>CM045762.1:114000095-114074928 GCA_025200525.1 Camellia lanceoleosa | reverse complement strand
ACAAGGAAGGTCATTAATTGACACCCACTCATAATCAAAAAGCTAAAGCTTCTACTAAACCATGATATGAGGTTTTATTGACTTTATATGTTCATATTCGATTATTTAATAATGCTAAAAATTATTTTGTGAAGCAAACAAGTATAAATATGTCATTCATTTGGAATGTTTGATTTCATGTATTTTTGAAAGAGTTTTGAATAATACATTGAAAAGAAATTAAGTTCCACAAGCATAAAATCAATATTATTCAAAATTAAACAACCCAACATCCATCCTGACATTCATAAAGATATATCACTTAAGCAAGTTGTGCATGGTGGGATGATACGACCACCATAGTAGGAAAAGCACTCACAAGTGGAATGCTAAAGCATAAACATTTACATAGTAATTCTTGGCGTCCATAGAAAATTGCAAAAGAAAGTTAGAAAAATATGCATGATCTTATATACAAAATTCTAATACAATACATACACAAGAATGGAGCTATAGATTTGGTTACTATTACGTGGAAATGTGATGTGAATCATGTCAAAGGCATGAGGTAGCGTATATAATCACGTAATAATTGATTAAATCACATATGCAAATGAGTCAAATCTAAATACATGAAATATGAATGCAAAAGCATGGATATGATAAAAAGAAAATATGATGATATTTACACTATGGCGAGTAAAGAAAAGAATAGAAATAAATGTGGTTAGAAGACATACATAGAAAGGATAAGCGAAGCGGGGTTGAAATTATTGCAACACTAAATATTTATAAAACCGAATAAAAGACATGGGATGGGAATTATCATCAAATAAAAGAAATGGGGTTGGAAATTATTATAACAAGTTGAATCTAATAAACCATATAACTAATTTGTTTACATCATCTAAGGATAGGTGGCTAAGCCAACCATTTCTAACAAGCTAAATCAAATATATAAAATAAGAAATAAAATTCAAAATAAAGAAATTACATCAGATGGTGCAGCCAGTCATTTCTAACAAGCTAAATCACATAATTAAAAAAGCAAGAGAAAAAAAATAAGGAAACTACATTAGGTGGCTCAGCCATCCATCTTTAACAAGCTAAATCACATATTTAAAGACAAGAGAAATTGAAATAAAATAAATGAGAAAATTGTAAATACTCACATTTAGAAATGATGAATTTTTATTACCAAACTTTCTTCATAACACCCACTTGATTATGAAGTATGCTTTGAAATCTAAGCAAAGAGTTTCAAGTTTAGCTTTAATGGAATTTTGGGTGGTATATATAAGTGAAGAAGCAATGAAGAAACAGAGAGAAAGGTTGGTAGAAAGCTTTTGGTTCAAAAGGCTCTAGCTCTCAAAATAACTCAAGGTTTTGAAAATCAATTTCTCTCCTTAAGATTTTTTGTAACAAAAATTCTCTTAACCAAAATTTTCTCTTCTTAAGGCTTTTGAAACAAAATTTTCTCATTTTTTTCTAAACAAGAAAATAAGGGGATATTTATAGAATTCCAAAACACCTAAAGCACATGGCTAACCATGTGGTATTTTTGAAAACATGTGGCTTGCCATGTGGAATGAGAGACGATTTTTCCAAAACTACTAAATTTTTCAGACAAGAAAAAAATTGCAAAAATATTTTTGAATAGGTCTAAAATAATTTGGCTAAAACAGGTGTAAGGTTAGAATTAAAG
Source organism: Camellia lanceoleosa (assembly GCA_025200525.1). Classification (NCBI taxonomy): domain Eukaryota; kingdom Viridiplantae; phylum Streptophyta; class Magnoliopsida; order Ericales; family Theaceae; genus Camellia; species Camellia lanceoleosa. The sequence continues at coordinate 114,073,244 of CM045762.1, read as the reverse complement.
CTTAAACCCGATTTTTCTATTAAGAAATTCATAAAATAGCACATTCTAATTTTCATTATCGAGTGTTCAAAAGAATACGCCCAAGTCTTAAAGCTAGTCAAAGTGGGGTGTCTCTGATTTGCCCCTCTTTCATATATTTCATACGTCATTTCATAGCGTGAGTGAATGCCAAAGCCTAAAGAGGACACTTTTGACAAGGCCGTAAAACTTGGACAAACAAACAAAAATGCAGTTAAGTTAAACCCGAGGGTTGCCTACATATCCTTTGTGAGGAATCAAACCAACATAATTTAGGGTAGGATGCAAATGATATGCTCAAAATGCAATTGAAAGTTGGACTCACTCGCATCGTAAAGCTAGTTATTTTGAAAGTTCATGATTTATGCAATGCAATGCAATGGTGATAAAGATGTGAAGATGACAATATAGCAGGGAAGTCTTGTGCAAATGATATAGAAACATACTAAAGTGCACGCAAACAAAGCGTGTTTACACGAGTGAAAGAAAGCCTAACCAACAAGCATGCATAATCGTGTCTTACGGAAAGGGAAAAGGTATAACCAGGTGAACTTGAGATCCAAGTCTCACACAAGAGGAGGAAAAAGGACTTGAGATCCAAATGCGTCTAACGCAAGAGAAGAAAATGTGACTTTGAGATCCAAATATGTCTCACGTGAGAGGACGAAAGGTGAACTTGAGATCTGAACGCGTTTCACGTGAAAAGAGGAAATGTGAACTTGAGATCTAGACGTATCTAACGCGAGAGAAGGAAATGTGAACTTATGATCCAGAAGCATCTAACGCAAGAGGAGAAAAGGTGAACTTGAGATCCAGATGTGTCTAATGCAAGAGGAGGAAATGTGAACTTGAGATCCAAACGTGTCTCATACAAAAGGAGGAAATTTGAACTTGAGATCGGGCGCATCTCATGCAAAAAGGAGGAAATATGAACTTGAGATCGATGCATCTAGCAGAGGAGGAAATATGAACTCGAGATCCAAATGCATCTCATGTGAGAAGGAGTAAATATGAACTTGAGATCTAAATCGTCTCACATAGGAGGAGGAAAAGTGAACTTGACATCCAAATGCATCTCGCGTGAGAAGAGAAAAAGTGAACTTAAGATCCAAACCGTGTTCCGCGAAAGGAAAATGTGAACTTGAGATCTAGACATGTCTAGCGTTGAGAGAAGGAAATGTGAACTCGAGATCCAAACGCGTCTAACACGAGGAGAAATAGTGAACTTGAGATCTAGACATGTCTAGCGTGAGAGGACGAAAGGCAAACTTGAGATCCAGACGTGTCTCACGCCAAAAAGGAAATGTGAACTTGAGAACTTGAGATCCAAATGCATCTCACACGGAGGAGGAAATGTGAACTTGAGATCCAAAGCGCGTCTAACGTAAGAGAGGAAATGCGAACTTGAGATCTAAGCGTCTCGCTCGAGAAGAGAAATGCGAACTTGAGATGTAAGCGCTTCACAAGAAGAGAAGGAAATGTGAACTTTAGATCCAAACACGTCTCCCACAAGAGGAGAAATGTGAACTTAAGATCTAAACCGTCTCACGCAAGAGAAGGAAAGGTGATAACCAAGTGATAACAAGTTTGAATACGTTTCACAAGAAAATATTGAATACAACAACATTAAAAAAAAAAATGTGATGTGATAGATGCCACATGTAGTATGAAAGATGCATAAAAGCGGTGTGATAGATACATCTCATGGGTTTAACATAAATTTTCTTCAGACGTCTCAAGAAGTAATACTCCGGAGGGTATCTCACAATTTTTTAAAATGGCACCAGGGCAGCCTTTTTATTTTTTATTTTTTGTATTTTCTTTCTATTTATTTATTTATTTTTTTGTAAAATTTTGATCAGGGTTTGATCCCTAAAGATAATAAAAATAGTTTTGTTTTGCAAATCAGAGCATGAATGGCAAAACACTTGGTCATGAAAACACTTTGTTTTGAATTGAAATTGATAATGGCTGCATTTGAATGAGTTCTGAACTAGATGTTGAGCCTTCAGCTGACCAAAACACAAAATACAACTCAATGAAAGAAAAATGAAACAAAAACTACCTAAACACATCCATTTACACTTGCTGGAATGAAATTGACACAAAACAAAAATTACCACCAGGACGACCGCTCAGTCAACCCCTTGGCCGACCGACCAACTAAAGAGTTCTATTACATTGCTGGAGACAACTACTATGCAATTTTCAGAGAGTGTTTGACTTAAAGAAAAGGTACAAGTTAATGTGAATGGAGACTTTCGAGAGTGTGGGAGAAAGACAGAAAACCTGACTCAACTGTGCCCCTAGTTCATTGCTTTGATAATTTTTTTTTTTTTTTAAATTTTTTTTTTAAGATTTTGATCAACATGAGAGTTAGATTAGCATGCTTGTTCTACTCTCTGTTTTGAAATCATGTATGCCAAATTGCGAATACTTAAAATTTTCTCTTTTTTTTTTGGGTCAAATGAATAGTCTGGTTTTTAAAAAAATGAAATAATTTTCAAGAAAATCAGTCAATTTCAATAAAAATCATCAAAACCTGTTTTCACGAACGATCACTACTTGATCAACATGAAATCAATCCTTGAGATGCACAACCTTAGATCAAATAACCTGAACAAGATACATTGCATTACCACTTGACCATTTTGCAACTAAATCTATCACAAAAAAAAGGTAGGACAACTGAACCGAATGAAGATAAACCAATCAAAAATGGACAGGACAACCAAGTGGTTTACAATTAGGACCAAACTTCAAGATGAAGCAGCCTACGTATAAACTAATCAAACATGGAGAAGACAACCGAGTGGTTTACAGTTCGGGCCAAACTTCAGGATGAAGCTGCCTACGTATCCCAAAGATAGGAATCTGGCCTTACATAGTTCATGGCTAAGGTTCACTCGGGTGTTAACACTCTCTTTTTGCACTCTAACTTTTGCCAAAAGTCGCCTTTCTAGGTTTTTGACCTTGCGAGCTCTTTTCTTTTTTTTTTCATTTTTCTTCTTTTTTATGCTCTAACTTTTGCCTAGGTCGCCTTTTCGGCTTTTTGGCCTAGCGAACCTCTCAAGGACAATACATTTTCAGTTTGTCCTTGATTGGTTACGAGAATTCCAAGCCATCCAAATTCATAAGAATGACTGTTCCTCTTGACCAGATAGACTTGATAATAGAAGAACCCATCCAATTGGGTCTGAACTTGTCCCTAGGGTTGTGGATAGGAGCTCGATTGTCCTTCAGCCCTAAGTCTCCTTTCCTTAATTTCCTTGATCTGACCTTTTTGTTGAATGCTCTGGCAATCCTGTGTTGATACCCCTGAATGTGGTATAACGTCTTCAATCTTCGCTCATCAAATAGCATCAGCTCCTTAAATCAGTTTTGTTGCCAATCAACTTTTTCTATCTAACATTTAACCATAATCCTCAACAAGGGTACTTCTATCTTAATTGACAAAATAGCCTCCATTCCATATACCAAGCAGTGAGGGGTTGCCTTTGTATTAATGTCCTATATCCCCAAAGTGCGAAAGGCAGTTTGTCTGACCAATCTCTATAGGCTTCCACCGTCTTACGCAGAATGATTTTGATGTTCTTATTTGCAGCTTCAACGGGTCCATTAGTTTGTGACCTGTATGTTGATGACTTGTGAAAAGCCACATTATATTTCTCAAGTAGAACTGCCATTTCTCTTTTGAAGTGTGAACCATTGTCTGAAATTATTTCGTTTGGCACCCCATATCTGTAGATAATGTTGTTCCTAATAAATTTGGCCATATGTGATGCCTTGAACACTAAATACGACCGTGTTTCAACCCACTTGGTAAACTAGTCAATGGCAACCAGGATGAACCGATGCCCATTTGAACCTTCGGTGTGATTTCCCCGATGACATCTTATGCCCTAGATTGAAAAATGCCATACCGAGGTTATGTTATAGAGTTTTGATGGCGAGATATTGTAGCTCGACTTTTTGTGCCCCCTTTTGGAAGACGAATAACCCTACAGTATCAAATTCCTGTGGTTCTAAATCTAATCTCACAAGTGCAATGTGAAATAGATAAACACCAAAGAGTCCAAATCCGACAAATCTTTTGGAAAATCGATTTTCAATCAAATTGCCAAAAATGGACTGCTTTGCTAGATACAGAGTCGCCACCTAAATATTTTTTAGAAATTTAGGAAACCCATGACTCGTGCCAAAGGCCACGTGTCCATCATCACCAAGATTGTCTCGGCTCGGGAGCTTAGGTACAAGAGAAGAAGGTCATGAATTGAAGACTTTAGCCCGATCAAAGATCGGCCTCTACTAATCATGATATGAATCTTATCTGCATTATATGCTCTTGTTCCGATTATTAGGCTAACTTACTATGTGATGCACACGAACACAAGTATAGACTAACTTGCAAAAAATTGGAACACTTGAGTCATGTTTGTTTGCAAAATTGTTTCAAATATGTACCACTTGAAAAAGTGATCGCTTATGTACATTACTCAAATTATTCCAATTCAAGCAACTATCCTTCATCCACAGGCATTCAAATTGTTTATCATTTAAGCACTTAGTCTCATGGCAAGCATGCTAGACATGGCAACAATCATATTCGTGCAATATGCTAAAGCGAATAAAAGCTCACCTAGTACTCCAAGCCAAAAAGGTGAAAGAGTTAGGAAAAATGCATCATCCTAACTATGCAATGTGACTAATACAACGCATGAGATATGCAATCTAAATAGACTCGGCTACTTAACATAACATGTGAATCAATTTCATAGCATGTGGTCTAAGCACATTTTCAAAGAAGCGTTAAACTTACAATGCAAGTTAGAATGATGCGCCGAGCCCAATGCATACAAGACAAGTGGATGCAAACATGAAACATGCTAATTAAAACATAATGTTTTAATCTAATCATAAAGTAGTTAAATAAAAGGAGAAAGATGTGGGGTTGGAGGACATACACGTTATTACAAGATTTAGCGCCTCACGCAAGAGGGTCCAAATAAACTAACTAGCTAAGCTAATTACTACGAATTAACTAACTATTACAGAATGAATAAATAAATTAGCTAAGCTACTTAACTAATTATTACAACAACAAATGAAATAATTAACTAAACTAGCTAATTAATTATTACAACAAATTAGAACTAAATAGTCTATGTAACTAACTAATTAATTACAACATGAATACAATATAAGATAAGTATTAAGCTAACTACTCTAACTACTCTGCCTTGGGATACTCATGTAGGCACACGAATTTCCACCCAAAAAAGGCCATTGTTCTGCTGCCAAATGCCTTTGTTGCACAGTAGAACACTTGCACTGTTTTTCACCTCAAAACCAACTCTGTTCCATTTCAAAAAGCCACTGCTGGGTTTTGCAAAGGTGGCCAGCATGCTAGAAGTGGTGGCCTGCCAACCACTAATGCCTGGTTTTTCCTACTGCAACAAAGAGCAAACAGAGCAAAAGTAGGGTATTCTCAAGGGTTGTTTGCACAACTTACCCCTCATTATCATCAAACAGCTCAAATGAGTAGTAAATTTGATTCACAAACCATAAATGGATGCAATTTCATTGCATGATGGCCTATGAACCACAGGGTGCAAGTTCAATAAATGCAACAAATAAGACTCTCAAACCCCCTCCCTATCATGGATTGATCAAGGGAAGTAGTCGCCAATGACTCTTGAACTGTTTACATCACTAACAAGTATGAAACGATTCAAGACTTATAGGCTCAATTAACGTCCGATTTAATCCAAACTAAACTATTATCTTGCATCATTTTTAGTCCTCATTTCATTACTCCATTTTGATTCCCAACCATTCCTTAGTAAATTAAGTCCAAATGTGAGTTTTAAGTCCTTTAATGGAAAGAAGCATCAAACCAAGAGTTGTTTAGGCATGAGAGCAGTGTCATGCTGTTGGTAATGAACCCCCAAAGGGATTAAACCATTAAGCACAAGACCTCAATCTCATGCTTTAAACAAGTAACTAGTTTGAACCAACTTTCAAAGCAAAGCAAAAGCCAAGAAATGAGGGAGGTTGCAGAAGTAATTAGGGGTGAAAACAAATATGGAAAGCCACAAACAAATGCTATCAACTCAAATAGGATGGTGGCTAAAGCCTAAACTACCAAACCTATGAGGACAATTACACCACAAGCATGCAATACAAGGCTCCAATGCAATGAACACTTAAAAACAATCCTAAAATAGTGCTAAATAAGTCCTAAAACATGCTGGAATTAAGACAAAAATAGCTAGAACAATAAGCTAAAACATAGAGTTACTTAAGCTAGTAAGCAAGACACATGGAGGGGAGGCTACCCCCTTCATTTTTGGATTTCAAAATAACATTTTAGCCATTGAAAAAGCTCTAACAATCAGTGTTTAAAAGCTCAAAAAAAGATAGTGTAAAGGTAGGAAACGCAAGGGTAAAGGCTAGAGAAGCAAGGTGGAAAGAAATGTGAACCGCCCCTCCACCCTTTAAGGCCTTAAACCACAAGTTTCAACCTAAAATTACAGAGTTTATATAGCCCAAAAATAGTAGGAAAATAGTGGAAAACAAAACAATTAAAGCAAAACAATAAGCAAAGGCTTATACCTCTTGAAGAGGAGAACACTTCTAAGCAACAATTATACACATACACACCCTTAAGAGCTCAAAGTAGGCTCAAAAGTACCTCAGCTCAAAGATGGTAAGGTTTGGTTTAGAGTGTATAGGCAAAGGTGCAATAACTAGCAAGAGAGAGAGAGAGAGAGAGAGAGAGAATTGTAGAGAGAGAAAATAATTTTGCTCCAAAATTTTTCTAACCTTGAAAGTAAGAGGGGAGGCCCTCTATATATAGACAAACATCAAATTCTCTCAGAAATATCAATACATACACATGTAAGCAAGTGCATGCATCTATGACAACAACTGGCACAATTAGCGGAAAATATCTGCAAAACACACTTGTGGCCAGTAGGCCACTAATTCTAGCTGGCAGGCCACTAGTTTTGGCCGACAGGCCACACAAGTGGCCGGCAGGCCTCAACTTTTTTAGGCTTGAAAAGCTAGGGTTTGGGTCCAAAACAAGGCAAGAGGTGTGTGAGGTTTAAAGGCTCAAAACTGTGGCATTTTGCTGAGGACCTCGAGAACCTAACAAGCATATTCACATTCATCATCGGGTGTGCAAGTGGTGACGTCCAAGTCGTAAGGGCGATCAAAAATGGGGTCTCTACAGATATTCATGCGATTGGCATGGATTTGACATTTGTGGCATCATCTAACAAAGTTGATACAACCACTTTCCATGGTTAACCAGTAATATCCTTGTCTAAGAATTTTTCTGGCCAGCATTATAACGTTTATATGGGCTTCACACTCTCCTCCATGCATGGCCTCCATAATACGTTTTGCCTCATCCTCTACTACACATAACTTGTGTATCCCAAGATGTCCCTTCTTATATAACTTATCTCTAAAATGATGAAATGAGGCGACGCCAGTATCCTCTTTTGTCCTTGAATTTGCCCCATGCAGTATCTCACATTTCTAGAAAGTTCCAAATATCAAAGTACTAGGGATTTTCATCTTGCACTTTTTCTATCACGGTTATCATCTTGTATGCCGGTGTATACTTGTGCTCTATAAGGATTAGACGTATCTTGACCCCAATTGGTATGTCCACCATCGAGGCCAAGGTCGCCAAAGCATCAGCAAACCGGTTGTTCTCTCTTACCAGGTGTGTAAATGTTAGTCTTTCAAACCTCGAGATTAGAATCCAAGGTCTAGTGGTAAACTTTCATCTTCTCTTCCTTCACCTTCTAGTCCCCATTGGCTTGAGAGACGACTAAATTTGAATCCCCGATCACATCAAAACTTATTGCCCCTAGTTCTAGGGCTACTTCCAATCCGACGATGCATGCCTCATACTTTGCTTGGTTGTTGGATAATCTGAATCAGAGTTTAAAAGCTATGGGTATGTGAGAATCAGCTGGTGCTATAAGCAACACCCCTATCCCGTAGCCAAATTGATCGAATGCACCATCAAAGTACAACTTCCAAGTACTTTTCTCCACTTGCATAATTTCTTAATTTCGAAATGAGTACTCTGTATCTTCTCCTCTTTCAACTAAATGATCAGCCAAAAATTCCACTACGGCCCCTCCTTTGATAATTTGCGAGTGACATATCTAAGGTTAAACTCGAAAAACAAAAGCAACCATCGAGCTAGCCTATGGGTAAGCACTAGTTTCTCAAAAAGATATTTGATAGGATCTAATCTCGAAACCAGAATTACCGAGTGTGCTAACAGATAGTGCCTCAATTTCCTGGTAGCCTAAACGAAGGCTAGACAAGCTTTTTCCAAGTGAGTGCAGTGGGTCTTGTATTTCAGCATCTTGTTGATCAAGTAGTAGATGGCCTTCTCCACTTTCTAATCTGACTCTTACGCAAGCATACACCCCATAATCGATTCGGTCACTAATAAGTACAAGATCAACAACTTCCACTAGCAAAGGTGATAACACAGTAGATTCTGCAGAATCGCTTGACCTGCTCAAATGCAAATTGACATCAATCATCCTATCTAACTTCTTTCCTTTCTTCAGGAGACCAAACAATGGTTCACAAGTCAAGGTTGGCTTTGAATTAAACCTCCTTATGAATTGGGCTTTCCCCTAGAAAGCCCCACACCTCCTTTTCAATCTTTTGTGGGGAGAATCCTATGATGGATTTGATTTTGATGGATCAACTTCAATTCCTCGGGTAATTAGAAATCTCACCATCTTACTCACAGTCACCCCAAATGTACAATTTTTGGATCCGGCCTCAAAGATGTACTCCCTAATTCTTCGAAGAACCTCTTCAGTGCAACATAGTGGCCCTTTCACTCTTTGGACTTGACGATCATGTCATCCATATATACCTCAACCTCATTGTGGATCATGTCATGTAATATTGTGGTTGCAGCTCATTGATATGTAGCTCTAGCATTCTTCAGCCCAAACGACATAACTCTATAACAGTATGTCACCTATAGAGTTGTAAGTGCAGTCTTTTCCCTGTATTCTGGAGCCATAAAAATTTGATTGTACCTAGAGAAACCATCCATGAATGATACCACGGCATGCCTTGTTGTAAAGTCCACCAGCTTGCCAATATGTGGTTATGGAAATTCATCCTTTGGACTAGCTTTGTTCAAATCTCGAAAGTTAACACAGGACTCTAATTCTTCCATCTTTTCTTGAAACCGGCACAATGTTGGTTAACCAGGTTGGATACTCTGATACTATCAAAAATCCTGCATCAATCTGCTTGGTGATTTCCTCATTGATTTTCAATGCCCAGTCTGGATGGATTCTGTGAAGCTTTTGTTTAACAGGACGGGCCTTGGGGTCAAGAAGGATCTTATGCTATACAATCTCAGGATCAATTCCAGGCATGTCTTCGTAGGACACGTGAAAATATCTTTGAAATCTTTTAACAAAGCAACTAATCATCGCGTTCCTCTGAAGACAATGTGGAACCAATCTAGGCTAAGCGTGGATCCTTCTTAGTACCCACATTAACTAAAACAACCATATCTAGCAAGGGCTTAGCACTCCTCTCTTCCTCCCAATTAATCAAGATTTTCAAAGCTTGAAGAATTTCTTCCTCTTCATTTTCATCAAAATTTTGAAAATTTTGGTCTATGCAATGAGCCAATGGCACAAAGAAGTAAGCAGAAACTACTACATTTTCATTCAAAAACTCTAGTTTAGCGGTTTCAGTGGACTCAAAAGAAAACAAAAAAGATGACCCAGATAGGACAGTAGTGTTTGGGTTAACACTCCTAAAAGCGCCAAGACTCTGACTGACTTGAGCCGGATTCTGACTCTACATACTGGGTGGAATCAGAGCCGGACTCATCATCCGATTCAGAACTCACAATACAACCCTTCTCAAATTGCCAAGTCAAGTGCATGCCATCCACATCGTCCAGAATAAAACTAATGTAATTAACAGGTGGTCATTCCCTAATCACAGAAACAGTCATGTTATCCCCCAAGTTCACTGGTTCAACGCTAGCATCAAAAGCTATCAAAAAGTTAGCTAGTGTCAAATCCAGGACTTTTTCGGAGTTGTCCTCCGAGCTACTATCTCTATCTTGACAAAAATCAATACCGGAATCCACTTACTCCTCGTCACTATCGGAGAGCTGATGACCGAAAAAGATCTCAAACCCAAGGTATCTCTTCTTATCCATTTGATCAATCCATGGCTCAGGAAAACCACAGAAAAGGAAGTCTTCTCCTTGGTGGACAAAGCGTCCATTCAAGGTGCTACGAATCGGCCTGTAAACCAACTCGTACTTCTTTCCAGCCTCCTTTGCATTGATTCTCTCTCTCATTTCCTTTTCTTTCCTCTCCCAGTCTTTTATTGTAGGTTCATACAAGCGGATTATGGATTATCTATATTATCTCTATAATGCCTTGCCGACCACTCCTTCCCAATCCAAATCTTGGGATATATCCTAGCTTGCTCATCATGCAGATTGATTGAGCACTCATATATTTACTCTCCTCTTCTGCCATGATTGTCTGCACTAGTCGTGCTTCTACCAAGGTAAAACCTGAGAGGAAAACATCATTTTCACCATGTTATATCTCCAACAATGGCTTTATGACTTCTGGAGGAGGATGGATTGTAGAATTACCAAAAACTGTGACAATCCCTCCATTGTGTGGGTACTTCACCAACCGGTATATAGTTGAAGAAACCGTTCTCATCTTATGCAACCAAGGCGTTACCAACAATAGGTTAAAAGTTGCCAAGACATCCATGACATGGAATTCTACTTCATGCTCAAAAAGAGCAACCAATATCTGGACTTTGAAAGTCCCCATAACATCCCTGTTAGTACCATCATATGACCAGACAACTTGGCTTGTTGGCATGAAGTTAGCCAATTTCAACCTAATCACAGAGTGGCATCCTTCGGACAAACACTAATGGTTAAATCGGTATCCACCAGAACTACCGGGATCCACTTCTTTCTACACTCCAAAGCCACATACAAAGGCTTGTTGTGATCAACTCCCTCAGGTGGTAGCTCTTTGTTAGTAAATGATAGCACAAGAATTGTGTCTCCTGACATGATTAAAGATACCCGGCTAACTGTGTTGTCTCAATTGATAGTTTGGCCTTGTCCGAGCGAAAGCATTGCTTGGCGGTGTTCACGAGAAGCCATGAGCAATCCTCAGATTGAGATGTTGGCTTGAATCTTCTTCAACTATTTCCACACAAGATTTTCCTCTACCTCTTTCTCCTTTTTTTTATCATTTTCAACCTCTTTTCTAGATGGTTCACCTTGATCTAGGTGTGGGGGCGTAAAGTAATGCCCACTTCTAGTTGTTTATCACTCCTTAGTATACCAACTCTCATCAGGGGCATTGGCCCCATCCTTCGTCGATGTAGGCAAAGTTTAGATCATTGTCCTCTCATTATTCTCTTTCAATTATCGAAAGGCAATTGTCCGACTCTACTTGAACTTCGTCTTTGTTATGAACCCCACCCTTAGGCTGATCATTTTCTAGATTTTCTCCCTCAAGGAAATGGAAGTAATCTAGGTTTCCCTCTATGTTTCCCAGAATATCCGAAGTCTGTGTTGCTACTGTGTCATGAGTCAAAGCCGTCCTTAGAGGTATGGATCATAATCGGCCAATAATCACATGATTACCTACGACCTCAAACAGAATACAGAATATTTAATATAATGGGGCCTGAAACAGAAGCAACAAAAATAATTTCATCCACTAAGCAGTGCATAAATGATATAACAACCACATACTTATACTATTACATACACATAACATATATATACATCCAATAACATTTACATTTACAAATCTACAAATTCTGACTTCTCAAATGTTTTTCAAAGGAGGCAATCACAGGCCTCGATTCGGGTGACAATTCCAAAAGCTTCACAAGGGTTAACGAGAGCAAAACTCTAAGCTTAAACCTCTTGTTGAATACCTATATACATATAGGAGAAGGGGTGAGATAAACATCTCAACATAATTCAACAACTTTCATGAATAAAACATTCAATAGCTTTATTCATATTCAAATTTAACAGAATGACCTCGAGTCTAATATAAAACGGAATGACCTCAGGTCCAATCATACGGAACTATCTCAGGTCTAATCATACGGATGACCTCTGTTCCAACATATATAACAGCTGTTCAGAATGACCTCATGTCCAATTATATCATAGATAGAGCAGAACGACCTCGGATCCACATATTAAAACATAATTTCAGAAAAACATAACATGTCATATTGCTTCAAAATAAATACTTAGAACATATCTTTACAAAATTATTTCTCACTACGAGTTTAATCTTGCGATGTCCCCTCGGGCAAACGACCTACATAACACATCACATGAATTCGATAAAAAGAAACATTCATTTACTTAAACTTTCCTTACTTATTCACATTAATTACAATGGATTTCTAAATGTCTTTTAATTTTTTGGAGGGTCAAAATGAGTTCAAAAACATATTCAGAAGGTTAAAAAAATCAAAATAAATTAAACCATATTCCTCCTGTTTTCCACACGTGCAAGACCCCAGCCACATGTGCAATAAAAGCAATAGCCTTGCCCTTGTTTTGGTCTGTCTTCCACATGTGCAGGGCTCACAGCCGCATGTGTGGTTCTAAGTAATTTTGAGTAGTCCGAAAATTTAACAAGTGTAAGCCTTCCAAACCCAATTTGGTGTCCAAAACTTGTACAAAAATTTCATTAAATATGAAGAATATACATGAACCATGTTCAATTCAACTCAATTAAATCAAAACTTTTATTAACTTCAAAATCAAACTCCCAATTTCCATGAATTCAAGAATTCCATAACTTAAGCTTCAAACTCATTTATATTCACACTTAGGCATTGTTTGGGAAATGGGTTTGGGCGGGTTTGGGGCTAAAATAGCCACAAAAAATAAAATAGGCTTTTTAGTCCCAATAAGACAAAACATCATATCCAACCCATAATCATTTCATTCTTTCTCTCACAAAAAATCCAAAAAAGCCAAAAGCCCTTCCCAAACCAGGTTTGTTAGCCCCAGGCTAAAATAGCCAACAAGCCTTAAAAAGCCAACCCACTTCCTAAACCAAGCCTTACATGGATGAATCCTTCATATAATCTTGTTGCATGTAATTATATAGCTCAATTCTTGTATAAATCTCAAAATTAAACTCAAACTTTACAAATTTAAGGGATTAGAATTCATGTTCTTGAACCTAGTTTAATTGATCAAACAAAACCCAATTCCTAGAAAATTATATGTTTAATCTTTAAATTACTTCTTGAATTCAAGAAATTGTTGAATTATCTACAAGATTTCTAGTTAAATTACATACCTTAAGCTCAATTTTTGAGTTCTCCTTCAAGATCTTCACTTTCCTAAGCTCTTCTCCCTCAAAACCTTGAGTTCCTCTTTTTCTCTCTCACTTTCCTTTAATTAAGTTCCCAAAAGCTTTACACATTGGACCAAACTTATTAAACTCCCCACTTACGGTTTCTGAATCAGATAATCATTCAATTTTTGATTCAAACAAAATTTCTATTAATATAATTCCTTCCATTAACTCATTAATCTTGATTCAATGTAATTAATTATTTAATTTCGTTAATTCTAATCGATTTTCTGATGAGGTGTCTTAAATAGTATAAGGTAATCAAATTCAATTAAATATATTTTTTTATTCATGTTAATGATTATTTTGACAAAGAAATTAATGTGTTCCCAACTCTTTAATTATATTCTTTTCCAAGCATTAATTTAATTATACTACTACCACAGGGTTTTGGGGTTTTGGCTGGGATTGACGTGCATCTATCATACACAAATTAGTGCTCTTTGGAATAAGCACCTCAGGTCTAAGTGGATGGGAAAATGTGACATATATGCTAGGGTTAAAGGTGGGTGGTAATGTGTGGATGAGGTTGAGATTAGAATGGAGTGGTAGCCTGTTATAGGGTGGTAACAGGTTGGTGGTGACATTGGGCTTTTGTGGTTGTGGTGGAGCTATGATTTTGTTGTCAATGAGATCTTAAATCTCATGATGAAGGGTGATATCAACGATCGCTCTCATGACCATGTTGTTGATGAAAAGCGCAATATTTAGTAGGATCGTGTCTAGCTGGTAAAGGATCAGAAATAGGTCGAAGGTCAAGGGGTTTAAGGTACCCATTTTCTATCAAGACTTTCATGGCACAGGTTGGGGACATATGGAGAGGGGTGAAGGTTCTAATTGGGGCTCGAGTTGAGTTGGTTGTTTGTGAGCCAACACTGGCGAAGGGATAGGTAGTTTTGGAAGTGGTGGTGGTGACTATATTGATTTTTGTGGGTTTGGTTGTAGCAGTTGTGCTACTACTAGGAGCAGCATTGGAACTGCAAATGAATGGCTTTCTCACGAGATCATTTCCTTCTACAATAATCCCCTGTTTGATGGCATCCTCAATTTGAACCCTAATCTCATGTAGGTCTTTGATGTTGAAAAGAGGAGGAATTATCATTTTCTGTAACATCTTCCCATGTAGATTTCTTACAACCATACGGGCTTGATCTTTCTCCGGAGGTGTATTTGTCATCACAACCACTTTTTTCCTCCATCTGGTGATGAAAGCCACAAAACTCTCATTGAGCTCTTAGCAAGTTGCCTACAACTCTCGAGTGGTTATTTCAATCTATGTCTTGTAGGAGTATTGTGCGACAAACTCTTCAGCCAACTCCTCCCAATTCTTTTTGACATAATCGTCCAACTTGGCGTACCAAGTAACAGCCACCCCTGACATGGTTCTTCTGAACAAAGAATGCTTCTGAGCTCGAATCAAGCCCATGGGCTTCAAGATGTCTAAAAAGAGACAAATGTGAACCATCAGGTCACCGGCCCCCATCAAAAATGTCTATGTACGGCATTTTGAACCGCTCTAGCAACCTCATGGCTGTCTTCGTATACCCATCCTCGATGTCTGGAATATAATTAACCCCCTATGACTTTTTGAACAATTTCTCTAGCTGGGCTATCTTTAGCGTAGTTGGGCCAAAGTCATTGGGATCAAGGGGGAAAAGTCCTCCAACTAGCTATGCCGAAACCTTGAGATCCTCTTCTAGGTTTGAACCATGAAGGTCCTCAATTGGCAGAGGTAGATTTGGAACTAGATAATTGATTGGTGGTGGATGAGCAGTAGAGGCCCCAGATAGGTGCTACAATGCAGCGCGGGTTTTAGCTTAGGCAGCAACTGTGTGGTTAAGAGCTTTTATACTCCACTGAAGGGACATAAGCATGTCCTCTATGTCTACAGGGTTTTGAGCCATCACAGAATCTGGTGAGTTAGCAATTGGGGAACTGAGCGGGGATGATCTTACCTTTCTTCTTCTAACCACTGGTGGAAGAGAAACTAACACTTGCTGACCCTAAACCAAATTGTAGACACCCCATTTTTGACGACTCTTACGACTTGGACACCATTGCATGCACACCCGATGATGAGTTTATATGCTCACCAAGTGCTCGAAGTCCTCTGCGGAATGCCACAACTTTAAGCCTTTCAAACCCTGTACCTTTGTTGTTCCAGATTTGGACCAAGCCTGTAGCCTTTGGTGGCCTGCCAACCACCCCTTTCGGGCTGCCAGCCACCAGTGATGGTCGGCCGGCCACCATTGATAGCTGGCTGGCCACCAGTGTATTTTGTAGATATTTTATGCCAGCTATTTGCATAGATGCATACATCTATCCCCACGTGTGAAATTTGGATCTCCTTGAGGGAATTTCATGTTTTCTATATATAGTAGGCCCCTTTCTCATGTTTTATGGTTAGAAAATTTTGAAATCAAAAATTTCCTTTTCTTTACCAAATCTCTACACTTTTATGATGACCCTTATGACTTGGACAACATTGCATGCACACCTGATGATGAGAATATATGCTCACCAAGTGCGTGAAGTCCTTAGCGGAATGCCATAACTTTGAGCCTTTCAAACCATGTACCTTTGTTGTCCTAGTTTGGACCAAGCCTCGTTTTCCAAATCAGTAGCCTCGGCTTGCCACCCTTTTTGGGTCAGGCCATCACTTTTTGAGTCGGCCACCAAAGATATTTTGCAGATATTTTATGCCAGCTTTGCCAACTGTTTGCACAGATGCATGCATCTGTCCCCACATGTAAGGCTGGATCTCCTTGAGGAAATTTCATGTTTTGTATATATAGGAGGCCCTTCTCTTATGTTTTAGGGTTAGAAAATTTTGAGATAAAAAAATTTTCTCTCCATAATTCTCTCTGTCTCTCTACCAAATCTCTATACTTTTGCCTACAAATCTTCAACCTTTGCCTATACACCCTTAACCAAATATTCTCATCTTTGAGCTGAGGTATTTTTGAGCTTGGTTTGAGCTCCAGAGGGTGTGTTTACTTGGTTTTGTTGCTTGAAATTGCTATTCTCTTCAAAAGGTATAAGGCTTTGCTTGTAGCTTTATTTTATTTGCTATTATTCCTATTATTTTCCATTGTTTTGGGGTTGTCAAAAAGTCTATATTTTTAGGCTAAAGCTTGGGTCTAAGGGCCATTAAAGGTTGAGGGGTTGAGAGCCCTTCTTTGTACCTTGTTTTGGTGGCCTTTGCCCTTGTGTTTCCCACCCTTTTACTATCTTTTTCTGAGCTTTTAAATACTAATTTTTAAAGCTTTTTCAGTGTCCAAAATCATGTTTTGAAGTTCAAATTTGGAGGGGTTACCCTCCCCTCCTTGTGTCTTGCTTACTAGCCTAGTTTGTGCCATGTTTTAGCATGTTAATCTAGCTTTTTTTAGCTCAACTCCAACATATTTTAGGACTACATTAGATCTGCTTTAGCACTATTTTGAGCTATTGGTTGCATTTGAGCTTTGCTTTGCATGCTTATAGTGTGATAGTCCTCATGAGTTTGGTGTTCTAGGCCTTAGACACTATCTTGTTTGAGTTGATAGAATTTATTTATGCTTTTCTCTCTCATTTTTGGCACTTGATCATCTTTACAATCTCTCTCCTTTATCGGCTTTTTATTTTGCTCTGAAAGTGGTTCAAACAATTTGTTTGTTTAAAGTATGAGATTGATATGTCATGCTTAATGGTTTAATCCCCTAGGGGGTTCATTACCAATGGCATGATGTATCTTTCTTGCCTAAAACAACTTTTTAGTTTGAGCCTTCTTTCCATTTAGAGGACTTAAACTCACCATTGGACTTGATTGATAAAGAATGGCTGGTAAACTAAAATGAGTAACTAAAATTGGAATTTAAAAATGGTGCAAGATAATAATTGGTTGTGTTCAATCGGACGTTAATTGAACATATGAAAACTTGAACCATTTCATACTCATTAGAGATGAAATGATTCAAGGTTCCAAGGTCACCACTTCCCTTGATCATTCATGAAAGGGAGGGGGTTTGTCTCATTTTACGTTTATTGAACTTGCATACTTGGTTTCATAAGCCATCATGCAATGAAATTGCATCCATTGATGGTTTGTGAATCAAACTTGTTACTCCTTTGATTTTCTGATGAAAAGGAGGGGTGAGTTGTGCAAACAATCCCTTGAAATACCCTGCATATGCTCTGTTTGTCCTCTGTTGTAGCAAGATGAACTCAGGCAAAGAATGGCCGGCGGTGGCCAATCGACCATCAACGTGGTCGATAACCTTCATCGCTGGCCGGCCGGCCACTGATGCAAAATTGAGCAGTGTGTTGGTAAGGTGGAGCAGAGTTGTTCTGGAAGTGGGCAACAATGTTAGTGTTTAACTATGCAAACAGAGGCATTCAGAAGCAAAACGGTGGTCTTTTTAGGCAGAAACCAAGCATGCACATGCATATCCCTCATTTCCTGAGGCATAGTAGTTAGTTGCTTAGTTTAATTACTTATTTTAATTTCACTTGCGTTGTAATTATTTAATTAGTTAGTTAATTCAAGTGTTGTAATAATTAGTTAAGTAGCTTAGCTAGTTTATTCATTTCGATTTGTAATAATTAGCTTAATTAGCTTTAGCTCTAATTAGTTAGCTAGTTGGCTAGTTTATTCATTCTGACTCTCCTTTGTGAGAGCACAATGTAATAATGTATATGTCTTTCAACCCCATTTCTTTCTCCCTTTTATTTAACTGCTTACGATGGTTAATTTAGGGACATCATATGTAATGACCCCAAAATGGGTATAAGAAATCATCTTTATTTAACTATGAGATAATGTGTTTTAATTTTATTATATCTATTGGAATTGAAGAATTATCTATTGAGTTATGACTTTAAAACTGGAATTGACAACCTTTATGGGTTTAGAAATCGGAATTAAGAACATAGTTATGTTAATGAGAATTTTTAGAGCTATTTGAGAAAATTAATTAAAAATTTAATTTGTCTGATTCGTTAATGCATGTTTGGGTGGTTAACTTTGTACTGCAAATTGAAGGCCTTAGAGGCTTTAGAAACCAGAACAGAGGACATATTCTTGATCAGCATAACTTTTAGAGTCATCTGGGAAGTTTAATTGAAATGTGATTTTATGCGATTCGTAAGGGCGTGTTTGGCCCTTCCTATTTGTGGAAAGCTTTTATATATATATATATATATGTGTGTGTGTGTGTATGTGTGTCATATGGGTTGGTGAACTCAACCTTGGAGCCAAAAATATCTAAGGAAAGAAAAAATCTAGAGAGAGCTAGGGAGAAGCAAGAGAAGAAGAGAAAACGTGAGAGTAAAGAAGAAAGAAGGAAAATTGATAGAATTAAAGTAGAACTCAAGGGATTGGCCCAAGGTATGCGTAATTAACTTAACCTTTTGAGATTGATCTATTATTTGTTTAAATTCATGATCTAAGATGAGAAGTAACACTTAATTGAGTTGGGATTGAGAAATATAAGTTTAAATGGGATCTCTTCATGGAATTGAACTAGGATTTTACAGATTTGCTTGATTTAAGAGCCAATTTCCTTACATTTTGCTTATCTTGAAGTTGATTATGAGATGAAGATCTACATAAGTTTGAAAGAAGAAGTTTTGAGAAGATCTACCTTAATCTTGTTCTTGTGCTTGGGAAATTGAGTAGTATTTTGTGAGTTATGATGTTTGATGGAAGCTAATAATGTGAAATTTATCATGTATTAAAGAGTTTTGGGCTTTGATTTACATGAATTTGAAGTTTAATTTTGAAAATGAGAGGTTCCACATCATAAAGCCATTTTCAGACTGGTTTTGGCCCAAAAGTCTGCAGGCTTTGGGTTTCCTATACGCAGCCCCTCCAAAGACCAAGAATTGATTATGCTAAAAAAGCACCTTGTCCCGTACGTGCGGGGACAGCTCTGTCCAGCCAACTTTGAACAAGCATATCTTTCGCATCCGGACTCCGTTTTGAGTGATTCTTGAGCCTAAAATCAAGCCCTAGAAGTCTAGTTTCCGATGGTGGTGTTCTCACTCCCATATTCTAAGTACAAAAATAGATATGCCCAAATTAGTGAGAGTTGCTCACTTTCTGTCTACCGATTTTGTACCATTTTTTTGCTTAAACCATTTTCCATTAATTCCCCCTATTTTCTGAGACATGGATTATAACTTATTAAGGAATAATGAGCTTAGTACCACCTTGGCTAATTGATTAAATGATCAAAGAGAATAAGTAAAGGATCGATTATGATCTCATATTATGTGTTGTGCATTGTGCTTGTAGGTCGAGACGAGGACATCGTCCCATTACTACTGGGAACCGATCACTGTGAGTAATAGTAGTGTAACGATATGTCTCACTTACTTCCTGTGATTATGATTTATGTATTGTTATTTGTGAATGGCCTATTCCATTGATATTGTGCTTTGATTAAATTAATGGATCTGAGTAATAGACGTGGGCCCGAGGCCATTATGATGTGAATTGTTCTGTCCCTATTAATGTAGTGATACATTTGCCTTCCGTTAATAGTTATTATTAATGTTCTGTTATATGCAAGACAACTATGTCGACTTGTAATAAGCCATAGGGAAATTTATGTGCACAATTGTGTAATGGTATTCTTATGAATCTGGGATTATTCTGTTTTGCTAATACTGGGCCTGAGGCTGCTCTATTTAATCTGTTGGGCCTTAGGCCGTTATGATGTAAATTGATTATGATTCATGGCCAGAGGCCAACGGAGGTAGTGTACATGTCGATGTTCTACCTACCCTACAATGTGTGGACAGCTGTCGTTATTTGGGCTTAAAGTCGTTCTGTATCATATCTGGGCTTAAAGCCGTTCTGTATCATATCTGGCCTTAAAGCCGTTCTGTATCATATCTGGGCTTAAGGCCGTTCTGTATTATATATGGGCCCGGTGCCGTTCTGTATTACATGTGGGCCTGAGGCCGTTTTAAAATATGATTATGAATAAGATATCTGTATGGTTTGATATGCATATTTACATTCTCTAAGCCTATACTCGTTTAACTCACCTCCTTAGATTGCTATTATTCATTGAGCCTTGCTCACTCCGTTTTTATGTATGTTTATGTAGGTAAGCCATCAGGGATTGGCACTAGAATTATATTGAGGTCTACCTATCTGTCAAGCCGCCTGGGGTACGCCTCCTTGTTGAGGCCTTAATTTTGATTACTGGGAGTTGTGTAATTTTTGGAATCTTATTTAAGTGTGTGTGTGGGATCTGCATAATTTTGTGATTTTATATGTAACTCTGGGAATGTATTTAAATGCTTAAATTAATTAAGCCATCATATATGCACAAGCTCAATGGATGTTGTCTTTTATTGATATTGCTTCCGCTTAAGGCCCCATATGTGGTTAAATATTATTCTAAAGTTCTGTTTGAGGCCTATGTACAGGCCGATCATGGACCAAACTTTTAGGGGCGGGTTTGGGTCATGACATCACATTTCAATTAGCATTCTCCATGTTTGCATTCATTTGTATTGCATGCACCGAGGCTCGGCGCATCATTCTAACTGCATTGTTAGTTTAATACTTCTTTGAATACGTGCTTAGACCGCATGCTATGTACATTGCTTTATATGCCATATTAGTAGCCGAGCCTATTTAATTGCATATTGCATGTGTTGCATTAGTCATATTGCATAGTTAGGAATCATGTATTTTTTTTCTAACTCTTTTGTCTCTTTTGGCTTGGAGTACTAGGTGAGCCTTTACTCGCTTTAGCATAATTGCATGAGTGTTGATGTTTCCATGTTCTGCATGCTTGCCATAAGGCCAATTGCTTAAGTGCTATAACTACTTGAATGCCTGTGGATGAAAGCTTCTTGCTTGAATTGGAATAATTTGAGCAATGTTCATATGCGATCACTTTTTCAAGTGGTACATATTTCGAAACAATTTTCAAAATGAACATGACTCGAAATGTTCCAGTTCTTGCAAAGTTAGTCTATACTTGTGTGTGTGTGCATCACATAGTAATGCTAGCTGAATAAACCGGAACAAGAGCATATAATGTTGATAAAAATCATATCATGATTAGTAAAGGCCAAGCGGGGGTGCTCAAATATATTCATCACCTTCCCCTCTCGTATCCAAGTTCCCGAGCCGAGACAATCTTGGTGATGACAGACACGTAGCCTTTGGCACGAGTCATGGGTTTCCTAAATTTCTCAAAAATATTTAGGCGGTGACTCTGTATCTAGCAAAGCAGTCTATTTTTAGCAATTTGATTCAAAATTGATTTTCCAAAAGATTTATCGAATTTGGACTCTTTGGTGTTTATCAATTTCACATTGCACCTGTGAGATTAGATTCAAAACTGCAAGAGTCCGAACTGTAGGGCTTATTTTGACCATCCAAAAGAGGAGGCGTGAAAAAGTCGAGCTACAATTTTTGGCAACTCCGCTAGGGAAATAGAGAACTTGACTTGAAATTCATGATATGAAATTTTATCTACACTTATATGTTTCTTTGCATTGCATTTGTATTGGTGCGTTTAAGTCACTGTGTTTGCCATCTGCTATTCCTGGACGGTTTGCCAGAGGCTTGCCTAAAAGCTTGCCAAAAGGCTGACCGGTCATGAGCTCTGCCATGATGGAAACACAACCCTTGGATTTGGACTACCACTGTACCGTTTGATCCTCCTTTCACTTCTCGATGTTAGGTGCGAGAGGTATATTAGGTGGTCTTGTCGAGGTACCCTTTTGACCATTTGGCCTAGTTGCATATCGAAAGCCATAGAGACTGTTCCAAACTAGGTTAGGATGATCACCTGAGTACAACAGGATTACATGAAACTGCTTTGTTTACATAATGAACCCTAGCTTCTGACGAAACTAGGACATGGTAACCACACCCCCCTCATAGGGGTGTTTTGGTAGTATGTGCTTTATAGTGAAACTATGCAGGAATGTGCATATCAGTTGCAAGTTGGGTATTAGTTTTGGGGGCAAAATTCAGTGTTGAGTGCAGTCCTATCAGCTTTGATTACATTTGTGTGTTATTAACATCTGAGCTGAGCTGTTGTGCGGTTTATGAATACTACTTTCTTTGTGTTTTATTTCTTTTTGCTAGGTAGTATAACATCATAGCTTTGGACAGTTCGGATATCCCCCAAGTGCTCTGGACCCTTGTCAGGAGGCTTTACAGATCTGGAGATCTTGTTAGAGGACAACCTGTGCTTGCTTCGCTCACACTGGTTACTAGATGGAGAAGAGTTAGGCACAATTCACCAATCCAACAATCACTTGCATCTAGTCAGGCTCAGTCTTCTACATCTAGTCCAAAACGAGATCATTTGCCCATTCCAATGACACAATTTCCCTTGGTCAGTATGGAAGACTTAATCCACCACCATCAGCAAACAGTTAAAACCATACAGCAAGACGTATGCCGAGGTCACAGCACGTCAGGCTGAGGTCATAAATAGGCTATAACAACAACAGTCACAGCCGACAACGGCTTCTGTATCCCATGTACCTCCCACAAGTATCCCAGCACCCGGAGCCACAGTCCATACTGTTAATGCCCAGGTTGAGAATCAGGGCAATCCAGCAGAACTGATCCCACCACAGGCCTCTAAAGCACCTGTGTATCAAGCCGAGGCTCCATTTGAGTTTGAGGTTGACCCGACTGTGCTTAAGGTTAACAAACTAGAGAAGCTCTTCAAGAGGGCACATGCTGTTAACTCCATCCCCAATATAGAAGATGGGTATACCAACTCTGTAGTGACATTGCCAAATGGGTTCAAAAGGCCACATATCGATAGATTCGATGGTTCCGGAGACCCCATGGTTCATCTTCGATTGTTTCAGACATTCTGCGGCCGATGGGCCTGACCAGATTGCAAAAGCTCTCACTCTTTGGCTGGACTATGTCGGGAATAGCCGCCATATGGTATGCGAAGCTGGAGGATTCTGTGAAGTAGAGTTGGGAGGAAATGGCTAAGGACTTTGTTGCACAGTACTCGTACAACACGCAAATCATTGTCACCATCCATGATCTCAAAACAACACTCCAAGAGCCAAAGGAGGGCTTTTCAGAATTCATGACAAAGTGGAGGGCCAAAGCTTCAATGATGACTACACAACCTTCAGAGAAAGATCAGATAAGGATGGTAGTCCACAATCTGCACGGAAAATTGCTGGAAAAAATAATAGTCCTACCTCTGTTCACATTCACCGAGCTCTATGAGATGGGAGTTCAGATTGAAGGCGCCATGAAATAGGGGTTGATTGTTGATAAGAAAGAGCAGGCCAAGAGGTCTTTTGTACGCAGTTCTAATGTAACCACCAGTGGTAGCACAGATACGTGACCGTCCAATGTGAGTATTGTCACCACCACAACCAAGACCACCAATCCCTTTGCCAATACAACACCATAAACTACAAAAAAACCCTGCTTGATCCCAAAGGACCTTTACCTCACTCTATATGCCTTTATCTTAAGCCATGAAGGTGTTGATCAAAAAGAGGCACCCCAAGCCATTAGAGCCACGCCCACTACTCGATCCTCTCCCACCGAAACACAACCCTGCCAAGTACTGTGCGTTTCAACAATAGCACGGTCACAACACTGACCAATGTTTTAGGCTACGTCATGAGATTCAAGACCTTATTGACAACAAGGTGATCGCACCACCCCAAAAGCCAAATGTAACTACCAACCCTCTCCTGACCCACAATCAAGTTCCCCCACCTCAGAACATAAACCTAATCCATACACTGGCCATCCCCTACAACCTCAGCGTATATATTACCCCTTCCCACCTACCTAGACCGACGGTGTTCATTCCTAAAAGCTCTGAAGACTTGTTTGAGAGGGTGTACAATCCAAGCTGTTACATTGTGCCGATTGATCAAATCAAATCAGAAGTGGTATTGCCAACTACAATGGAGGTCAATATGGTTAGGGAGGATGGCCCGAGCCAAGGTTTGGATGATTTGGTGGAGCTTGAGGAGGACTTAGACAACCTGCAGGTCTTCGATGAACAAGATCAAGAGGATGTGCAGATTGACTAGTTCGATTTGAATGGGTCGACAGACAACTCTGGGTGGTTGAGTGATAAACCCGACAAGAATGAAGGAACTGGAACAAAACCGGAGGAAAAGGAAGCAAAAATTGTTGCAGTGGCCAGAATGGCCAATGAAAGGGAAAACCGCTGGAGAACACCGGCGTGAATGATTTAGCTCAGGAATTGGGCACTATGAGTGTTGTGGACACAGAACAGGAAGCTGCGTTGAAGCAGTTTGAACAAGAGAGAATGGAAGACAACTAGAAAGTTGGAATAGCCCAACACCCTATGGGGGATACTCATGATGTGAGAATGATCAAAACCGAGGCGGACAATTGTTTGTCAGTTGCCAGAGGTGTATAGTGGGAGGATGACGATCTACATCTGCCCCGCACTGATGAAAACTGGGATGAGTCCCTTCCAGATAACACGTGGTACGCTAAAGAGATAGACCACATGACAAAAAGTGGGTGGTATTTCAAGTCACCACACTTAGACCAAACTGAGGCCTTTGGGAAAGATAGAGAGGTTGAAAAATAGAAAGAGAAGTAGTTGGAGAAAGAGGCAATGCTAAAGTAACTAAAGAAAATCCAAGCCAACATTTCAATCTGGGGTCTTCTTATGGCCTCCCGGGTGCATTGACAAACTACGTTATCAGCAATGGACAAAGCTAAGTTGTCCATTGACACTACCCCTGAACAGCTTGTGGGATTGGTCTTCCCAAGAGGCGCCGGGCCAACCCTAACCTTTTCTAATAAAGAAATGCCGCCAGAAGGCTTAGCACACAATGAACTCCAGTACATATCTGTTAAGTGCAGAGAAAAATGGGTGCCAATGGTGTTGGTCGATACTGGGTTAGCTATCAATGTTTGCCCTTCTCGCACAGCTTATGTATCAGCCTTAAACCAGCAAACTTTGTGCCCACAGCCTAAGTGATTCGGGCATATGAAAATACAAGTAAGGAGGTTATTGGCATGGTACAAATCCGAGTTCAGGTGGGTCCAGCTCAACAAGATGTCGAGTTCCATGTCCTGGACATCCCAGCCACCTTCAACTTACTGCTAGAAAGACCTTGGTTGCATCTGGTGAAAGCAGTCTCCTCTACCCTCCATCAAATGCTGAAATACCCTCACGGGAAAAGAGTGGCGATTGTTTTCGAGAACTCATCGATCCATCTCCCGCCAGAGGTAACTACACTGGTGCTGGAGATCGTTCATGGCGAGGAGGACGTCTTTCTCTCAGGGTTTATGCTGGCTGAGGCCCGAATAGTATAGACCATCTTGGCAGCAGATGAGGGCATGTATGTCAGCACCCAGTCTATTTATTTCATGAATAAGCTGCAACATGTGCCAGGAATGGGACTTGGGAGAAGTGGCTGAAAAGGCGTCACAGCATTGGCCGATGTGCCACATAATCTGCATACCTTTGGGCTGGGATATGTACCCATCAAAGAGGATTGGGTCAGGAAGAGAGAAGAGATGGCAGGCAGAGCCAGAGCCAAGAAGGCTGGAAAACACTATGAGCTTGTTCACAAGTCGAACCAGGGAACGCTGAATGGCCACTTTGTTACGAAGGTTGAAGACTTTCCATTTTGCGGCTTTCCCGAGCCCTGGATGAATTCTGCAAAGCAGCGTGTTCCTGGCTTCAAAATCTTCTTCGATCTGCAACTACAAGACAGTGATGTCGAGAAAAAGGCTGAACCAAGTGCTGAAGCTGAACAGAGCATAGAAAGTGACTTTGACAACAGCGAGCTTGGAGTAGGGGCAGCACTGGCATGTCTCCTTTCAGATCCTCCGGCCGACTCAAAGAGCTTAGGGGATAACCTTACCATCTCCATGATTGGGGACCAATTGGGTGTAAACCCATCCTACAGCATTT
The DNA here is from genome assembly GCA_025200525.1 of Camellia lanceoleosa. Taxonomy (NCBI): domain Eukaryota; kingdom Viridiplantae; phylum Streptophyta; class Magnoliopsida; order Ericales; family Theaceae; genus Camellia; species Camellia lanceoleosa. The sequence continues at coordinate 114,046,840 of CM045762.1, read as the reverse complement.
TGGATGCCTCTAAAGCACCATCTCTTGTCTGACAGTTAGAGAAGGGCTACTTGTCTAGTTCTGAGTCGGTATTGAGCCAGAATCTGATTCCATAGAGTCTGTGGAGTTAGAATCAAATTCCAGGTCTTCTCAGTTCGAGTCTAGTATTCCTGGGGGTGATAACTCGAATGCCAAGGTCTTGTCTAGGTTCTCTTTTTCTTTTGCTTTTGAGTCAGTTGTAACCGAAGAGCTAGATGGGTTGGACTTTATGAATGAGAAAGCTGCTAATTCTGAGTATTTCTTTGTGCCGCTTGTTTATTGCATTGACCAAAATTTTCAGAATTTTAATGAAAACAAAGAGGAAGGAATTCCCCTGGTTTTGAAAAACTTGATTAATCAAGAGGAGGAAACTTGATTTTCAAAATCATTATTACTAAAAGATGTTATTACCCCAGCAATTTACATTTTTGAATGCATGTTCCAAAAGATGGTACACTTCTATTTCAAAATGTTAAATTTAGTGATCTAAAGCTATCCCAAGAAAAAAAAAATATCCAAATATATTTTCTTTAAAAAAAAATCCTTAGAAGGAAAAAAAAAAAAGTACAATAAACTAAAATCTAAGTAGAGTGGAGTTTTCATAGGAAAAAAACATTTAAAAAAAAATGAGTCATAATGCTTGTAGAAATGTTTCATTACATAATTATTTTTTTTTTAAAAATGCTTTTTATTGGATGTTTAATTGTAAAACAAAATTGTGCAAGAAGTACGTTGAATTTTATTAATGGAAGTAGAATATATGGCATACCATGTTCCCGTTCCCATTCCACAGAGAAATGCATGTTCCAAGTAACATAGGGTAGTACATTTGAAAACTCATTCAATCATCGATGAACCCTGTCAAGACTATCGAGAATGATCGATCTGAATATATGCACTTAAATAAGGGATATATTGGAAATGAAAAGGTGTCTGTATGTTGCAGGTGGATGGAGCAATTGGTTGTCTCTGTGCAGCCACGCCAACCACTTAGTTTTGAATCAAGAACCTTAGCTCAAAGTAGGTTAGGAAATGCACTTAGGTGCGGTTTGTGTTTAGGGATTTGAAATGCATAGATTTGACATTAATCATTCAAGCAGAATAACTTAAATTTAGATTTGATAGTTTATCTATGAATTTCAAGATTAAATTAAATAACTTTCTCATAATAGAGTTGAAATAACTATATAAAAGTTGTTATTTGAAATCATGCTTAGGATTCTCCTTCTAACTGCAAAGATACTATTAAAATACATTGCTATTAACTCTCCAAGGAGGGTGGCTCTATTTGCACCCCAAAAGATTGGTTGGACTCCAATACAATACTTTGGACACCCCAATCTAAAATTTAAAATATATTCTATTATTTTAAACACCCCAAATAATACCTATTATTTCCTTAAAAACTCTAGAAAGATGCTTAGTACACCCCACAATTCAAATAGGCTCCCATACCACCCAAAGGCATGGAAACACATAGCCGAATATTTTTACTTTTTTAGATACTCAATACCAAACAAAATTGAATTTATTTGGAAAAAAGTTTCCAAACATATGTAATTTATTTGCTTGGGGATGTAATACTGGATTTTTTTTTTTTTTTGGAACTAGAATATGAAGAAGTTAGAAAATGTTCGAAAACATAGAGCCGAACATAAACAATTTGTTCGGATATTAAATACTGAACAATGTCAAATAATTTGGAAACATAGTGCCAAATATATGAAAATTTTTTAGAATAAGTTTTTGAATAAATATAATTTGTTCGGTACTAAATTTCTAAACAAATTTTGAAAATCTATTAACCAAAAACGATGAAGATGAACAAAAAAACCTACATTCTCTATAAAACAGTTTGGGCACGTCTTCTTCATTGTTCATTGTTGACTTCAATATGAAATAGAATGCAAGAATGATTGATTCAAGAGGAATAGGCTTGATTATGAAGATGTAAAGTGAAGAAAGTGGGAAGAGAAGAGAGAAAAAAATATTGAGATTGATTATGAGATGGGGTGTACAAAACATTATGATTTGCACTTTTTTTAATATCAAGTACTTTTTGATCAACCAACTAGGTCTAGCTTAGTTGGCCACCATGATTTTCCTAATGGCTTAGTTCTAATAGGGAGATCATGGGTTCAACTCTCCCTAAGAAAAAGTTGAATAATGAAGGCAAGCACTTGGTACTTTGCAAAGATAGGGAGGCTATCGCCCATAGGTGTTAATTTAACAACTAACAACTAACTTTTGCCGATCTAAAAAAAATACTTTTTGGTCATTTTGAATAGGGACATAATAGTAATAATTTTTTATTTTTTTTTATTAAGTTGGGGTGTCCAACCAATCTTTTGGGGTGCAAATAGAGCCACTCCTCCAATGCTCGTTTGTATAGATGTGGATTTCAAATCAAGGGATTTGGGGTTGGATTTTATAAAAATATTAGAATTACCTATTATAGGTGGATAGAAAAACTAGAAAAGAAAAAAATGTAGTTTTGTAGTATGTTTGTAGTTAAAAGGGGAATCATTAGCATGATTTTCAAATTACTTTTGCATAGGTATTCAATTGCATCATGTTAAAGCTCTTTAATATAATCTTTAAATACTTAGCTAAACTATTCAAATCTTAATTTTGAGTTATTCTTCTTCCTTTCTCCTTTGAATGAATAATCCCAAATCCATACATTTCAATTTCACAAATACAAATCACGGAGCTAATATTTTTATAAAATTCAACCTCAAATCTCTTGATTTGAAATCCATGTGCATCCAAACAGACTCTTATATTGCCCAACATTCTAACATGCTTGCTTCTTTGGGATAGCAAATCTGAAAATGGAACTACCTAAGACAACCCAGTCCTAGTAAAGTTCAGAAAATCCCACTTGTGTTCCTTTCGAAATAGTTTTATCTTTATTGATTGGGTTGTTTGTTGTTGACATTGCAGGCAACATTTGAGGATGGAATGGTAGAGGAGGCTATAGCAAAAAACCACAGCACAACGAACGAAGCCATTGAAGTTGGGAACTCTGCTGGAGCATATCATATCATTCTTACCCACTTCAGCCAAAGATACCCTAAGATTCCAGTGTTTGATGAAACTCACGTGCACAAAACCTGCATCGCCTTCTGCCACACCCTTTTTTTTATTACTCGGATTTCATTACCAGACCATTATTATAGATTCAATTTCAAAGATAACATGAGGAAACTCTTTACATTTACAAGAACACATGAATAAAGATTCTCTCATCTGAATACAATATGAATACAACAGGAGTTATAATTAAATAAATTGCCCATAGGCTTACATCTTTTAAATTAAGAGAAGGGGTTTAACCATTTTTCATCAATGGCATTTCACCCACAAATAAAAGGCCTCGCGGCCAACAAATAAAGAAGATCCTTAACCTTGAAACACTTCTCGATGTTCACTTGAACAAGGATTAGCAATGTGGGATGAATATAAAGTCTAGTAGGGATCTCAACATGATCCTGAATGATAACAACATACAGATAGCTATGATCATGAATACTTTATATCATATTATATACATAATGTGACAGTTTACACTGAACATATATTTATGCAGGTACTTTTCTTTAAAATCATTCAATTTACCCAAAAACACAAACAATTCACTTTTCTTTAAAAGTTTCCATTTATAAAGAATGCATCAAAACTGGTTTTTTTTTTTTTTTTTTAAATACTTTTACAAAACCCCGATTACTTCTCATTATTTACGCCCAACACGAAATATAAATTCACTTCTGACACATTTATCACATTCCTTTGGCCCTAAGTCCGTGGTCAAGAAACAATTTCAGCAACTCATCCATTACGCTTGTGAACATACGTATATGTCCTAACACGAATACGAAATCAAAACATGTACAATGATTACTAAACTATCACATGAAACAACCTAGCCTCACCTAACCATAACCATCACCTATTCATGATATACAAGAATACACCGAGACAAAACGAGAAACAAAACAATGCTCTACCTGCCTTAAGTATGGTAAGCCAAGGATATACCTTTTCATAACAAAATGCCAATTTATCAGACACAAGCTGGAAGGCAATGGTACCTCTGCCAATTTACCAGACACCGGCTGGAAGGTAATGGTACCTCTGCCAAGTTCTCCAGGTGCTAGCTGGAAGGTACTGGTACCTCTCATTCTTAGCACGGCCAATTCTCCAAGCGCTAGCTGGAAGGTAATGGTACCTCTCATTCCCAGCGCGTGAACATTTCCAACCATCTTAACATACTAGAATGCATAATAACATAAGTGTACTACATACACAACATTATTCAACACCAAAATGCCATCCTCCACCGATGACCAAGGACAAAACCTCTAAGCATATGTATTAAATACACGTAATACAACAATCCAATACTCACGAGGCCTTAAGTCCAACAATAATAATAATATGCAAATGTTTCAAAATTCGACCTCAAATTCATTATTAATTTACAAAAGGTTATGATGTCATTTTCTTTCCAAAAATTAATTTTTCTTATTTTTCAATCCACACTACTCCAATCATTTTGTAAAAATTCATTCATTTAATTAAAAACCACATCATTGATGCCAATGCCACAACCCAACCCCACTCAACATGATTAATCCAAACAATTTCAATACGATGGTTACCTCTCCCTTTTAGATATTAACACAATTACATAATCTGTATTAACAAAATACAAAAGGTTATTCAACTTCCTCCCTTTTAAATCCATTAAGTCAACAATATTAAATTAGGGCTTTCCTCCCTCTCAATATCGACATGTTAAATTACTCCCCAATTAACCTAAACAACAACCAACTAAACAACTTTAATCACAAATATCAAACCCTAGATCCCTTTACATGACTTTCAAGGAAATCCATAATGAATATGGTTTTTATGCAACAAAATCTATCACATGTCTATCTATAGACGAAGTATTGCAAAGGAGAAAAGAAATCGCTACCTCTTAAAGTGAAGAGGAGACAACCCAAAAATCACTAGCGAGGAAACCACAAACTACTTGCATCAAAAGAAAGCCCTTAACAATGTCTACAATCTTTCTCAAAGGACTAAGGTGAAAAGATAGCTCTAGGTGAGTAGATCTAAAGATCTAAGTGAAAAAGTTGAGTTTAGAGAGAGAAGAAAGAGACTCACTATGTAGAGATGAAAAAGAGAAAAAGAGAGGAAAGAAAATAATGAGGAAAGTGTGCTTGGAGCCTATTTATAGTAGTAGAATAATAGCCCCAAAGTAAATGAAAAGAATAAGTCAAAACCCCCACAAGTAGGACCCAAACCGTACTAAAAAATCTGAAATTTACTCATAGGAGTCGACCCTTAGGACAATGGTGTTGACCCTTACAAAGAAATGCTGAGACACCAATGTGTGCAGTAGACCAGGGTCAACCCTTGGAACCAGAGTTGTCAACCCTTTATTTCAATAGCAATACCCAAAACATAGCAGCAGATAAGGGTCGACCCTTGGAGCCAGTGGTGTTGACCCTTTAAACCAGCAGAGACACTAAGAGCAAGGCAGAAATGTGGTGTCAACCCTCAAGAAGACTAGTGTCAACACCAGAACAAATTTTCCAAGTTCCCGAAGAACTTTTCAATGAAAACAAGCATGAACGAACAATCCCAACAAGTCCAAATCGAATTGTATTCCTCCAAAACCAAGATACAACAACTCCAATGACTCCCAAAATGAAAATAAAGGAATTAAATACACTCTCCAATAGTTTAAAGGACATAAGTGCTACACCTCTGATTTGATGAGAGTTAACTTAATAGATCTACATGTGCTTTCCAAAGTTCTTCCTTATTTCAAAATTCTTTTTAGGGATGATATGATTGTTGATGAATTTGATGATGCTGTCAATGCTGTAAGTGTAGCTAATTAAATGCAACAATTTTGTAACACATTGTTGGTGTTGTATGGCCCTATTGGGCTTGAAAGTTGTTGATTCTTGTGAACAAACAACATCAGCATGATTCGTCAAAAATGATGGGATCTAAATGTGCTAATTGGAGGACATACTGCCCAAAGGAATTGGGCCATAGAATGTACATTTGAACGGATTAGATTTTTTAGCCTGTTTGGGATTAGTAATGACATGGAATTGAAATCAGATTAGTAATAATCTAGAACAAGAGATGAGATTATATATATCATGGAATTACTTCAACTGTGTTTGATTTATGGTAGGATATAATAAGAGGAAGGTTCTTTGTAACAATTAGATAAAGTGAGATGGCTAATCCATTGTTAAACCCATCCCCACCTCACTTCTCATTAGGGTGAGGAAAACCCATACGAAGCTGTGTGAGGAATGTGGGGATAGAGCGAGGCGGGGAAAAACGGCCATCCCTACTTACATAGGGTCCTTTTTTAAAAATAAAAATCATATGAACACTTGACCCAACTCAAGTTGTAGCTTAAGTGGTCATGTGTGAACATTCAGATGCCAATGGGACAAGATCTGAAGTTCGTGGTAATAAAGTGATGTCGACTTGCTATAGTAATTTAATTCTACTAACCCATTAACATATTATCATGTGACAATATATATATATATTGAAGGCATGATCTAAAAAAAATATTTGACAATAAGGACTACCATTCAAAGTCTAGAATCAACGTATAAGATAGTAATCGTATGTAGAATCATTTGAAAAGGAGGATCAATTATAAATTTTACAATAATGACTCATTTTAAATCACAAAATTCCGTGCATAGCACAAGTAACATGCAAGTATAGTATTATAAAAAAAAATTTAAAAAAAAAGAAAAGAAAAAGAGACTTCGTGTGGGCTTTACTGTAATGTGATATTATATAATAAAAAAAATTAGGACAAGCTACGACGATAGTCCTTGTGTTTTAGTTTGTCATTTTGGTCTCTGTAATTTCAATTAACTCGATTTTAACTCTAAATTTATAACTTTTTTTCAATTTGATCTAGTTGATTAAAACTCTTAACATTTTTTTATAAAAAAATACGCATATAAGTGACGTGTTATATTTTGAACAGAAAAATGATAAACTTAGTCAATTCAATTCAGTAAGTTAATCTCAACCAATTCAATGATTATTTTACTTGCTGATACTTCAACTAAAGACCTCATCCATCACAACCCAAACTACACTGCCAAGCTCCATCAATATAGACCTTGATACCTCTTGAAAGAACAACAAATGAAAACGCTTACTGTCATGACCCAAACCCGCTCCAATAGGTTTAGCATCATAACCGGCCAGTAATCCGTAAATTACCAAAGGCCTCTTAACAATAATAAAATAATTAGGGGCTAGCGGAAGCACATATACAAAATACAATATAAGACAGAAAATTTAAAACTTATATTCACAAATATACTCATAGTGATATCATAGGCATATACATATCATTGTCTTACGTCACCCACTGCTAAACAATACCAAAAAGAGACTTAGCCCAAAATTCAGATTATACAAATGTCTGGTTCAACAAAAGAAAGAAAAAGATAAAAACAGACATCACGTGCACTACTAGATCACTGAAGCACTTGGGAACCTCCTCAGGAGGCACGGTAGCTAGCTTGACACAACGGAACTCCATGCTGGCAACTTAGGCCTGGTCTCGCGCCTAATCACCTACATACATAAATAATACAGTAAGTTAGAGCCCAGTGAATAACAATAGGGTAAAGGGTTTATGAATGATGTCCAAAACAGAATCAGAAATCAAACTTCATATCAGAAACCAGTTATATGTGGTACATCCATTAGCTATCAGATTAGATTGGTCATAGACCCATATGCATAGTCGATACCGACGACCATAAAGGTCAATATCTTTGTGCACAAATAGCCATGGTATTGTTACCCCCAGGTGAGGGCCAAGTGAACATAGGCCTCAATATTGTTACCCCCAGGCAAGGGCCACACGAACATAGACAATGGTATTATTACCCCCGGGCAAGGGCTACGTGCATATTAGCCACGATATTGTTACCCCCAGACGAGGGCCACATGAACATAAGCCACAGTATTGTTACCCCCTAGGTGAGGGCAACATGAACTAAGGATGCCACAAATATATTTCAGAAAAATGAACATTCATTCATGATTCCTGAAATAGTAGTTTAGAAAACAGATCATATCATATCATATCAGTTAGAAAATACTTATAATCAAACATAACTTTACAGGGTTGTTGCTCACAAATAGCTCCAGTAGGAAGATAGATCACTTGACCAGAACAGATTGATTAGACGGGCGATAACATGTGACTTACAAGAACACGTGATAGGTACACATTGGACACACGTCTCAAAGGTGTTTAACTTATCATTCTTTTTCCTTATTGTGTGTTTCTAACTCTTATCCGCATTATTGTAGCTTAAACATGGCTTAGAAATGCCTAAGACGCAATAAGGATACCAAAATATACTTGAAAACACTTTGCAAAATTTTCAGAAACAAGGCAGTTCGCTCGAGCGCAACTTTTGTCGCTCAAGCGGACCCCTTGGTCTGTAAAACTTTTGAGAGCTCTCATTTTATGTTCAAGCGCAACTTCTGGTTACTCGAGCCAAGGCTCAAAAATAAGAGTTGTCGCTCAAGTGCAGGTTCTAGCACTCGAGCTAACCGCCAATTCTGCAAAAGTACTGGGAGCTCGCATTCTTAGCTCGAGCGCAGATTCCACCACTCGAGTGAAGAGTGCAAATACTTGAATTTCCAAATTGCTCTTTAGGCTTCAAAACACAATTCTAATGTGTCAAAACACATTCTTTTGGGCCAAAACTTGAGATAACATGTAGAAAATCATAGAACTTTATGAATTGAAAGTCGTTTTGCAAAATCAAGCCCAAAAGCAAGTGAATTATTCCAAAAGTAAACTTGAAATTGTGAAAACATAACGTACATGTAATGATATGAGCTTCAACCTTCCAAAACATGATCAATTGAGATGTTTATCACAAAAACACGTTGAATTCCTAAAACATAGCCAAGATAAGAACATGCGTGTGAGAATTTTTTGAAATCAAACTCAAAATATGATGAAATGGATATGCATGCACGCAATGCTCTTCTTTCTACCCTTCAAACCCAATTGTTATGTTTAAACACTTAAACCTCTTGAATTCATCCATTAATGTCTTGAATATATGGTTAAGAGTAAGATTCTTACCTAGAGTTCCCAATTCCTCCAATTCTCTTCAATTCTTCTAGCAATCTTTAGCAAGTCTCCCTTAATCTCCTTAAATTCAATCTCTTCCTTTGGTCTCTCTCTCTCTCTCTCTCTTATGTTTTTGTTCTCAAGGAAATGAAGATGAAATGTTGTTGAGTCACCGTTAGCCTTATATAGGCTTGATTAGTGGGGTTTAATTAAGCTTGCCTTATGACTAATCAATTGGTCTTAATTTATTTTAATTATTTGAATCCGAATCAAAATTTAATTAAACTTATCATAAAATTCTAAAAATTCAAAATAACACATAGACTTAGTCAATTCTATATTCGGATGCCAATAAGGCCTTCAATTCACATATTAAAACAGAAATTCAAACACATATCTCTACGTCAAACAAATATAAATACAAATAACACATAACACATGCAATCAACTTAGAATTTCATCTTAATTACTTGTAAGGCATTCTTAATCAAGGATTATAGGCTAATGACGGGTCAGGTTGTTACACTTCCAAACAAAATGACATAATTGAAATGGTTGCACTGTTACTTTTATTAAGATTTGCCTCTTGCACCTACATCTTATAAAACTCCTTAAGAACTGAAAACTAATTGTTAAGTTCAGAGATTGTCGAAAGTGTTTCTGGCATTAATAGAGGAATTTTCAAATTGAACTTTATTTTGATGAAACCATAAAGCTCACATAATAATTGCTGATTGGATGATTATGGGTATATATATAGAATTTTTCAGAATTTTCCTATATATATATTTGTTGGTGTGTATGTATATATGCATAGTGTGTATATATCAATTTGTTTGTATATATTATTTAAAATATAATTAAATTAAAATGTTAAGAGTTAAAATAAACAATTAGAGATTTAATGTTGTTTAAGTTATGAATTTTGTGTATAATAAAAGAGGGGAAGAAACTAAGAGAAGTGCACAAATGAAGAAGAAAAGTCATAGGGGTATTATGGTTATTTCAAATTTGTTGTTAGCAGAGTTTGAGTTGAAATTTAGTCCAAAATCACAGGGGGTCTCTCTACTTATATTTGAACTAGAGGGGGCAAAGTACTCTGATCTCATACCACAGGCGGTAAACTGAATTTTACCCTTATTTTTGTTTTTTTTTCTTTAGTGAAAAAGCACCATTTTCTTTTTCTTTTCTCATCTATATAAGGTATTCAACAACGGTACACGGCTAATGGTGTATTGTTGTGCATAACATATTTGTTAAATTAGATTATATTGTGGTGTTTGGTAACCTAGAAAAAAAAATTGATTATATAAGTTAAGAGAGAAAAGAAAAGGAAAGCTATTAATTTCTTCCATATCTTTTTTGGTTAAGATATGTTAAAAAAATAAAAGAAATGATATCATGTTATATTACCAAATTAACCTTTCATAAGAGTCTTTTTATTTCTTCAGGGGTTATTTCTGGAAAAGTCCATTCCTGTGAGGCCATATCTTATTTAGTCCAAGATTTAATCTTTTTTGTGACAAAGGTACGTGTTAAAAAGTCACTGATGTCAGAAAAGTCACTGGTGTCGGAAAATCACCAGTGGCCGGCTGCGATGGCTGGTACTAAGATGGACAAATAGATGACATTGAATAGATAGGTGATATTTGAACAGATTGTTGGACCAATAGATGACATGTGTACAAATATATGACATTTGAATAGATAGTTGAAATTTTAATAGATAAACAGACAGATAGGTAAGATTTGAACATATAGGTGTCCTTTCGACCCAAAAGAATTTAAGTTTAGATCTATCTATTGGTCTAACAAGTTCAAAAATAGATTTTTGTTCTGAGTGTTCAAAATTCAAAACCAAACAAAAGTTTTTCTTTCAAAATAGGGTAAATTACAATAACCTAGCCTAAGGTTTGTCATAATTTCAAAACTGAGGTTTCTAAAATTACACTGACCTCTTCTATCAGTTTTGTCTCCTAACATTATTAGTAGAATATGATGTTTTATTAGCTTACCCTTACATCTAATAAGACATTTTTCTCTATATATTTTTATTTTTTTAACCAAACATCATTTACCTAATCACAATAACCAAACAACACAATTAACATTAGAACCAAACATCATCTTCAGCACCAAATCTGGTTTAACCCACTCATTCCATTACCATCATCATTTGCAACAACATACCTTGACGTCCCTTTCTTCACCCCTTCTTTCTTGTCCCATAGCCACCCCACTCGCATCTCCCTTAACCCAACCATCGCTTCTTGTTGATATGTCATTTCATCTCATCTTCTCTCATCAACACATAAAACAACGATAATGATGATTTGTTTCCCAGATCTTTCTTTCTTCGTCTCATAACTCTCATTCTCTTTTGTTCCCATTCATCCATCTCTCTATTAACACATTCAATCAGCTATGGATCAATGTGTCTTATGATTGAAATCAAACCCATGATGAAATGATTCAAACTCACTTAGATTGCAACACATCAATCCACCGCATCCATAGCTTTCACATTCTCTCTATAATCAACATGATTGGTTCACTTGTGGATTTTTGTAAATGGGTTTGTTGATGGGTGTTTGTTAGTCACAATGGTAGGTGGTCTTTTTGGGGGGAACAAAGGATTCATGGTGTAGAGCACTAAGATTTTACAAAATATAGGGAATGGTTTATAGGAGTTGATAATTATGTTCTTTAGAACGATGCTGGCAATTTGAAGTTGACCCATTTATTTGTATAATTGAATCTACTTTTCTATTTTGCTAATTACAAAACCAGTTCAATGTTTGCTACGGGTTGGGTCTTTGGTTCTTGTATAATATATATATATATATTAGTTTGAGTGCGTGAAGAAAAAGAAAAGATAAAGTATAAAAAGTACATGAGACGGTGCAACAAGTATTTTTTTTTTAAAGAGAATCAGTGAGTGAGTATGTTTGGTTGTGGGTAGTTGTGGATTTTGTGGTGGGATTGTTTCAGTTGGTAAATATTTTTTAAAATTTATTTAAGGTGGGATGGTTTAAGTGTGGGAGTGCATTTGCGGGTATTTTGTGATAAACGAATACCCACTAGATTAAGAAAAAAGCTCTATAAAACGGCTATTAAACCATCGATGTTGTATGTGACGGAATGTTGAGTAACTAAGAAACAACATGTAGATAAGATGAGTGTTGCTGAGATGAGGATGCTAAGGTGGATGTGTGACAAGACTAGAAAAGACAGAATTAAGAATGAGTATATTCATGAATGGGTAGGAGTAGCACTGATAGAAGATAAGTTGAGAGAAAATAGATTGAGATGTTTTGATTATATATAACGGGGACCAACAGATGCAGTAGTAAAGAGATTAGGGGTGTTCACGGGTCGAGTCGGCTCGGTTTTAGTGCCAAACCGCCACCCGACTCGACCAGTTTAGGTTTCAAAAAATGGGACTCGAATTCGACCATAAACTTGTTGAAGCGGACAAGAATCGGGTGTCTCTTTAATGGTCGGTATTCGGTTCAGGCAACAAATATCCAACCCCAATTTCCAAAGTCTTCGTCATTTACCAAACACACCCTAAAGCATAAAGAAGACAGATTAAGCAACAAAGTTCCAGAGAGTGAGGGAGGTTGAGGAGGGAGATGGGCAAAGGAGGTTGAGGATTGAGAAGAGCGGCCTTGGAAAGTGAAGGGAGATTGGAGACGGAATGAAGGAGAAAGGGGTGGAAGTGGGATAGAGATGAAGTTGATGTGAGAGAGAGAGAGAGAGAGAGAGAGAGAGAGAGAGAGAGAGATATCACTGCTCATTTTGAGCTCTTCAATCTTCATTTTATCAAGCATGATCATCATTTGTCCCAGTTAAACGATGCTGATCGCGGCCCATGTTGCTATAGATTTTCTCTTTGAAACTCTCTATCACAACTTCAAATTATTCCTTCACCATCTGCTTGCCTATTTGTGAATAAAGAGAAGGGTGAAGAAAGAGAGAACAAATGCTACTTGTTTGATCTAGGAATTGGAAAAAGAATTGATTTGATACATTTGATGATTCACGTGGGTTGTTTTCAACTTTTAGTATAAAACAATAAGGTGATAAATATAAAAAGTCAAGAACTAATAAAAAGTTGCCAGCTATGTTTAGTGATAAAGTTGTAATATTGAATATGAATAGGATGAAGCCACGTATGTACTACATAAACCTCGGTTAGATCGGTTTAGGCAGTTGCGTTTTCCTTGCATCCGTTCACCGACTGTAACATCGTGATTTTAAATTACTTACAACCGTTGCCGACCGCATATGTTAATGAAGCCAACCGTGACACGTCGGTTCGGCCGAGTTGATCGGGCCAATCGGTTTTTTGAACACCTCTAAAAGAGATGTGATACAGTGAAGGTAGATGGAAGTGTTAAGGAAGGGTAGACCTAGATTGACGTAGGCGAGTGTAGTTAATAGAGATATGAATTTCTTTAATTTAACTAACAAAATAGTCATTGATAGAGTTGAGTGGAGAAAAAGGATTCATGTAACGACCCCATCTGATGGGCCTTAAGGCTTGGTTTGGTTGGATTTGGTTTATTCTTTTACATAAATTATTTGGAATGATCTAAATAAGTATACTTTTTGACTTTTTACGAAAAGATGTGCAGAAAAGTAAAAAGGTGATGTGACTCAAATAAATACACTTATCTAAATAAGTGCACTTATATTCATCATGCCAAACAAACCTAGGGGTAAGTTTGGTATTTTAGTATAATAGTCAAATGACATCACCTTTTTCTATTAATATTAGTTAACAGAATTGTAGAAATGGAGGCATCTAAAATAAAAAGACAAAGTAGAAGGAAGGTTAATGTCATTTCAGAAACCAAGCTGGTTAGTCCAGTCCTGCTTGCTGGCCTATTAACCAGGATGGTCAAGGTTCACCTAACTTGCAAAAGCAGACTAAGAAGTTCTTTCGGAGAGATTTCTGTAATTGTCATAAACCTCAATATCAGTGTAATTTGCCCTTCAAAATATTATTCAATACAATGGTGACGAACCGCACTACAAGTTAGAACATCATATCTCAATGGTCGAAAAACTACACAATAACTTGTCTATTTTAAAGGGCCAAATGATTGGGTCATTTCAGCCCGGCTAGCGTTTTCATTGGGATCACCTGACCCGACACCATTGTGCGTGGTTTTCACTCGCCAATCTTACCGTAAAAGGTCTAATGGGTCCCCGAAGCTGTCCATACTCAGAAAAAGAAAGAGAAGAAGAAGAAGCTTCTCAATTCAAACTATCCAATTCCGACTGTTCTAACTTCAAATAATCAACCTCTGAGATCAATTACTCTTCAATCTTGCAATCAATTTTTCAATTTTGTATTGAATCTGTCAATCAGGGTTGTGAGTTCTTCTAATCATTCGATGTCTTGTTTCGAACCAAATTCGAGCTTGGTGGTGTGTTTTTGGGTTTTGTGGGGGTTTAGAGAGCTATGGATTCAAGCAGGAGACCCGTCGAATCATATTGGCAATCGCGGATGATCGATGGTGCGACATCGGACAAAGACAAAGTCACTCCTGTGTAAAAATTTGAGGAGATTTGCTAGCTTCTTCGGTCTTCTCATATCAATATTAGATTTCCACAATAAACAAATAATCAACACCACGGAAGATTTACTGCTCGTTCCATGGTGTTGATTATTTCCAGATTTACTATTCGTTCCGTGGTGTTGATTATTTGTTTACTGTGGAAACCTAACACACCAATTTTATAAATTGATTCTGGTTTAACATTCAGAATAGTCCATTTATTTAGTTGTTGTTGGACATTTTCAAATTCAACAAATTTGGCATTTTTTTGATAATCTCGATGAAGTAGATTCCATATGTGAGTTATTTATATTGTTGAAAATTGGGCCGGGTATTGGACCCGAATTTTGGCGCCCATGTGGCATGACCCATGACCAATTAAATTATCCATTTAAATTTGAATTTGAATTATTTGGATAACCCACAATCAATATCTATATCTACCATATCTTATCAAGAGATATGGATAGATGAATCTACCATATCTTATCAAGAGATATGGATAGATGAATAGATAGATATTGATTATTATATATTTGATAATATACATCTGATATGATGGATTTGATATCAGATATGTTATGTGGTTTTTACCCATAACATTTTTTCCTAGACTCTCTCTCTAACTCTCTCCCATGAAGAGAACGATCTAGCCTCTGCACTGTGACTGGTGTGGGTGATACTCATATTGTGGTATCACTCCACTGCTGGGTTCGTTGTTTGCATTCTTGAAGCACGTGATTTACCCACGAGATTCTTCGCTTCAGGTTTTGTCATTAAGGTATGATCTGAAATATTTTATCCGCTGTGTTATATTTTGATTTACATTGGTATCAGAGCTAATATGAGTATTTTCGTGCTTATTTTTATGTATTAAAATATGTGTATATTTATATATAAATATATATACACGTTATATGCATGAAAATTAACAAAGGAGGAAGATGAAGTGCAGGGTTTCTGCACTTCCACTCTCATTAGATTGAGAGTGTTATACACCTCAATTTTTATGTTCATTAAATGTCATTTTTGAGACCATATATGTTTTTGTTGTGAAAAATGAAGTCCAGCAGTACCAAAATTAGACCACAAAACACCCCGGAAGGCGGCGCGTGTGCCTTACGCGCTATATGACGCCGCCCAGCGGCTTCCACGCGCCTCCATGCGCCAAGTGCACTATCCATGCGCTCACACACGCCATCACGCGCTGCTGTATCCGAGCGCTGCCGCAGGCGCTACTAAGTCGCGTGTTGAGCCACTCACCGAGTCAGTCTGCTGAGCCATGCCGCTTTTTTCTCGCTTGGCTCATTGGCGATGTTAAGGGTCTGTTTGGTTTTTTTTTTTAAATCCAGAATTGCGTTAAATGATCATAAGTAATTCGTTATAGCTTTGTTTTAAGCGTGATTGATATTGTTAGACTTAGAATTAAATTTTCTATCTTTTGTAAAATTTTCAAAATTTTATGTAAATAAAAAATATTTTTTTTGAAATAATAATTCATTATTTCTGCTTTAAAATGTTTCTGGTGTTGCATGATTAAGTTTCTGGAGCTGAAATTTTTACTGTAGACCACTGTAATGGTCTATTATTTACTGGTATGATTGTTGCATTTTCCCAGATTCTGAAATATTTATTTATGATTTCCTGTGTGTTTATTAATTATTTAAAATTTCAGAAAATACCAGAAAATTTCAAAAATTTCGTATGATATACTTTCTATTATGGCATAATCTGAATATTAAATACAGCATATTGTTGTTTTTGGCCTAGAGTTTCTAATATGTTGTGATTAGAAAAGCATGCTTAGTTTTTTTTTTATTTTAATTCCATTATTAAATGAATATAGCATGAGTTATTTGTAAATTTACATTAAGATGCTATTGTATGGAATTTATCATACTTTGTATATGCCATAGTCAGTGGGAGGCTATTCAGTTGAGAGAAATCTTTGTAGATTTACTCCCGAAAACTAATATTTTATGCATAAATTAAATTAAATTTTGGATAATTGTCACATGTGGCGCAAGAGATGATTACGAGCATAGCGGATTTTCAATCTTGCGACTTGTGTAATATTGTCACTATTTAATTTAGATTTTTGTGGCAAAATTATATTATGCTAATCAAATTAATCCCAATGCGAATTTTTCTCTAAATTGACTTAGCTTATGGAAGTTAATTTGGTTGACCTAGACTTAGTAGAGACGTTCAAATGTGAACAATGAAATCCTATTCTTTAGATGAGCAAAAGTCTTGGAGACTTTAGATCAGACCTTAATTGAGCCAAAGTAAGGAAACATGACTCAAAGTCGTCGTGGTTTTGTTGCCTTGTTTTGCACAATAAAAACTAATGTGCGCGCTATGGTTAGCAGCACGCTACGTAGTTTTGGTTGGCGAGTTTTGGAGTTATGAAATTAGTAAGCCCTCAATAGATTTGTATATGATCTTGACTATTGAGTTGCGCGGATTGACTTTGTAATTTGACTTTGGATGAAGTAACATTCAAGAGTCACGTCATCCAAGAAATGCGAGCTTAAATGAATTAGTCATTAAGTGTAAGATGAGTAGCTAGTATGAGCTGTGTTTTGCTCTCTACCCAATTATTGGGAGTAGATGGAGAAAAATTTCACGCACTATAATAGTGTGCATTGAAATATCACTTGAAGTTAAAAGATTAGCGCTTAGCAGCAGCAAAATCCATTAACACTAAGTGAAAAGACTAGTGCCAAGTGGCTGCAAAATCTATTAGCATTGCCAACTTATCTAAGTTTGGACACTTACGGTTCCCCCAGTTAAGTGTGAGACATGATGAGGTGCTTCTTTGTATGGTTCCTTAGCTAGGCTAATGTTTTTGAATAACATTTACCACTAAGCGCAAACGTTGCAGCATAGTAATGAAAAGGTCAAGGCCGACAAGGTTGTTATGACTCTAAGAATTTGACGCATGGCTCATGAGAGCGTTGTGTTGAATTAGACTCTTTAGCCTAATTCGCGCTTAAGTTACTTTGGGAGCTATCATAGATTGATAGCTTATTCCCTCCTTCTAGTAGATAGTAGAATTAATTACAAGTAACTATAAAGCGAGAAACAGAGATGGCAAGAGAAGTATTGTCATCTTTCAACTAGATGCAGTAAAGTGTATGGAGAATAAAATTGACTTGAAGGTGCAGGGGATTAGCACTTACTAGTTAAATTTGCAACTTAGGCGCACTTGATATCTCTATCCTTTTATGATCTAGTGAATATGAATTAGTCGTGAGTCATTAACTAGTTGGGCCTAAACCTTTTAAAACTTGTCTTCGAGAACTCACACATTAGGATGATTGGAATTAGTTTATGACGTTGGTCATGAACCGATGGCTTATTATACTTAATCACATTAATGAGAAGATGACATTGATAGTTTAAGTAGGCCCTCTCGGGCCCACTCACTTGTGAAATCCTACTCTTATATGAATGTGTAACTTTGTTCGCACTGGTTGCGCACAAGTAAGTAGGAAAGCCATAGAAGGTCATTTGTATTGGCGCATTTTAGTCCACTATGATATTTGTGACTAGATATGTGAAAGGGTATGATAGCTAAGCCTCAATCTTGACACATTTATAGATTACGATACGTAACTGAATCAAGACTATTTGATCTCCTATAAGTCAAAAGTTTTGAGATGATTTTTGACATTGCACATATGAGGTTGAAATCAATTAGATAACAACTTTCGTGTTTTTAGTTTTGACCAAGGTGGCGAGTATCTATTTGAGTTATTTTAGAAAACTTTATGAAAAGAAATGGATGCTTAGAAAATTGATTATTCCTAATACTCAACAACACAATGGTGTAATAGAGATAAGGAATTAAGTATTGTTAATGTTAGGTGGATGATGGCGCAAAAATGTTTCCCAATTGGGAATTGCACTTTAGTTTGTTGCCTATATCCCTGACTAAGTGCCCTCCATATCAGATTTTACACTTCATTTGAGTAATGGATTAGCGGAGAGCCATCTATGGGCGATCTCAGAATCAAGTATTTTAGCTTATCTTTATTTTATTTCTCATAAGGTTGCGGGTTAAGGCCTAGGGTTCTATAGCATATTATTGTATGTCGCCTTGTAAACACGAGGGTCATGTGCATTATTGTATGTTGTCATGTAAACCCTCCGGTCATGTGCATATAGGTAAGCAACTTTAGGGAGTGTAACTAAGTCACATAAAGTTTTCTTAGTAAAGGTGATGTGAATAGAGTTTTGGAACTCTATAAGATAGAGAATTCTAAGCATAGCGCTCTATGTAGCCTAGTTGAGAATGGAAAGAAATTTCCAATATCTTAGGGACAGTGGGAGCGATGTGTCTACTAATGGATTACTCTATTAGAGAAGAATACTCTATATTCTTAGTTGCGTGGTAGCGAATGTGAAAATTTTCCACATCATCACTAGATGATTGAGAAAGAAACATTCATGATTGCTCCGCAAGATGATAAAGAGCCTAGGATAATGCCAAAGGCTCTAGTCCCCTATTTTTAGAAAGTGGATCAATGTTGCGTAGTTGAAGACAAAATCTTTGAGGATTAACCATTTCTATAATTTGGTTGACTTTCCATTAACACACGAAACTGTTCTAAA
This sequence comes from Camellia lanceoleosa, assembly GCA_025200525.1. NCBI lineage: Eukaryota > Viridiplantae > Streptophyta > Magnoliopsida > Ericales > Theaceae > Camellia > Camellia lanceoleosa. The sequence continues at coordinate 114,027,457 of CM045762.1, read as the reverse complement.
GTTATGCGCATTTTGGATAGTCATTGTTGAGGCATAAGGCTCGCTAGATACCGAAAAGTCGCACCATTGAGAAAAGTGTAGACCATGAGAAGACTTCCTTCTAGAGAGTGAGGTTATTTTGACTTAGGCTATGATTGACATAAGTTTGGAACATTGATTTGTGGACATTGTGACCCAACTTTCTTGTTAGAGAATTGGATAAGTAGATCCGTAGGGATTTACCTTCTGCTTTTATGGTGAAAAGTTAGGAGCGCAAAAAGGTTGTTAGTTTCAATAAATCTTTTACAGCCTGAAACAGTTATCCAAATAGTGGTTCTTAGATTTCGTCAAGACATGATAGGCCAACGATGATCGATGAAGAGCACTAAGGCATGATTAATGGTCGAAAAGAAGTTTTTCCTTACTTAGTCATTATGAGCCAGGAATTTATAAGGTTATCGTCACCTAGGGTGGGCAGTCCTCTGTTTTAGATATGATGGACACGGGTGATGTAATTTATATTCTCGGATGTACGGTCCTTAGGGATTGTTTTGGGAGAATTCTCGGTTTGTCTTTAATGACTTACATAAGGAATATCCTAGAATGATTTTAGATGCAAAATTGCAAACCCATTGACTTACCTATCGGTAAAAGTTAGAGCCTTAGCTATTGAGTGAATCCTCGGATTGTTTTTGGAAGAAACTGATGACCTATATTCCTTGATTTTTTCTTTGTTGTGGGAGCCTAAAGTACACTATGTGGGCATATTCGGTATGATAAGTGTTATCTTTGGTAAATGGTCAACTGAGTTGTTTAGACATTGACCTTGCTCATTAGATTGTGGATAGAATGCTTTACTAGTAGTATATTAATTTGCTCCTTGTACGATTCAATGCGCTAGTTGGGCGCATCTTGAATAGAAGCAGATTGGTCACCAAAATATCTTTAGAGAGGTAATTGCGCAAGAAGTAGTGATCTTGAACCACTTCATGTGAGGCGTAAATGGTGGATTCCGTTGTATATGCTTATCGCAAGAGGTGCTGATAAGGCTGATACTTGGAATCTAGAATTGCGCAGACTGTGGTCGTGTTTTTTTTAAAATCAATCACTTATTTGTTATGAGATGATGGGATGTTGACACTATGATGGCTTGTGTCATAATGATTAAAAATGATGATGTCAGCAAGCAAGATTGGCTCTCTCACACAAGCAATCGCTCTTGGCGCTTGGGAGCAAGCAAGGATGAGACTAGTGGTTTATTTTTATTTAGAGCCAAGAAAGGCTTAAATTATCCACTATGTATGTCGCCCTAGTTACAACCAAGATGAGGTCGCGTTAAGGACCAAACATGGATGTTAGTACCCACTTTCCATGTAGTGCCTGTTATGATTAGCCAAATGCGAGATCTCATTTGGCGCTTGGAAGGCGAGCAAATAGAGAATTCGGGTTAGGTGCTAGAAAGCGACTAGACTAATATCTGTACGGTGTATCGAGTATGACGTCACTCTTTTTGGAAGAGTTACTCCACCGTAACATGTATTCATACTACATGTGCTTGGCGACCGAGTAATAAGGTGAGAGAATGGATCCCTGTTTCCTCACCGTGTGAGTCTTACGCATCATTATTGATATGACTTTCATTTATGTACCCTTTTGTGACTTTTGACTATGTCATAAGGTAAGGGGTTGATGTTCTACTACTTTGATATGTTGTCTACGGTCATGTATGATTCGACCTTAAGGGACATCACTAGGAAAGTAGTCAATCCTAAACTAAATGGCATGAGGGCAAAGGGAAGATCATTTAGTATTACACCACTATTATATATTCATTGCCGGCAACTCACATCGCTTTGTATGAGAGGCGGATTGAGTGCGAATATATTGCAAGAATTGAGAGGGTCAAACATGCTCTTTTTTGAGGGATTAGAGATTTTTTTTTTTTTTGACCGGTGTAATTAGATGGGTCTGGGGTATATGAGACACTATTTCTATATTTTTTTGGGTTGATGCCTCTATGCTAGCTCATTTTGAGTTTCTAGTATAGAGCTCCCACATACAGGTGTTTCTCAGCGGTCGCACAGTTCATTGGCTAGTATGTGATTGTTTAATATTTGGGGAGATTGAGATAGAGATGTGGCAATGTCATGCCAGCTCATGTGCAAGTGTGAGATGTTGAAAATTGGGCCGGGTATTGGACCTGAATTTGGGCGCCCATGTGGCATGACCCATGACCAATTAAATTATCCATTTAAATTTGAATTTGAATTATTTGGATAACTCACAATCAATATCTATATCTACCTATCTTATCAAGAGATATGGATAGATGAATAGATAGATATTGATTATTATATATTTGATAATATACATCTGATATGATGGATTTGATATCAGATACGTTATGTGGCTTTTACCCATAACATTTTTTCCTAGACTCTCTCTCTCTAACTCTCTCCCATGAAGAGAACAATCCAGCCTCTGCACTATGACTGGTGTGGGTGATACTCATATTGCGATATCACTCCACTGCTGGGTTCGTTATTCACATTCTTGAAGCACGTGATTTACTTACGAGATTCTTCATTTCAGGTTCTGTCATTAAGGTATGATTTGAAATATTTTATCCACTGCGTTATACTTTGATTTACATATATGATTGCATATGATCATATATGTATAATCTACATTTACTACAACTAACAGTATAATCTTAATAAACATAGCTCTGATACCAAATAGGTGTGCCTAATGATGTATATTGTTAAGCACGTCTGTCAACGTCTTACATGGGATATATGTCAAGAGCAATTTAATGCAAAACAATAATTACTCAAATTGCGACTTGGGTGACGTTCCACTCACCATCACTCATCTGTACCATTACAATATCGGGTTTGATGTCATTGTTATTTCTACTTTTCTTATTAACAGACTTCCTCTTCAAAGCTTGGCCATAAATCTCCTTTTGAAAAGCTTTTTCAATCCACTCGACTACTCATATTTTCGCTGTTTGGTTGTCGGTGCTTCCCTTGGCTTAAGCCCCATCGCCTCTCAAGTCTGGCCCCAAATCATCTCTTGTGTTTTTTTTGGGGTATCATCCTTTTGCTAAAGGTTATCGCTGTCTTGATCCCCTCACCGGTCGGATCTATCTGTCTCGCCATGTGGTCTTTAATGAGCATGTGTTTCCGTTTGCTCATTTGAATTCTTCTTCAAACTCTTCAACCTTGAATTCTTCTTCAAACTCTTCAACCTTACCAACAACAAACTCTTCCACAAACTCTTCCACCTTACCTACTATTCAATCTTTTTTCTGGCCTTCTTTCTCTTCTTCTGTTAATTCTCAGTCCTTATCTAGTCCAGTTTCTCCGAGTCCCATACCTTCTACTACTTCCTCTTTACCACCTACTACAGTTCCAATTCAGTCCATTTCGATTGAGTTGCCTCATATACCTCATTCTCATTCTAATCAGCATCCTATGATTACCCGCCCAAATCACGCTCCTCCTTATTGTTTTCGTGCTTCCCCTGCTACTACCACTGTCTCTACTTTCTCCGCTAATTCTGCACCTGCCTCTGTCACTGCCATTGCTAAATTTGCACCTACCACTGTCACCATAACTGGTTCATACACTCAGTTTGAACCTCCTTCTTACAAAGAAGCTTTGCTGTCTCCTGTTTGGCATCAAGCTATGCTTGATGAATTTTCTGCTCTTCAGCACCAACATACTTGGTCTCTAGTGTCCCTTCCCTCTCACAAAACTGCTATCGGCTGTAAATAGATTTTCAAGGTAAAGCGAAATTCTGATGGCACTATTGCAAGGTATAAGGCACGCTTGGTTGCTAAAGGGTACCTGCAGCAAGAGGGTATCGATTTTCATGAGACTTTCAGTCCTGTGGCTAAGCAACCCACTATCCGCATCTTACTTTGTCTTGCCCTTCATCATCAGTGGGCTCTTAAACAGTTCGACATTTCCAATGCATTCCTTCATGGACATCTTGACGAGGAAGTCTTCATGCTTCAGCCTCCAGGTTTTGAAGACTTTTCAAAACCTAATCAAGTGTGCAAACTCCACAAATCCTTATATGGATTAAAACAGGCACCCCGAGCATGGTATTCCACATTTTCTCAATCCTTGGTATCTCAAGGCTTTACTAATCGTAAGAGTGACTCTTCTTTATTCATTCGTAAGATCTACCTCGCCACTTATCTCTGTTGGTATATGTGGATGACATCTTAATCACTGGTGATAATTCTTCACACATTCAATTTCTCATTACAAAGATGCACAATGTGATCTCCATGAAGGAATTGAGTGATATTGCTTATTTCCTTGGTATTTCAGTTCAGCCTACCAGCTCCGGCTATCTTCTGTCTAAGTCTAAATATGCCAAAGATATTCTTCTTAAAGTTGGTTTGTCCTATTGTAAACCCCGCCCTTCACTGCTTCTCAAGCCTAGTGTTCCTCCAAATGCTACTTTACCATTTTCTCGATCCAGCTTCTTTATCGAAGTATTGTTGGTGCTCTCCAATCTCTCACCATTACAAGACCAAATCTTTCTCTATTTGTTAACCAAGCTTGTCAACATATGCATGCCCCTACCATTGAACATTTTGCTGTCGTCAAGAGAATTCTTCGATATGTTCAAGGCACTATCACTCATGGCTTGGTATTCTCTTCTAGTACTTTTGGTGTTCATGGATATTCTGATTCAAATTGGGCCGGCGATGTTCATGATGTAAAAATCAACATCGTTATCAGGGTCTTCTTGGGTTCTAATTTGGTTTCTTGGTCTGCCAAGAAACAGGCCACAGTGTCTCGCTCATCTACTGAAGCTGAATATAGAGCTTTAGCCAATGCTGCAGCTGAGTTAAGTTGGATTTCTATGCTGCTTACTGAAATGGGTATTCCTTCTCCTACTACCCCCATCCTCTGGTGTGATAACCTCTCTGCAATAGCTCTAACTTCCAATCCTGTCTTCCACACACGATCAAAGCATATCGAATCGACTGTCATTTCATCCGGGATAAGGTTCTGGCTAAACAATTTCAGTTGCAAGACATTCCAACAATTGATCAACTTGCCGATTTGTTTACTAAACCATTAAGTGTCTCTCGATTTCAATATCTCAAATCCAAGCTCATGGTTTTTGATCGCCCCATCAGCTTGGCAGGGAATATTGAAGAATCGAATCAAGGTAATAGCACCAAGATCAAACAGTAACAGCTTTAACTAAATCATACACCCAATTCCACAATCGATTCTCATACATCGCTACATCAAGAAGCTTCTAGAAGCCTTTTCCACTCACCATACGCTTGTAATCACAATTAGTTGTAACCACTTAGAGCTTTACATACAAGTCTATATATAAGCATTGTAACTCATCATCTAAGTGTTAGTAAAAGAATAATAAAAAAGTTCTTCAGTTCTTTCAGTTCTTCAAACCAGTATTGTAATGGTACAGATGAGTGATGAAGAAGAGCAGTAGCAGTTTCGGTGATATGCCGATGTTTCCTCTCAGCAGTACCATTCTGAGAGGGAGTGTAAGGACAAGAATGTTGGTGAATAATCCCTTGAGTACGCAAGAAACAGTTCATTTTATTAGTAAAATATTCAGATCCTCCATCAGTTCTTAAAATTTGTAAGGAAGTATGAAATTGTTTTTCAATGTAAGCCTTGAACTCCATGAACTTATCACACACTTCACTTTTATAAGATAATGGAAAAAGCCAAGTGAAACGACTAAAGTCATCCACAAAAAGTAAGTAGTATTTATAACCGTATAGAAGAATATGGCCCCATACATCACTATGAATAAGAGAGAGAGGGGCATTGACAGTAGTATTGGATAATTGAAAAGGAAGTTTATGACTTTTAGCTATGCAACAATCAGTACAAGATGCCATTTTATTCTATGAAACATTATTCTGAGAAACAGTCAACAATGATTTAAGATGATTATACTTCACTAAAGAGGGATGGCCTAATCTATTATGCCAAACAGAGGAAGAAACAGGTGTATGTGATGTAGTAAAGTAAGAATTATGGACAGATGGATCAGCAAGCAGCACAGATGTAGAAGGAGAGTAAAAGTGGTAGAGGCCATTGGTATTAGAACCCTGATGAAGAGTTCTCCTCGAATCCTTGTCCTGAATCACGAATTTAGAATCATCAAAGGTGATGAGACAATTATTGTCCTTAGTCAATTTGTGAACTGATAGAAGGTTAAAAGAAATTGAAGGAGCATGTAAAACATGATTTAATCTAAAAGAACAGTGAGGTGTAGGAAGCAGTCCCTTACCAGTGTTGTGAATGGGGATTGTAGTGCCATTACCTATAGTGATTTGATCTGAACCTGGATAGGGCTGTGACTGACTAAGATTGTGAAGATCATGTGTGATATGATCTGTAGCAGCAGAGTCTAAGTACCAAGGTGTTTGAGGAGGAGAAGCAGCAACAAATGCTCTGGAACTAGATTCAGAAGGATGCTGCGAGCTAGAAGAGGATTGATACTGAGGATCCATCCGATGCCAGCAGTCTAATGCAGAGTGACTAGAACCTCTGCAAATCTGACAATATATAGATCTGCCTCTGCTGCGAGAGTAACCTCCTGGATCATGAAAATTGTCTCTGCTGCGAGAGTAACCTCCTTGATCATGAAAATTTTGTGAAATACTAGAGTTGGTGATGAAGTTAGATCCAGATCTACCACCGCCTCGAGGAGTACCTCTGTAAGAATGACCACCTCGATTACCTCTGTAAGAGTGACCTCTGAAGCTAGAAGAACGACCTCTACCGCAAACCGAAGAGAAGGCCATAGTAGGTTTAGAAGAAAGTTTCTGAAGTTTGGATTCAATATGAACAGATTCAGAAAGAAGAAAATTGACTCAGCTCTGGCTCGAATGGTAGTTTTGAAGGCATCATATTCATCAGGAAGACCATTCAAAGTAAGCAAAATAAGATCTTCATCATCTATAAATGAAGAAACGAGAGCCAACTGACTGACCAAGGCTTTGATCTTGGAGAGATAATTCTCCATTGAATCTGTTTTCTTAGAAATGCTGTTTAATTGATTCTTCAACTGATGAACATGCGATCGAGAAAGCGAAGTGAATCGCTTATGTAAGGCAGTCCAGATCTCGGCACAACTGTGAAGATGAAGAACAGAGGAATAGATTTTAGGCGACAAAGTTACAGTAATGCAACTGAGCAAGTGTGCATCAATAATTTTCCATTGCAGATATTCAGGATTGTCTTTTTCTGAACCAGAAGAATCTGTCATTGTCATTTGGGGACATGATATAGTCCCATCAACAAATCCAAAAAGACTAGTAGCAATAAGAATGTTTTGTAGTTGATTTTTCCAGATTAGAAAGTTTGATGCATCAAGCTTGATAGTGATAAATGAAGAAAGGTTTGAAATCAGTAATGAAAGATTTGGAGGAAGTGAGGTTGAAGACATGAGAGAAGGTAAAGAAGTTGAAGGAGCCATGAATCAACTCATAAGAGAGAGTAGCTCTAATACCATGAAGAACTGAAAGAACTGAAGAACTTTTTTATTATTCTTTTACTAACACTTAGATGATGAGTTACAATGCTTATATATAGACTTGTATGTGAAGCTCTAAGTGGTTACAACTAATTGACAGTTACAACTGTATGGCTGAGGTGGAAAAGGCTTCTAGAAGCTTCTTGATGTAGCTGATGTAACAGAATCAGTTGTGGAATTGGGTGTAACAGATTTACTTAAACTGTTACTCTGTTTCAGTCTTGGACTGCTATTCTACTTCAGTTTAGATTCTTCAATATCCATCATTGATCACATAAGAGGCACAAATCCAAAAATATTAATATATATATATATACTGCTACAGTAGTAAATATAGATTTCTACATACATGATCTCATATACTGGTTATGTTGATGAAGGGATATCTAAAATGTCATCATAGTAACCAACAAAATACTCAAGCCTGATTAAATGATTCCAAATATAGCCTGGAAGATATCTTAAAGTAGGACATTCTCTTGTTATTTCTTCCTTTTGCTTCTGATATATTTTAATTTGTTTTAAAACATAATATATCTATGAAACACAGTAGATTCATTCATAAACCATAAAAATATTAAAGAAAGAAATATTTACAATGGATTAGAAAGCTTTAAGCATACCAAGCACAAATATGGAATTTTATTATATAGGCCCTGTTTGGTACAGCTTATTTCAGCTTTCAGCTTAATTTAAACTATTTTGATCTGTTTGGTTTAGCTTAACAATACAGCTTATAGCTTTTTGTAAGTCAGAAATCAACTTATTCTTTGAGTGGGGCAGGAGAAGCTTAATTTATAAGTCAGAAATCAGCTTATGTTCATAATTATAAGCTATAAGCTGTTAAGGTATAAGCTATAAGCACTTTCCCACAGTTCTACCAAACAGGGCCATAGAGACTTTTACAAGGAGTAAGGAATATTAAAAATTGAATGTGCTTCAACAACGGTGAAACTTGTCATTTTATAGATAAAACCCTTGAATTTTAGAAGATAAGAGACAGGTGATGTATGCTAAACTTGTCTTTTTAATTGAAAAAAAGGACGCTCCGTTCAGAACAACGATGGCTTGTTCTAACAGGAAAAAGAAAATTAAGCATAGGTAGCATAATCTCTTTTATTCTTTCAATTGTAAATTCAAAATTTTCACTTTACCAAACCAAATCATAACTTATGTTATTAGCTATCCACCATACTAGAACAACCAATCATCATTCCTACCGTGCACTAACTCACTCTCCAACCTTCCCTGCCACTACCTCTTCCTCACTTGTTATCACTTGTTAGCTAGTCACTTTTCTTTGTTCCATCTTCCCCTTTTTACTGCTACCAATCAAATAATCAAAAGCTTCCACGATGCATTAAAGTGGCAAGACTCAAGATCTATATATGTGGCAACCGGCATGAGCATCCATGGCATCTTAATACAACTCTTCCAGAGCACCCATGGCAACCAGAAGTTGTATTTCCACAGCATGAGTTGAATCAGAGGGAAACCTTTCCAGCTATAGGGTTGAAATTGAGCACCACCAGCATTGAGTATATTTGTTTGTGATTGCATAATTTTTTACAGTATAAGTGTCGGTGGAGCTGGTGGTTGTGGTGGCAGTGGTAGGCAAGGGCATGTGGTGTGTTGGTGGAGGAGGTGGACTGTGACAAGAGACGGTGGTGGTGGTAGTGGTGAAAGCTGTCGATGAAGATGAATAGAGAAAAATGATTGTCAAATGACAAAATTAGCACTCTCAATTAAAACCTCACGGTTCAATTTGTCATGAGAGTTCATTTTATTTTATTTTATATTTGTAATTTCCCCAAATAAAAATTTTTCTGACACAAATTGTCCATAATGACAGCACAACATCTTAGGCTCAAGAACATGGAATTTACTTGAAATCACAATCTCTGAGAAAAGCAAACTGTTCCATAAAGCTAAATCTTATGCACACAGCTCAGCTGAAGAGACATATCACAAGTAGCCCAACCAGAAGAAGTGACAATATGCAACTCTACAAATTTGTTTCAAGGCGAGAAATTTCATTGGTAACTGATTACAAAATACAAAAGCTAAAACCAACTGCAGAACCACATTCTCTCATTTTTCTATGCTTTAGCTACATTAGGATATGCCCATAAAACTTTTTTCATTCACTTATTTCCAGTGCACCAATAGTCCCCAAGTTCATCAAATACAATGAACTTTTGGAGGGAGCTTCGTTCATTAAGATCTGATCTGCGCTGCACTGGAACATTATTGCAAAAGAATAAGTAACCTTGTAGGTCGGAAGCAGCAAAAACCTGCTTCAAACATAACTATGCCACTATTGAACTCAAAAGGAGGTCTTTTTTGGGTCTCGAGCAGCCGTCAATTGATCCTGCAAGACCAACCAATATTTCATCATTTAATAACATAATACGAATGTGATTAAAAAAATTATCCCAATTACTCTTAAGATGGAACTAAAAGATATCCAGTTATTTATCCCAAATTTCAGGCAATAACACAAATCACATATCACAGAAAAATCAAATTTCCTACAAAATGGATGGTATTGAAAGAAAAGCCTTTTAAACACCTGAGTTGGCCTTTTATGTTTCTTTGTTCATTACAAGGGACTTGTCCACACAAGAAAAAAAAAAGAAAAAAAAAAGAAAAATGCAAATGCTACTACAGCAAGAAAATGTCAATATCACAGGTGCAGTTATGTAAAGCCTATGTTCACATAAATCCATTATTTATTACTATATCTCAAAGAAGGCACCTCCTACTTTTGGAGCATTGTCACATCGTAGATCAATCTTTGAGTGGTTTTTTTTTTTTAAAATCAAATCCGTGGGGAAATTTTATTAAAAGAACAAAAAGGTACACCTAGACAGACAGGGCAACCTTGATTAGCAACCTCAAAGAAAGCAAAGCTATACAACAAACATAGACGAGATGGGGAAAAAACAAAAGCCAAGTCCTAAAGTTTAGGCAAGCTAAAATGCTCCAGCAATGCTATACTCTAGACCTATTAGAAACAGGCAAGTCTAACAGAGAATCAAAAACCCGTGAGCAATCTTGATTAGCACCAAGCATAGCCAAATTATCAGCCAAGGAATTAACCTCTGAATGCTGAGTTGAAACAGAAAGAGAAATAGAAAAAGGAGAATGAACCTCCGTAAGTATAAAACAGACCAAGACAAAGAACACCCATTATGATTTAGGGGGCCGGTAACCATGGCTTTGACAAAAAAAGGGTGTTCAAAATTGGGAATGAGCCCAAACAAACAGCAGTGTTCAATTTATTTTTTTTTCAAGGATGACATATGACAATCCAATTAACCCAATGCGTTCAAAAAGAAAAATTAAGGATGACAAATAACAATCCACACAGCCAAGGGTGTTTAAAATTTTCTTTAGGAGTGACAAATTACAAATCAATATGTAAGTCACATGTATGGAACAAAGAAAATTTCAAAGAAAAAAAAATTACAGTGTTCAAGTGATCACACCCAAATCCTAGTTGCGCAAAGTGGAGGCGGGGGCCGAGGTGGGAGAGCGAGGGCATATAAAAGTTTCTACGATTGGAAACACCTATGAGAGCATGTACATATTTTCTATATTAAATATGAAAATATATTCTAACATTTTTTTTTTGGTAATGTGTTAAAATGTAAATAAATATAAGAGATTATGTCAACTACAAATTGTTTTTTTGTTAATTATCATTTTATTACGTAAATAGAACCTACCAGAAATAAGTTTAAGTTGTTTTTCTTTTGTTTATGTGAGATTTGTATGTTTGTAAGGTTCTATCTCAGTTAAAAGCGAGTTTCTTAGAATTTTCTTACTTGGGGGTGCATAATCAGGCTTCTGAGGAGAAAACATCAACTAAATAGGAGGTTCCTGCTACTAAACCTCATACACATGTGGTGCCGCCCCTCCACTATCCCCTCTCCTGTAAGTCTCTCACATTTTTGTACAAGTACGATTAAATAAGGGATGCATCTGCCAGGTCCGTGTAGCACTTCTAGTTTCAAAATGGATAAGAAGACAATCTCTTTCATATTTTTTTACTATTCAAAAAGATTATTTGCATACTTCATGATATGCCATTCATAGCATAATATTAGCCTAGTTGAAAAACTTTCTCCACATAAAACATTGGAGGTTCCACATAAACAATCTTCTTTTACTAGCCACAAGTGAGGTCCTCATAATGAATCACAACTACCCTTGGATGGGGCTTCCTCTTGACAGCTTGTATACAGACTTTCGTTTTGCTAAACAAAAAAACAAGGGGACTTTTCCCTACCTTTTATTATATTTTAGTAAAGGACTGAAAGCACCTAGTCGGAAAGAAATGAGCAAGCGTGGCATTCAAGCTTGTCTCCCCGTGCACCTCAACACATTTTAGGGAGAACCACCCAACCTTGCCAAAGGGATCCATCTGTGCCACTTCCATTGACGACATCCACTAATTGGGAAAGACATCATAGCTAAAGACCAAATGAATACCCTAGATCATAAGGGCGGTGGTTGTGTATACAGAAAAGAAGATGCAGAGAATCCCAACTACAGTGAAGATTGAACTCTGAATAGATTGAGAAGGTGGCAAACAAGCAGATATGTCAATATTGACAGCCATCTTAGATGTGCTGCAATCCAAAATCTATAACAATGTCTGTGGTGGTGGTGTGGGTGGGGGGTTGACCATGCAGTTTGACTGTTGGTAACATAGATCTAGAAGGTGGCAAACAAGCAGATATGTCAATAAACAAATCATGACCATGCAGTTTGACTGTTGGTAAAATAAAAATATACTCAAGTAGGACTGAAGCTAACTTTTAAAACAAGTATATATGATACAAGATGAGGAAGGGAATTTCAATGCAAAAATCTCTAGGCAAATGCTGGTTCTCAATAAGCACTGAAGAAGAGAGGGGAAAAAATATATATATATATATATATGAGAGAGGGAGAGAGACAGAGAGAGAGAGCAATGCTGGTTCTCAAACTTACCGAGATAAAATCAAATGCTTTGGTCTCCTCTTTCTTTGAACTGTTCATCACAGAACTGGGAGTTCGGGTCGGAATATTTGGATTGAAAATATCAGGAAGAGGTGAAGAATATACTCCTTTAGTTCCAGCAGCATGACTGACACCAGTGTTTTGAGATTGCAGATTTCCCACCTGTTGGAAGTTTGACATTGTTGATAAGAACTGCTGCTGGGTCAAGAAATTCCCCATGGCACAATAATTCACTGGCTGAGAAGGAAAAGCAGGACTAAACATTAAGCCAGATGTGGTATTATATGCCATAGGACACAAAGAAAACATAGGATTCACATTCATCCCCGCTGCTTGAGAACCATCAAGTATTCCATTGAAAACATTGTTAGAAACTAGGTGATTGGGATTCATGGTGGAGTCTGAGAAGATGGTTTCAGAGTGTGCCCCAGGGGAGGCCCCTTTCTGTTGAGTCATTGAGGCATTTTCACTGATTGGCAAACCAGCCATGAAATCATGAACATCTTTTTATGATTTTCCTCGTGCTGTGGACCTTCAAAAGTGGGCCCAAAAATATCAAATGGTTCCTGGTTTATCAGCATTCATTCCAGAAAAATATCAGTCACGTGTTCTTTATCATCATTGGTGTGAAATGAGACATCAGCAAATGGGTCATCATCATTTTTATGTTCACTGGCACTCACACCAGTGCCTAAACTGTCTCCAAATAAATCATCAAATATGGGGACTGTTGCTGTCTTCTGTTCCAGAATGTGTTGGTCGCTCTTCTGGATGTCCCATTCCACTGCATGTCTGTTCTCCACCCAGAAGGTTTAACACCTGCACATAAAATACCTCGTATGTTTCTTTAAACTACAAATTACTCCACAAATAGACACCATGAACTCACAATATAGAAATCTCTGACAAGCTACAGATCGCATTGGACATCTCTACAATAAAATTAAGAAAATTATCATATTGTTTTGACAGGTAGATTATATTCAAAATGAACTAGAAGGAGCATAACCTCTGTATACCAGGTGTATACAATCAAACTAAAAACATCCAAGAAACAGAGCTCTCCCATAAAAATTCGAGAGCAAAATAAGCTTCACAATAGTTTCCTCAGTGCCTAAATGGAAACTAAAGGATTAAAGACATTCAATCTACGCATTGACAACTGACTTCTCAAAACTATGCTCCACATGGTGCACATGGGTGCTACCTTCTAAGCTTTAAGGACTCCTTGGAAGGGCACCCACCTGCCCAAGATTGAATAAGCACACAACCGAGGCTGGCATAGACCAGGAAACACCAAAAATGGGAGGAAAGAAAAAAGAATTCCATAGCTCTCTTGCCACCTCACAATAAAGTAAGTGGTCCACCAACACCTTGTCTTTGTGGCACGTGCAACACCAATTAGGAAATTAGAATCAAGAGCAGCTATCCACACAAAGAAAGGCACCTCCAACGAAGCCCCTGACTTCCAAGTGTTTTCCCAAGGAAACAATTGCTTGATTCCCCCCACAAGGACAGATGGAAAGATTTAAGTGAATTTTCCATTCCCTCCCATTATGGATTGTATCATATTGCTGATATTGGTGATGGTGACAATTGTTGGAACAATCTTCTGTATAAATAAAATAACTTGAAATAAATTCAAACAAAATAAATAAATAACATACCAGATTTATTTTGTCAAACTAAATAAAAATTACAAGACCAAGTCGAGTGTGTGACACTTTGTCCTTAAGACAGATTCGCCTCGCTACGGTGCTTACAGTTGAATGGCGTCTATCTCCCAAGATACAATGATCTTCACAAATTTATAGAAGCACTTCAAATAAATTTATTCGACAAACTAAACCTGTGTTCTAACTCTCTGAATATTTATTCTAAACTAAAATGAAGAATAATGCACTAAAAGAAAGTGGACAGCAAAAGGACAAAATTCAGACTCAATTTTTTCGGATCAACTTGGACTGCTGGAAAAGGATTTGTATTTATAGACAAAAAATACGATCCAAATCGGCAGAAAGCAAACCTAACAAGTACCATTTGAAAAATTGAATCAATTGCGTAACAAAAATTCAAATTGTTGAAAACACTTATTAAACTATTAAATAGTTTAATAAAAAACAAACCGTTGGTCAAAGTTCTACGCTGTTGGACATTTCTCAAATAAACCATTTGGAATATATATATTTAAACAATTTGAATATATATATATATTAAATTAATGAAATAGTTTAATAAATAAATGAAGAGGTTCAAACTTTAGGAATTATATAAGGAACCTAAAATTTAAATTTAGAATTAAATTAAATTCTAAAATTACAAACTTTAAGAAACCACTTAGGAATCTAAAATTTGAATTTTAGAATTAAATTAAATTTTCACACTAATTTTTATTGAAAAAATTCAAAAGAATTTTATCTAAAAAATTAATGTTAGACCCGAAAATGACGTCATCTTTCCATTCACTCATAAATGGTTTTGACGTTCGCCTTCACTGCAGTGACTTGTCACGCAAGGAACACTTCACCTCTTCGGATTCATTCTAAAAGCCATTTGGGATCCACCCAAATTTGGCTAAAAATATGCCTATATAAAACTATTTTTCCAACAATCCCCATATGAATGGAATTTGACGAGAGAAAATGCAACAACATTATCTAATCAGAGAGCATGTAAATTGGTAATATTCTCGCAAATGATAGGTAGCTTTTGGCTTTGAACCTTCCTTGTGAGACACTATCGGATTTACTAGCTAAATAGTGAACATGATGTCTTGAATCGCTCAAATTGCTTGTATAAACCAAGATAATAGAACTCACACAAAGATATTCCTGCATACGCTTTAGTTCTCACTATTGTGTTCATTTTGGCCCGAACAACTGGTCTTCATGAGTGCTCTAGAGAATCGTAGCCCTTCACAAATCTCACGTAATCGCCCAATTCACACTCACATAGGTGATTCTTATGAAGAGTATTCTGCCATACTCCACTAGGTTTACCTAGATATAAAAATCATTAAAAGTTTTAATTAACCTAAAACGCTGCAGACATCACTTTTTCATCAAAGAAATAGGTAGGAGTTAAACTCCCCAGTGATCCTTCTGAGTCATTCACAACTCGGTTGTCCCTTTGAACCTAGATCTTGGGATCTCCAGTCAACTAGGTTGGGTTGCCGTTGTGGTAACTCTTATTTAATAGGCTTAAGTCCCATTCCCCTCGATGAATTCTCAACTAGCTCTCTTGCTAACCCTTTGGTTAGTGGATCCGCTATGTTGTCTTTAGACTTAACATATTCTATGGAAATAATTCCATTAGAGAGTAGTTGTCTTACGGTGTTATGTCCATTTACTTAATGTGTCATGACTTCATTATACATATGACTCAGGTTTCACCAATAGTTGATTGACTATTGCAATGTATACATATAGCGTAATCGGTTTTGGCCATATTGAATATTCAAGGAAGTGGCGGCTTATTCGCTTCTTCCCCACTTTGTCTAACGCTATGAATTCAGATTCCATAGTAGACCTAGCAATACAAGTCTGTTGGAAGATTTCCAAGATACAAATTACGCCCACCAAGAGTAAAGACATATCCACCGTGGACTTCGAGTCTCTAGTATCCGATATCCAATTTTCATCACAAGATCCTTCAAGCACGCTTGGATATCTAGTATAATTAAGCCCAATGTTACGAGTAAATCGGAGATATCTCAGAACCCTTATAATTGCTTTCCAGTGTTCTACTCTTGGATTACTCGTATATCTACTTAATTTACTTACTGCATAAGCTATATCTGGGGGAGTGCAGTTCATCAAGTACATAAAGCTTCCAATAATTTGGGCATACTCTAATTGAGAAATACTTTCCTGTATATTCTTAGAAAGATACAAATTAACATCTACAGGAGTTCTAGCAAAATGATCATCATCTTTGCTGAATTTGTCAAGTATTTTCTCAATGTAATGAGATTGTGACAAAGTATAACCTTCTGATGTTTTCGTAATTTTCATACCAAGAATTACATCAGCAATACCCATGTCTTTCTTGGTAGTTTTAATCATATAATTATTACTACCTATGACGAGCATATCATCTACATAAAAACATACAATGACATAACCGTTGTCTGTGTTTTTAATATAAACACATTTGTCACACTCATTAATTTTAAATCCATTTGACATCATTGCCTTGTCAAATTTCTCATGCCATTGCTTTGGCGCTTATTTTAAACCATATAATGATTTAACCAATCTACACACTTTCTTTTCTTTTCTTGGAACAGAAAACCCTTCTGGTTGTTCCATGTAAATTTCTTCATTTAACTCACCATTTAAGAAAGCGGTTTTAACATCCATTTGATGAATTTCTAGATTGTAAAGAGATGCAATGGCAATTAGCATTCTAATGGATGTTATTCTAGTAACCGGTGAGTATGTGTCAAAGTAATCTAGACCTTCTTTCTGTCTAAAACCTTTGACTACAAGTCTTGCCTTGTATTTGTCTATTGATCCATCCGCTTTCAATTTTCTCTTGAAAATCCACTTGTACCCAAGAGGTTTACAACCTGGTAGCAAGTCCACTAATTCCCAAGTGTGATTTTGCAAGATGGATTCAACTTCACTGTTGATAGCTTCTTTCCATAAAGGAGCTTCAGGATTGGACATAGCATCTTTAAAAGTTAAAGGCTCATTTTCTAACAAAAAGATTAGAAAATCTAGACCAAACGATTTTGAGGTTCTAGCACGTTTACTACGCCTAAGTTCATTTTCTTCATTTTGATCTAACTCTTGCTCTTGATCATGTTCTTGATCCTGACTAGTAATGGCATCATGAGATCTTTTATTGTTACTAGTCTCTTGTCTAGTCTTCTTTGGAAATACATGTTCAAAGAATGATGCATTCCGAGACTCAATAATAGTATTTACATGCATTTCGGAATGTTCTGATTTATGAATCAAAAATCGATATGCACTACTATTCTTGGCATAACCAATGAAAATGCAATCAATGGTCTTAGGACCTATCTTAGTCTTTTTAGGACTAGGAATAGCCACTTTAGCCAAACACCCCCACACTTTTAAGTATTTGTAGGATGGCACTCTTCCATGCCACAATTCATAAGGTGTTTGATTCACTTTCTTTTGGGGTATTTTATTTAAAATATAATTAGCATAAAGTATTGCTTCCCCCACAAGTTCTGAGGTAATCCGGAACTTATTAACATGGCATTCATCATTTCTTTTAAAGTCCTATTTTTCCTTTCAGCAATTCCATTTTGCTGAGGTGAGTAAGGAGCGGTGGTTTGATGAATTATTCCATGTTCTTTACAAAATTCACCTAAAAGTGATTCATATTCACCACCTCTATCACTTATAAGTTTCTTGATTTTCTTACTGTTGATTTTCAACTTCATTCTTATATTGAATGAAAGTTTCCAAAGCTTCATCCTTAGTTCGAATTAAATAAATATAACTATATCTAGTATAGTCATCTATAAAAGTGATTACATACTTTTTCCCACCTCTGGTTTGAATTGATTTAAAATCACAAATATCATTATGAATTAATTCAAGTGGTTCCGTACTTCTTTCAATTGAATGAAAATGAGTTTTAGATAATTTTGCCTCAACACAAATTTCACATTTATGATTTGAATTAATGTCAAATTTAGGTAAACATTCCATATTAATTAATCTACGCAAAGATCCATAATTAACATGTCCTAGTCTACCATGCCATAAATTTGAAGACTCAAGCAAGTAAGAAGAAGATGTAGTATTATTAATAACTGAGGGTACAACGGTCATTCCATTTAACTTGAAAAGGCCATCAAACATGTAACATTTTCCTACATACATCCCATTCTTAGTAAGTACAAACTTATCACTCTCAAATACTAGCCTAAACCCATTCTTACTCAACAAAGATCTGGAAACAAGATTCTTGCGAATGTCCGGTACATGCAAAGACATTGTTGAGAGGAGTTCCTTTCCGATGTCATCTTGAGTACAATCTTTCCTTGTCGTTCAACTTAGGAAGTTGAGGAGGTGCCCATAAACAGTTGTTCACCATTGTCCACAGTAGAATAAGATGTGAACATCTTTTTGGCGGCACAAATATGACGAGTAGCACCAGTGTCCACCTACCATTCTTTAGGATTTCGACAAGATTTGCCTCTAAACAATCAGAGAAAGATTGATGTCATCGACACCATTGGAAATATTATCCACTTCGTCATATGGGCTTGAGCAAAGCTTTGCTTATTCTTTTCTTACTTTTTCCTTTGCTACGGCAATCTTGGGTCCGATGTCCTCTTTGTCACAGATGTAACATTTGCCATTAAACTTGTACTTTTTATTTTTCCCCTTTAGAGCCTTGTGATGAACTTTCTCCGTAAGACTTACGTTTCTTGGTTTTTGAAGCATGTTCCACCACATTTGCCTTAGACTCCATAGGATTCTTACCAGCCCGCTTTTCAGAATTGCGGTTGTCCTCCTCAATCCTTAAACGCACAATTAACTCATCCATAGAAATTTCTTTGCACTTGTGTTTAAGGTAGTTCTTGAATTCTTTCCAGCCTTGGGGTAATTTTTCAATTAAGGTCAGAACTTGAAAGGATTCACTGAGAGACATAACTTCTGCGTGAATGTCATGCAGAATGAGTTGGAAATCTTGAGCTTGGCTAATCACAGTTTTTGAATCAACCATTACAAAATCCAGGAATCTGCCAACCACAAATTTCTTTGAGCCAGCATCTTCTGTTTTGTACTTTTTCTCCAACGATTCCCAAAGTTCTTTTGCTATCTTGATTGGGCTGTAGACGTTGTATAATGTGTTGTCAAGTCCGTTCAAGACGTAATTCTGGCAAAGGAAATCGGCATGTTTCCAAGCATCAACCGCAGCAACCACTTGCCGGTCGGTTTCATCCTCTTTCAGGATATGAGCATCTTTACGGAGGAAACGAGCCAGGTTCAGAGTTGTAAGATAGAACAACATTTTCTGTTGCCATCTTTTAAAGTCAATTCCTGAGAACTTCTTTGGTTTTTCACCGTGATTTACCGGTACTATCATCACATGAGAGAGGGTTAGTGCAATCGCAGCCACCACAGTAGTACTTGTTTGGGCATTTGTTTCAGTAGCCATCAATTCTAATTTATAAAACAAAATTATAATTAGAATTTACACTACACAGAAAATTAAACCAAATACATACGTAATTAAATTTCAGAAAATAAAAGAAACAAGAATGTAACTTTTATTTTCCAATTAATTTGAAAATAAAATTTTATTTAAACAAATTAATTCCACACAGAAAATAAAAGAAATAAAAACTATAACTTTTATTTTTCAATTAATTTGGAAATAAAATAAAATTTTATTTAACCAAAATAATTCCAATACGTAAAATAAAATTTCAGAAAATAAAAGAAATAAGAATATAACTTTATTTTTTCAATTAATTTGGAAATAAGATAAAATTTTATTTAACCAAATTAAAACCACACAAGAAAATTAAATTCTGTAAATTAAAAGAAATAAGAATATAACTTTTATTTGTCAATTAATTTGAAAATAAAATAAACCTTTATTTAACCAAATTAATTCCACACAAGAAATTAAATCTCTTGTTACACTCCAAAAATTAAAATACTAAAAACAGAATTTTAATTAATGAAAACTCAGAAAATAATTTCTAAAACCTAAAATTAATTTCTGAAAAAATTCCACAAAAATATATTCTGAATTGTTAATCACACCAGTATCGTACTGCTAGTTGTTATCAAAGAAAAGAGGTAGTATATTACTACTATCTGTTAAATAGCATATAATCACTATTTGTTTTTCTAACCAGAATATTATTTTGTAAATTCACAGAAAATAATTTTCTTTCGAAATTATTTACGAAGAAAGAAAAAGGGAAACAAACGCAAAATTTCAGAAACGTAAAGGGCGATCTGCCTTAAGATTGTTGGAACAATCTTCTGTGTAAATAAAATAACTTGAAATAAATTCAAACAAAATAAATAAATAACATACCAGATTTATTTTGTCGAACCAAATAAAAATTACAAGACCAAGTCGAGTGTGTGACACTCTGTTCTTAAGACAGATTCGCCTTGCTACGGTGCTTACGGTTAAATGGTGTCTATCTCCCAAGATACAATGATCTTCACAAATTTATAGAAGCACTTCAAATAAATTTATTCGGCAAACTAAACCTGTGTTCTAACTCTCTGAATATTTATTCTAAACTAAAATGAAGAATAATGCACTAAAAGAAAATGGATAGCAAAAGGACAAAATTTAGACTCAATTTTTTCGGATCAACTTGGACTGCTAGAAAAGGATTTGTATTTATAGACAAAAAATACGGTCCGAACTGGTGCAGAGCAAACCGAACAGGTACCATTTGAAAAATTGAATTTGACCGTTGCAGAACAAAAATTCAAACTGTTGGAAAACACTTATTAAACTATTAAATAGTTTAATAAAACAAACCGTTGGTCAAAGTTCTACACTGGACCTTTTCAAATAAATCATTTGGAATATATATATTTAAACAATTTGAATATATATATATTAAACTAATGAAATAGTTTAATAAATAAATGAAGAGGTTCAAACTTTAGGAATTATATATGGAACCTAAAATTTAAATTTAGAATTAAATTAAATTCTAAAATTACAAATTTTAAGAAACCACTTAAGAATCTAAAATTTGAATTTTAGGATTAAATTAAATTTCCATACTAATTTTTATTGAAAAAATTCAAAAGAATTTTATCTAAAAAATTAATGTTAGACCAAAACGACGCTATCTTCCCATTCACTCATAAATGGTTTTGACGTTCGCCTTCACCGTGTGACTTGTCACGCGCAAGGAACACTTCAATTCTTCGACCCACCCCAAAAAGACATTTAGGGTCCACCTAAATTTCGCTAAAAATATGCCTATATAAAACCATTTTTCCAACAAATTTGTAGTCAACAAATGTAATTCCATCGATCGTTGATTATGTTCTACTCCACACATTCTTGAGTAAAATAAAGATAAAACACCAAGGTAAAAGATAAAACACTAAATGCACGCTTGGTTACTTGATATGGGAGGAGGATTTGATTATTTATCCATGAGACCCATTTATGCCACGCTTGGTTGCAATAATTTGACAATGGGACAATGTGTCCGAATATGCCACTTTATTAATCCCCAACAAACGGGGATAAACTCAATCCCGTGGTTTGACCCTTGACTCCAGTGATAAAGCTGAACAGATAAAAACTTATATACAAAGTTCCCAAGCATATAATAATGCCACCCCCAATCTAGTCCTCCCCAAATATAGAATGGGAAACTGTGGGGACATAATTTTTAAATGACAATACGTGGCCGAGGTGACACCGAAGTGTCAGTCGAGATGTCACATATCCTGGTCAAGATGCCGAGATGATCTCGACTAGGCCGAGGTTATCTGCAAGAATACCAGAATCCGAGATAAGCGGATAAGGAACAAGAGTCCTAAAATGGGAGAAGACTTCAGTTTGGGTAAAGATAAGACTCTTAGAGAGTTTATCCTAATCCTACTGGGAGTCCAAGTTAGCAGTAATCCTAAGTCCATTAGAGTTAGGCTGTTATTTGAGACTAAGATTATGTTGGCTATAAAAGGGAGGCAACCCCATGGGTTTAAGGTATGACTTTTGATATTCTGTTTAGTGAGTTAAGTACTATTGGTTATCTTTGAGAGATATGGAGTACCGACTTGATCGTCGGAGTATCTACGGGTGGATAAGCCACCGCCAGAGACTCTTCTCTCTCAAGGTCTAGACAGTGCCATCTATTCTCGCGGTGTTCTCCAGCTTGAGTATGTCACACCCAAACCCGCCTTATGGGTTTAGCATCAGAATCGCCAAGAATCCGAGATTATCAAGGCCCGCTAACAAGAATACAAGAAACAGAGTATTGTGGGCATGGCGGAAGCCATTACAAAGAATAAAACAATATCCAATGAGTCAGTGATAGTCTCAGATGCAAAAGACTTTTCATACATATAAACATTCAAGATGTAATGCTTATGCACAATATTTACAATCATTCAAGACAGGACTTAATCCCTACTAACAAGATAAGATGGTGCCGCTAGCCTATACAAGATACAAAACAATACAGACAAACGGGAAATAAAACACCCCTAAGCCATACCTTGGCAGTTTCTAACCTCGCAAAGGAGGCACATTGGTTGGCTTGACAAAATCGAGTTTATCGCGACGCTTCTAGCATTGGTCCGGGTCAATATACACTTACATATATATAAATGAACAAAGGAGCTAAAGCCCAAAGAATAACATCACAGAAAGGGGTTTAGAATGAATGTCCTACAAGAATGAAAACAGTTCATTAAATCAGTATATCAGTTGTTCAGTATAATAAACAATCATATGTGGTGCATCCATTAGCATAACAGTAAACAGTAGGTCTTAGAAGACCGAACAGTAAATGATGGCCATCAATCAGTAAACAGTAGTGGTTCCAATGAGGGAACCGACAGAGATCTTCAGAATAAGAATAAAGAAATGAAACAAAGAGGTGCTAAGGATGCCACAGTACAGTTCAGAATATAGGACATACATTCATTCAGTAAACAGTAAACAGTTCAGTTGTTCAGAAGATAATCATTTTGAACATATCTTTACACAATTGTTACTCACAGAGTTTTGGGCTACAGTAAGCTAGAGCGTCTTCTCGAAATGCCAACCCTAGACAGTACAGAGTGAACACACACTAAGCTACACAGTTGGGAAAAATAATAATTTAATCCCTAATTTGCCTTGGTGTGGTTCTACATCTATATCCTCATTAAGATGTCTTAAACATGCCCTAGGAATGCCTAGGATGGAAAGAGGATGCAAAGATGCACTTTTAAACACTTAACAAAATTTTCAAAAAACAGGAGTCTCGCTTGAGCGTGGCTTTCTACGCTCGAGCGGACATGCAGATAAAGGGGCTCCGCTCGAGCGTGAATTCCATCGCTCGAGCGGACTGTGTGCTACAGTAAAAATACTGGATGCTCAAAATTTACGCTCGATGGACGCTGACCTCGCCGAGCGTGAGACACAAGTCTCGCCGAGCGCAGCTCGCCGAAGGCTGGGCACCCAGATTCTGAGAGCTTGAAATTTACGCTGGAGCCACCATTCCTTCGCTCGAGCGAAGATCAGAGTAAACGGTGGTCGCTTGCTGAGAATCCTTCGCCGAGCGAGAAGCCACCGAATTTCCAAACTTGCCTCCCAAACTCAAACCAAGCATTCCTAAGCTCAAAACTCGACCTCTTGGGCCCAATTTCTGGAAAACACCTTTAAACTCAATATACAACAAGTTTCAAAGCTCAATTTGGCAAATCAAAGCCCAAGGGCGAGTTAATTAAATCCAAATTTCAAACCCATTTCCATAAACATGCTCTAAACATGACATGCATGAATTTTAAACAACTTCCAAGTTCCAAAACATGCTCTAATGAGCTTAATTTTCTCAAATACAAGATGAAATCATGAACTATAACAATATTATAAACATGCATGTACAATTTTCATGAAATCAAACCTCACAATGCAAGGATAAACACATGCATGCATGGATTCTAACACAAATCCACATGTTAGCACTAAAACATGACTTAGCTCTTCAATTAAAACATGAGCCATGCATGAAACAACTTAAAGACACAAATCAAGAGGATGAAATTCATACCTAGGTTCCTTAATTACTAGTCTTGAGGTTCAATTTGCCAATTACACTCCAATTCTTCAAGGTTTCAGTTAAGATGACAAGATGAACTCAAGTTCCTCTCTCTCTCTCTCTATGGTCGCTAAAAACATGAAATAAGTTGAGCAAAATGTTGCCTAAGTGAAATAAGGAGGCTCAAATATGTTATAATAAAGGGCCCACTAACAATGACAATATGGTAATTAAGCTAACTCTTGCAATTGGCTTATTTTAATATAATTTAATCATACTAAATCAGTTTTTCAATAACTACACCATAAAAATCACATTATTTCTACTAATCATGGAACATCAATCAATTTTGGATTCGGCCGCCGATAAGGCCATCAATTAATGCTTTAAACATAAAAACTAAACAGATAATTAAATACAACAGATAAAATGCAATTCAGATAGATACAAGCAATCAATTCAGTTTTACATTTCAGTCAATACCAAGAATCCAAATACCATTACCAATCATAATCATTCTCAGTTTAGCAGTAATCGGTAATTAATCGGTGATCAGTGATGAGGGTTGTTACAGTCTCCCTTCCTTATAAAGAGTTTAGTCCTCTAAACTCGAATTACCTTCATTCTGGAAGAAAACAAGATTCAATGGGAACAGCTCAGGATATCTTTTAGCTATGTCATCTTCCTTTTCCCAAGTGGCATACACGCCACTATGGTTTTGCCAGTTAACTTTTAATAACGGGATCTCTTTGTTTCTCAACTTTGATCCGCTCATTCACAATCAGATAGGTCGTTCGTAAGTGTAGTCATCACCAACACTACACGAGTAGGCTCTATCACAATGAAAGGATCCCGGAGATTATCTTCAACATCGAAATGTGGAAAACGTTATGCATATGCTCCATTTCAGAGGAAGCGCAACTTGATACGCCCACCGGATTGATTTTCTCAATAATCTCATACGGTCCGACATACCTTGGCGCTAACTCCTTTGACCTCGAAACGTCCGCCTTTCATCGGTGTCACTTTCACAAAAACGTGATCACCCACTTCATGTTCTTCGTCCCATCTTCGACATCTGCATAACTTTTCTTCGCTTCTGCGGTTTCATCCGCCAGATCAATTTTACTTTCTCAATCATTTTATAAACAATCTCGGGCCCAAGCAAAGGCCCATCTCCAACTTCTGCCCAGCAAATCGAAGATCTACATTTTCTGACATACAATGCCTCGAAAGGTGCCATACCAATACTTGAATGATAACTGTTGTTGTAGGCGAACTCAGCTAAGGGCAAATGGCTTTCCCAGTTTCCTTGAAAATTAAGGACACACATTCTCAATAAATCCTCTAGAGTTTGTATGGTCCTCTCTGACAAGCCATCTGGTTCGAGGATGATAGCACTACTCGCCTCAATTCAATACCCAGGCATCAGAGGCTTTTGCCGTAATCTCGATGTAAACTTCAATCCCTTCCGTAAACTATAGACACAGCACTCCATGCAATTAACAATTTCATGAATATAGAGTATAGCCAATCTGTCCGCAGTATAAATTCTGTTGATAGGTAAGAAGTGTCCAGAGTTAGTCAGTCTATCAGGAATAACCCAAACAGATTCCATACATTTTCTAGAGCGAGGTAATCCGACGGTAAAATCCATCGTGATATGTTCCCATTTCCAATTCTTCCAGATGGGTAAGGCAATAAGCCTGGGTCGTTGATGTTCAATTTTAACTTGTTGGCAATGAAGACATTTCGACACAAACTCGTAAATTTCTTTCTTCATTCCCGCCACCGTAAATTCATTTTGTGTCTTGGTACATTTTCAGATTCCTGATGGATAGAGAATTTTGAATCGTGGCCCTCTTGCGTAATCCTCTTCTTTTCACTTCGTAATCATTCTACACACAGCCTTTTCTTGAAATTTCAGTACATTGTTCTCAAATTTGAACCCCGGTCTCGGTTTAGATTCTCTTTCTTCAATGATCTTTCTCAAGAAGTCATCATGTTGTTGTTTCTCTTTAATTTCTTCAATCAGTGCCGGTTGAGCAAAAATAGCAACTATTGTTCCGCCTTGTTCTCGCAGAACAATTTCAATTTCGGATCTTTCAAGGTCATGAAGCAACCCTTTCTGTCCGGTAAGCAAACAAGCTAAATTTGCAATTCATTTCCGGCTCAGTGCATCGGCAACAGTGTTGGCTTTCCCTAGATGGTACAAAATTCGTAAGTCATAATCTTTAATCAATTCTAGCCATCTCCGCTGTCTCATACTTAGTTCTTTTTGGGTGAAGAAATACTGCAGACTCTTGTGGTCGGTATATACTTCACATGTCGCCCCATACAGATAGTGACGCCAGATTTTCAAGCAAATACTATCAAAGAAGTTCCAAATCATGGGCTGTAGTTCTTTTCATGCAGTCTCAGTTGTCGGGAAGCATAAACAATTACTCTCCCATTCTGCATTAAAACACATCCCAAACCCTTATGAGAAACATCACTAAAAATGGTAAAACCATCTGCATTCAAGGTAGGTAAGAACAGTAAATACTAGGCGAAGCCAACTCTTGAAACGCCGATTCTCTCGTCACTAACAAATGATATCCCTTCTCGAGTTAATTGAGTCAATCTGTAAGGCAATTTTGGAGAAATTTTGACAAACCTTCAGAATACCCAAATTAAACCCAAAAAGCTTGGACTTCTCACATTTGTTGGTCTAGGCCACCACTACAAAATCCTTCAATTTTCACGATCAACGTAAATTCTTCTTGCTAACAACATGCCCCAAAAACATAACATGATCAAGCCAAAACTCACATTTAGACAGTTTAGCATAAAGTCTCTGTTCTCTTAGGGTCTGTAGGGCAAGTCTCAGATGATGTTCATGTTCTTCTCTAGTCTTAGAATAAATCAGAATGTCATCAATGAATACAACAATAAAGTCATCAAGGTATGGTTTAAAGATTCTGTTCATGAGGTCCATAAATGCAACAGTGCATTGGTAACTCGAAAGGCATAACTAAAAATTCATAATGTCCATACCTCGCTCAAAAAGTAGTTTTGTCAATGTCCTCAAAGTTTAACTTTC
>CM045762.1:113763532-113999995 GCA_025200525.1 Camellia lanceoleosa | reverse complement strand
AGCACTTGGGAACCTCCTCGGAGCACGGTAGCTAGCTTGACACTAGCGGAACTCCATCTTGGCAACAGGCTGGTCTCGGCGCTAATCACCCTCGTACATAAATGTCTGATGAAAGTTAGAGCCCAGTGAATAACAATAGGGTAAAGGGTTTATGAATGATGTCCAAAATAGAATCAGAAATCAAACTTCATATCAGAAACCAGTTATATGTGGTACATCCATTAGCTATCAGATTAGATTGGTCATAGACCCATATGCATAGTCGTCTGAAGCGACCATAAAGGTCAATATCTTTGTGCACAAATAGCCATGGTATTGTTACCCCCAGGTGAGGGCCAAGTGAACATAGGCCTCAATATTTTTACCTCCAGGCAAGGGCCACACGAACATAGACCATGGTATTATTACCCCCGGGCAAGGGCTACGTGCATATTGGCCACGATATTGTTACCCCCAGACGAGGGCCACATGAACATAAGCCACAGTATTGTTACCCCCTAGGTGAGGGCAACGTGAACTAAGGATGCCACAAATATATTTCAGAAAAATGAACATTCATTCATGATTCCTGAAATAGCAGTTTAGAAAACAGATCATATCATATCATATCAGTTAGAAAATACTTATAATCAAACATAACTTTACAGGGTTGTTGCTCACAAATAGCTCCAGTAGGAAGATAGATCACTTGACTAGAACAGATTGATTAGACGGGCGATAACATGTGACTTACAAGAACACGTGATAGGTACACATTGGACACACGTCTCAAAGGTGTTTAACTTATCATTCTTTTTCCTTATTGTGTGTTTCTAACTCTTATCCGCATTATTGTAGCTTAAACATGGCTTAGAAATGCCTAAGATGCAATAAGGATACCAAAATATACTTGAAAACACTTTGCAAAATTTTCAGAAACAAGGCAGTTCGCTCGAGCGCAACTTTTGTCGCTCAAGCGGACCCCTTGGTCTGTAAAACTTTTGAGAGCTCTCATTTTACGTTCAAGCGCAACCAGTTACTCGAGCCAAGGCTCAAAAATAAGAGTTATCGCTCAAGTGTAGAGTTCTAGCACTCGAACCAACCGTCTGCAAAAGTACTAGGGCTCGCATTCTTAGCTCGGCCGATTCCACGCTCAGTGAAGAGTGCAAATACTTGAATTTCAAATTGCTCTTTAGGCTTCAAAACACAATTCTAATGTGTCAAAACACATTCTTTTAGATAAAACTTGAGATAACATGTAGAAAATCATAGAACTTTATGAATTGAAAGTCGTTTTGCAAAATCAAGCCCAAAAGCAAGTGAATTATTCCAAAAGTAAACTTGAAATTGTGAAAACATAACGTACATGTAATGATATGAGCTTCAACCTTCCAAAACATGATCAATTGAGATGTTTATCACAAAAACACGTTGAATTCCTAAAACATAGCCAGGATAAGAACATGCGTGTGAGAATTTTTTGAAATCAAACTCAAATTATGATGAAATGGATATGCATGCACGCAATGCTCTTCTTTCTACCCTTCAAACCCAATTGTTATGTTTAAACACTTAAACCTCTTGAATTCATCCATTAATGTCTTGAATATATGGTTAAGAGTATGATTCTTACCTAGAGTTCCCAATTCCTCCAATTCTCTTCAATTCTTCTAGCAATCTTTAGCAAGTCTCCCTTAATCTCCTTAAATTCAATCTCTTCCTTTGGTCTCTCTCCCTCTCTCTCTCTCTCTCTCTCTCTCTCTCTCTCTCTCTCTCTCTCTCTCTCTTACGTTTTTGTTCTCAAGGAAATGAAGATGAAATGTTGTTGAGTCACTGTTAGCCTTATATAGGCTTGATTAGTGGGGTTTAATTAAGCTTGCCTTATGACTAATCAATTGGTCTTAATTTATTTTAATTATTTGAATCCGAATCAAAATTTAATTAAACTTATCATAAAATTCTAAAAATTCAAAATAACACATAGACTTAGTCAATTCTATATTCGGATGCCAATAAGGCCTTCAATTTACATATTAAAACAGAAATTCAAACACATATCTCTACGTCAAACAAATATAAATACAAATAACACATAACACATGCAATCAACTTAGAATTTCATCTTAATTACTTGTAAGGCATTCTTAATCAAGGATTATAGGCTAATGACGGGTCAAGTTGTTACACTTCCAAACAAAATGACATAATTGAAATGGTTGCACTGTTACTTTTATTAAGATTTGCCTCTTGCACCTACATCTTATAAAACTCCTTAAGAACTGAAAACTAATTGTTAAGTTCAGAGATTGTCGAAAGTGTTTATGGCATTAATAGAGGAATTTTCAAATTTAACTTTATTTCGATGAAACCATAAAGCTCACATAATAATTGCTGATTGGATGATTATGGGTATATATATATAAATTTTCAGAATTTTCCTATATATATATTTGTTGGTGTGTATGTATATATGCATAGTGTGTGTATATATCAATTTGTTTGTATATATTATTTAAAATATAATTAAATTAAAATGTTAAGAGTTAAAATAAACAATTAGAGATTTAATGTTGTTTAAGTTATGAATTTTGTGTATAATAAAAGAGGGGAAGAAACTAAGAGAAGTGCACAAATGAAGAAGAAAAGTCATAGGGGTATTATGGTTATTTCAAATTTGTTGTTAGCAGAGTTTGAGTTGAAATTTAGTCCAAAATCACAGGGGGTCTCTCTACTTATATTTGAACTAGAGGGGGCAAAGTACTCTGATCTCATACCACAGGCGGTAAACTGAATTTTACCCTTATTTTTGTTTTTTTTTCTTTAGTGAAAAAGCACCATTTTTCTTTTTCTTTTCTCATCTATATAAGGTATTCAACAACGGTACACGGCTAATGGTGTATTGTTGTGCATAACATATTTGTTAAATTAGATTATATTGTGGTGTTTGGTAACCTAGAAAAACAAATGATTATATAAGTTAAGAGAGAAAAGAAAAGGAAAGCTATTAATTTCTTCCATATCTTTTTTGGTTAAGATATGTTAAAAAAATAAAAAGAAATGATATCATGTTATATTACCAAATTAACCTTTCATAAGAGTCTTTTTATTTCTTCAGGGGTTATTTCTGGAAAAGTCCATTCCTGTGAGGCCATATCTTATTTAGTCCAAGATTTAATCTTTTTTGTGACAAAATGCGTGTTAAAAGTCAGCGATGTCGAGAAAAAGTCCTTTGGTGTCGGAAAATCACGGTGGTAAACTGCGATAATGGTACTAAGATGGACAAATAGATGACATTGAATAGATAGGTGATATTTGAACAGATTGTTGGACCAATAGATGACATGTGTACAAATATATGACATTTGAATAGATAGTTGAAATTTTAATAGATAAGCAGAGATAGGTAAGATTTGAACATATAGGTGTCCTTTAGGCCCAAAAGAATTTAAGTTTAGATCTATCTATTGGTCTAACAAGTTCAAAAATAGATTTTTTGTTACGAGTGTTCAAAATTCAAAACCAAACAAAAGTTTTTCTTTCAAAATAGGGTAAATTACAATAACCTAGCCTAAGGTTTGTCATAATTTCAAAGCGAGGTTTCTAAAATTACCTGACCTCTTCTATCGGTTTGTCTCCTAACATTATTAGTAGAATATGATGTTTTATTAGCTTACCCTTACATCTAATAAGACATTTTTTCTCTATATATTTTATTTTTTAACCAAACATCATTTACCTAATCACAATAACCAAACAACACAATTAACATTAGAACCAAACATCATCTTGACACCAAATCTGGTTTAACCCACTCATTCCATTACCATCATCATTTTGCAACAACATACCTTGGCGTCCCTTTCACCCCTTCTTTCTTGTCCCATAGCCACCCCACTCGCATCTCCCTTAACCCAACCATCGCTTCTTGTTGATATGTCATTTCATCTCATCTTCTCTCATCAACACATAAAACAACGATAACGATGATTTGTTTCCCAGATCTTTCTTTCTTCGTCTCATAACTCTCATTCTCTTTTGTTCCCATTCATCCATCTCTCTATTAACACATTCAATCAGCTATGGATCAATGTGTCTTATGATTGAAATCAAACCCATGATGAAATGATTCAAACTCACTTAGATTGCAACACATCAATCCACCGCATCCATAGCTTTCACATTCTCTCTATAATCAACATGATTGGTTCACTTGTGGATTTTTGTAAATGGTTTTGTTGATGGGTGTTTGTTAGTCACAATGGTAGGTGGTCTTTTTGGGGGCAACAAAGGATTCATGGTGTAGAGCACTGAGATTTTACAAAATATAGGGAATGGTTTATAGGAGTTGATAATTATGTTCTTTAGAACGATGCTGGCAATTTGAAGTTGACCCATTTATTTGTATAATTGAATCTACTTTTCTATTTTGCTAATTACAAAACCAGTTCAATGTTTGCTACGGGTTGGGTCTTTGGTTCTTGTATAATATATATATATATATATATATATATTAGTTTGAGTGCGTGAAGAAAAAGAAAAGATAAAGTATAAAAAGTACATGAGACGGTGCAACAAGTATTTTCTTTTAAAGAGAATCAGTGAGTGAGTATGTTTGGTTGTGGGTAGTTGTGGATTTTGTGGTGGGATTGTTTCAGTTGGTAAATATTTTTTAAAATTTATTTAAGGTGGGATGGTTTAAGTGTGGGAGTGCATTTGCGGGTATTTTGTGATAAACGAATACCCACTAGATTAAGAAAAAAAGCTCTATAAAACGGCTATTAAACCATCGATGTTGTATGTCACGGAATGTTGAGTAACTAAGAAACAACATGTAGATAAGATGAGTGTTGCTGAGATGAGGATGCTAAGGTGGATGTGTGACAAGACTAGAAAAGACAGAATTAAGAATGAGTATATTCATGAATGGGTAGGAGTAGCACTGATAGAAGATAAGTTGAGAGAAAATAGATTGAGATG
This sequence comes from Camellia lanceoleosa, assembly GCA_025200525.1. Classification (NCBI taxonomy): domain Eukaryota; kingdom Viridiplantae; phylum Streptophyta; class Magnoliopsida; order Ericales; family Theaceae; genus Camellia; species Camellia lanceoleosa. Next base: position 113,995,039 of record CM045762.1, on the reverse strand, counting down.
TTTTGATTATATATAACGGGGACCAACAGATGCAGTAGTAAAGAGATTAGGGGTGTTCACGGGTCGAGTCGGCTCGGTTTTAGTGCCAAACCGCCACCCGACTCGACGGTTTAGGTTTCAAAAATGGGACTCGAATTCGACCATAAACTTGTTGAAGCGGACAGAATCGGTGTCTCTTTAATGGTCGGTATTCGGTTGAGCAACAAATATCAACCCCAATTTCCAAAGTCTTCGTCATTTACCAAACACACCCTAAAGCATAAAGAAGACAGATTAAGCAACAAAGTTCCAGAGAGTGAGGGAGGTTGAGGAGGGAGATGGGCAAAGGAGGTTGAGGATTGAGAAGAGCGGCCTTGGAAAGTGAAGGGAGATTGGAGACGGAATGAAGGAGAAAGGGGTGGAAGTGGGATAGAGATGAAGTTGATGAGAGAGAGAGATATCACTGCTCATTTTGAGCTCTTCAATCTTCATTTTATCAAGCATGATCATCATTTGTCCCAGTTAAACGATGCTGATCGCGGCCCATGTTGCTATAGATTTTCTCTTTGAAACTCTCTATCACAACTTCAAATTATTCCTTCACCATCTGCTTGCCTATTTGTGAATAAAGAGAAGGGTGAAGAAAGAGAGAACAAATGCTACTTGTTTGATCTAGGAATTGGAAAAAGAATTGATTTGATACATTTGATGATTCACGTGGGTTGTTTTCAACTTTTAGTATAAAACAATAAGGTGATAAATATAAAAAGTCAAGAACTAATAAAAAGTTGCCAGCTATGTTTAGTGATAAAGTTGTAATATTGAATATGAATAGGATGAAGCCACGTATGTACTACATAAACCTCGGTCAGATCGGTTTAGGCAGTTGCGTTTTCCTTGCATCCGTTCACCGACTGTAACATGGTGATTTTAAATTACTTACAACCGTTGCCGACCGCATATGTTAATGAAGCCGACCGTGACACGTCAGTTCGGCCGAGTTGATCGGGCCAATCGGTTTTTTGAACACCTCTAAAAGAGATGTGATACAGTGAAGGTAGATGGAAGTGTTAAGGAAGGGTAGACCTAGATTGACGTAGGCGAGTGTAGTTAATAGAGATATGAATTTCTTTAATTTAACTAACAAAATAGTCATTGATAGAGTTGAGTGGAGAAAAAGGATTCATGTAACGACCCCATTTGATGGGCCTTAAGGCTTGGTTTGGTTGGATTTGGTTTATTCTTTTACATAAATTATTTGGAATGATCTAAATAAGTATACTTTTTGACTTTTTACGAAAAGATGTGCAGAAAAGTAAAAAGGTGATGTGACTCAAATAAATACACTTATCTAAATAAGTGCACTTATATTCATCATGCCAAACAAACCTAGGGGTAAGTTTGGTATTTTAGTATAATAGTCAAATGACATCACCTTTTTCTATTAATATTAGTTAACAGAATTGTAGAAATGGAGGCATCTAAAATAAAAAGACAAAGTAGAAGGAAGGTTAATGTCATTTCAGAAACCAAGCTGGTTAGTCCAGTCCTGCTTGCTGGCCTATTAACCAGGATGGTCAAGGTTCACCTGACTTGCAAAAGCAGACTAAGAAGTTCTTTCGGAGAGATTTCTGTAATTGTCATAAACCTCAATATCAGTGTAATTTTCCCTTCAAAATATTATTCAATACAATGGTGACGAACCGCACTACAAGTTAGAACATCATATCTCAATGGTCGAAAAACTACACAATAACTTGTCTATTTTAAAGGGCCAAATGATTGGGTCATTTCCGGCTGACTAAGCGTTTTCATTGGGATCACTGACGACACCATTGTGCGTGGTTTTCACTCGCCAATCTTACCGTAAAAGGTCTAATGGGTCCCCAAAGCTGTCCATACTCAGAAAAAGAAAGAGAAGAAGAAGAAGCTTCTCAATTCAAACTATCCAATTCCGACTGTTCCAACTTCAAATAATCAACCTCTGAGATCAATTACTCTTCAATCTTGCAATCAATTTTTCAATTTTGTATTGAATCTGTCAATCAGGGTTGTGAGTTCTTCTAATCATTCGATGTCTTGTTTCGAACCAAATTCGAGCTTGGTGGTGTGTTTTTGGGTTTTGTGGGGGTTTAGAGAGCTATGGATTCAAGCAGGAGAGCCGTCGAATCATATTGGCAATCGCGGATGATCAATGGTGCGACATCGGACGAAGACAAAGTCACTCCTGTGTAAAAATTTGAGGAGATTTGCTAGCTTCTTCGGTCTTCTCATATCAATATTAGATTTCCACAATAAACAAATAATCAACACCACGGAAGATTTACTGCTCGTTCCATGGTGTTGATTATTTCGGTTACTATTAGTTAGTGGTGTTGATTATTTGTTTCTCATGGAAACCTAACACACCAATTATATAAATTGATTCTGGTTTAACATTCAGAATAGTCCATTTATTTAGTTGTTGTTGGACATTTTCAAATTCAACAAATTTGGCATTTTTTTGATAATCTCGATGAAGTAGATTCCATATGTGAGTTATTTATATTGTTGAAAATTGGGCCGGGTATTGGACCCGAATTTTGGCGCCCATGTGGCATGACCCATGACCAATTAAATTATCCATTTAAATTTGAATTTGAATTATTTGGATAACCCACAATCAATATCTATATCTACCATATCTTATCAAGAGATATGGATAGATGAATCTACCATATCTTATCAAGAGATATGGATAGATGAATAGATAGATATTGATTATTATATATTTGATAATATACATCTGATATGATGGATTTGATATCAGATATGTTATGTGGCTTTTACCCATAACATTTTTTCCTAGACTCTCTCTCTAACTCTCTCCCATGAAGAGAACGATCCAGCCTCTGCACTGTGACTGGTGTGGGTGATACTCATATTGTGGTATCACTCCACTGCTGGGTTCGTTGTTTGCATTCTTGAAGCACGTGATTTACCCACGAGATTCTTAAGCCGAGTTTTGTCATTAAGGTATGATCTGAAATATTTTATCCGCTGCGTTATATTTTGATTTACATTGGTATCAGAGCTAATATGAGTATTTTCGTGCTTATTTTTATGTATTAAAATATGTGTATATTTATATATAAATATATATACACGTTATATGCATGAAAATTAACAAAGGAGGAAGATGAAGTGCAGGGTTTCTGCACTTCCACTCTCATTAGATTGAGAGTGTTATACACCTCAATTTTTATGTTCATTAAATGTCATTTTTGAGACCATATATGTTTTTGTTGTGAAAAATGAAGTCAATGATACAAAATTAGACCACAAAACACCCCGGAAGGCGGCGCGTGTGCCTCACACGCTATATGACGCCGCCCAGCGGCTTCCACGCGCCTCCATGCGCCAAGTGCACTGTCCATGCGCTCACACACGCCATTATGCGCGCGTCATCCGCACAGCGCCTTGCCTTGTAGCCGCGCTTAGCGTCTTGGCCGCGTCTTTGCGCTAAGTCGCGTGTTAAGCCGCTCACTGAGCCGTCCGTTGAGCCATGCCGTTTTTTCTCGGTCGGCTTGGCTGCTGATGTTAAGGGTCTGTTTGGTTTTTTTTTTTTAAATCCAGAATTGCGTTAAATGATCATAAGTAATTCGTTATAGCTTTGTTTTAAGCGTGATTGATATTGTTAGACTTAGAATTAAATTTTCTATCTTTTGTAAAATTTTCAAAATTTTATGTAAATAAAAAATATTTTTTTTGAAATAATAATTCATTATTTCTGCTTTAAAATGTTTCTGGTGTTGCATGATTAAGTTTACGATTTGAAATTTTCTTTGTAGACCACTGTAATGGTCTATTATTTACTGGTATGATTGTTGCATTTTCCCAGATTCTGAAATATTTATTTATGATTTCCTGTGTGTTTATTAATTATTTAAAATTTCAGAAAATACCAGAAAATTTCAAAAAATTTCAGAAGTGATATACTTTCTATTATGGCATAATCTGAATATTAAATACAGCATATTGTTGTTTTTGGCCTAGAGTTTCTAATATGTTGTGATTAGAAAAGCATGCTTAGTTTTTTTTTTTTATTTAAATTCCATTATTAAATGAATATAGCATGAGTTATTTGTAAATTTACATTAAGATGCTATTGTATGGAATTTATCATACTTTGTATATGCCATAGTCAGTGGGAGGCTATTCGGTTGAGAGAAATCTTTGTAGATTTACTCCCGAAAACTAATATTTTATGCATAAATTAAATTAAATTTTGGATAATTGTCACATGTGGCGCAAGAGATGATTACGAGCATAGCGGATTTTCAATCTTGCGACTTGTGTAATATTGTCACTATTTGATTTAGATTTTTGTGGCAAAATTATATTATGCTAATCAAATTAATCCCAATGCGAATTTTTCTCTAAATTGACTTAGCTTATGGAAGTTAATTTGGTTGACCTAGACTTAGTAGAGACGTTCAAATGTGAACAATGAAATCCTATTCTTTAGATGAGCAAAAGTCTTGGAGACTTTAGGTCAGACCTTAATTGAGCCAAAGTAAGGAAACATGACTCAAAGTCGTCGTGGTTTTGTTGCCTTGTTTTGCACAATAAAAACTAATGTCTTGCGCTTATGGTTAGCGACCGCTTCACGTAGTTTTGGTTGGCGAGTTTTGGAGTTATGAAATTAGTAAGCCCTCAATAGATTTGTATATGATCTTGACTATTGAGTTGCGCGGATTGACTTTGTAATTTGACTTTGGATGAAGTAACATTCAAGAGTCACGTCATCCAAGAAATGCGAGCTTAAATGAATTAGTCATTAAGTGTAAGATGAGTAGCTAGTATGAGCTGTGTTTTGCTCTCTACCCAATTATTGGGAGTAGATGGAGCAAAATTTCACGCACTATAATAGTGTGCATTGAAATATCACTTGAAGTTAAAAGATTAGCGCTTAGCAGCAGCAAAATCCATTAACACTAAGTGAAAAGACTAGTGCCAAGTGGCTGCAAAATCTATTAGCATTGCCAACTTGTCTAAGTTTGGACACTTACGGTTCCCCCAGTTAAGTGTGAGACATGATGAGGTGCTTCTTTGTATGGTTCCTTAGCTAGGCTAATGTTTTTGAATAACGTTTACCACTAAGCGCAAACGTTGCAGCATAGTAATGAAAAGGTCAAGGCCGACAAGGTTGTTATGACTCTAAGAATTTGACGCATGGCTCGTGAGAGCATTGTGTTGAATTAGACTCTTTAGCCTAATTCGCGCTTAAGTTACTTCCTTCTAGTAGATAGTAGAATTAATTACAAGTAACTATAAAGCGAGAAACAGAGATGGCAAGAGAAGTATTGTCATCTTTCAACTAGATGCAGTAAAGTGTATGGAGAATAAAATTGACTTGAAGGTGCAGGGGATTAGCACTTACTAGTTAAATTTGCAACTTAGGCGCACTTGATATCTCTATCCTTTTATGATCTAGTGAATATGAATTAGTCGTGAGTCATTAACTAGTTGGGCCTAAACCTTTTAAAACTTGTCTTCGAGAACTCACACATTAGGATGATTCAAATTAGTTTATGACGTTGGTCATGAACCGATGGCTTATTATACTTAATCACATTAATGAGAAGATGACATTGATAGTTTAAGTAGGCCCTCTCGGGCCCACTCACTTGTGAAATCCTACTCTTATATGAATGTGTAACTTTGTTCGCACTGGTTGCGCACAAGTAAGTAGGAAAGCCATAGAAGGTCATTTGTATTGGCGCATTTTAGTCCACTATGATATTTGTGACTAGATATGTGAAAGGGTATGATAGCTAAGCCTCAATCTTGACACATTTATAGATTACGATACGTATCTGAATCAAGACTATTTGATCTCCTATAAGTCAAAAGTTTTGAGATGATTTTTGACATTGCACATATGAGGTTGAAATCAATTAGATAACAACTTTCGTGTTTTTAGTTTTGACCAAGGTGGCGAGTATCTATTTGAGTTATTTTAGAAAACTTTATGAAAAGAAATGGATGCTTAGAAAATTGATTATTCCTAGTACTCAACAACACAATGGTGTAATAGAGATAAGGAATTAAGTATTGTTAATGTTAGGTGGATAATGGCGCAAAAATGTTTCCCAATTGGGAATTGCACTTTAGTTTGTTGCCTATATCCCTGACTAAGTGCCCTCCATATCAGATTTTACACTTCATTTGAGTAATGGATTAGCGGAGAGCCATCTATGGGCGATCTGTAACCGTTAAGCAGCTTATCTTTATTTTATTTCTCATAAGGTTGCGAAGTTAAGGCCTAGGGTTCTATAGCGCATTATTGTATGCTGTCTTGTAAACACGTAGGGTCATGTGGCGCATTATTGTATGTTGTCATGTAAACCCTCCGGGTCATGTGCATATAGGTAAGCAACTTTGTGGGAGTGTAACTAAGTCACATAAAGTTTTCTTAGTAAAGGTGATGTGAATAGAGTTTTGGAACTCTATAAGATAGAGAATTCTAAGCATAGCGCTCTATGTAGCCTAGTTGAGAATGGAAAGAAATTTCCAATATCTTAGGGACAGTGGGAGCGATGTGTCTACTAATGGATTACCCTATTAGAGAAGAATACTCTATATTCTTAGTTGCGTGGTAGCGAATGTGAAAATTTTCCACATCATCACTAGATGATTGAGAAAGAAACATTCATGATTGCTCCGCAAGATGATAAAGAGCCTAGGATAATGCCAAAGGCTCTAGTCCCCTATTTTTAGAAAGTGGATCAATGTTGCGCAGTTGAAGACAAAATCTTTGAGGATTAACCATTTCTATAATTTGGTTGACTTTCCATTAACACGCGAAACTGTTCTAAAGTTATGTGCATTTTGGATAGTCATTGTTGAGGCATAAGGCTCGCTAGATACCGAAAAGTCGCACCATTGAGAAAAGTGTAGACCATGAGAAGACTTCCTTCTAGGGAGTGAGGTTATTTTGACTTAGGCTATGATTGACATAAGTTTGGAACATTGATTTGTGGACATTGTGACCCAACTTTCTTGTTAGAGAATTGGATAAGTAGATCCGTAGGGATTTACCTTCTGCTTTTATGGTGAAAAGTTAGGAGCGCAAAAAGGTTGTTAGTTCCAATAAATCTTTTACAGCCTGAAACAGTTATCCAAATAGTGGTTCTTAGATTTCGTCAAGCCATGATAGGCCAACGATGATCGATGAAGAGCATTAAGGCATGATTAATGGTCCAAAAGAAGTTTTTCCTTACTTAGTCATTATGAGCCAGGAATTTATAAGGTTATCGTCACCTAGGGTGGGCAGTCCTCTGTTTTAGATATGATGGACATGGGTGATGTAATTTATATGCTCGGATGTACGGTCCTTAGGGATTGTTTTGGGAGAATTCTCGGTTTGTCTTTAATGACTTACATAAGGAATATCCTAGAATGATTTTAGATGCAAAATTGCAAACCCATTGACTTACCTATCAGTAAAAGTTAGAGCCTTAGCTATTGAGTGAATCCTCGGATTGTTTTTGGAAGAAACTGATGACCTATATTCCTTGATTTTTTCTTTGTTGTGGGAGCCTAAAGTACGCTATGTGGGCATATTCGGTATGATAAGTGTTATCTTTGGTAAATGGTCAACTGAGTTGTTTAGACATTGACCTTGCTCATTAGATTGTGAATAGAATGCTTTACTAGTAGTATATTAATTTGCTCCTTGTACGATTCAATGTGCTAGTTGGGCGCATCTTGAATAGAAGCAGATTGGTCACCAAAATATCTTTAGAGAGGTAATTGCGCAAGAAGTAGTGATCTTGAACCACTTCATGTGAGGCGTAAATGGTGGATTCCGTTATATATGCTTATCGCAAGAGGTGCTGATAAGGCTGATACTTGGAATCTAGAATTGCGCAGACTGTGGTCGTGTTTTTTTAAAAATCAATCACTTATTTGTTATGAGATGATGGGATGTTGACACTATTATGGTTTGTGTCATAATGATTAAAAATGATGATGTCAGCGAGCAAGATTGGCTCACTCACACAAGCAATTGCTCTTGGCGCTTGGGAGCAAGCAAGGATGAGACTAGTGGTTTATTTTTATTTAGAGCCAAGAAAGGCTTAAATTATCCACTATGTATGTCGCCCTGGTTACAACCAAGATGAGGTCGCGTTAAGGACCAAACATGGATGTTAGTACCCACTTTCCATGTAGTGCCTGTTATGATTAGCCAAATGCGAGATCTCATTTGGCGCTTGGAAGGCGAGCAAATAGAGAATTCGGGTTAGGTGCTAGAAAGCGACTAGACTAATATCTGTACGGTGTATTGAGTATGACGTCACTCTTTTTGGAAGAGTTACTCCACCGTAACATGTATTCATACTACATGTGCTTGGCGACCGAGTAATAAGGTGAGAGAATGGATCCCTGTTTCCTCACCGTGTGAGTCTTATGCGTCATTATTGATATGACTTTCATTTATGTACCCTTTTGTGACTTTTGACTATGTCATAAGGTAAGGGGTTGATGTTCTACTACTTTGGTATGTTGTCTACGGTCATGTATGATTCGACCTTAAGGGACATCACTAGGAAAGTAGTCAATCCTAAACTAAATGGCATGAGGGCAAAGGGAAGATCATTTAGTATTACACCACTATTATATATTCATTGCCGGCAACTCACATCGCTTTGTATGAGAGGCGGATTGAGTGCGAATATATTGCAAGAATTGAGAGGGTCAAACATGCTCTTTTTTGAGGGATTAGAGATTTTTTTTTTTGACGGTGTAATTAGATGGAGTGCAGGGGTATATGAGACACTATTTCTATATTTTTTGGGTTGATGCCTCTATGCTAGCTCATTTTGAGTTTCTAGTATAGAGCTCCCACATCTGAGTGTTTCTCGTGATGCTTAGTTCATTGGCTAGTATGTGATTGTTTAATATTTGGGGAGATTGAGATAGAGATGTGGCAATGTCATGCCAGCTCATGTGCAAGTGTGAGATGTTGAAAATTGGGCCGGGTATTGGACCCGAATTTGGGCGCCCATGTGGCATGACCCATGACCAATTAAATTATCCATTTAAATTTGAATTTGAATTATTTGGATAACTCACAATCAATATCTATATCTACCTATCTTATCAAGAGATATGGATAGATGAATAGATAGATATTGATTATTATATATTTGATAATATACATCTGATATGATGGATTTGATATCAGATACGTTATGTGGCTTTTACACATAACATTTTTTCCTAGACTCTCTCTCTCTCTAACTCTCTCCCATGAAGAGAACAATCCAGCCTCTGCACTATGACTGGTGTGGGTGATACTCATATTGCGATATCACTCCACTGCTGGGTTCATTATTCACATTCTTGAAGCACGTGATTTACTTACGAGATTCTTCGTTTCAGGTTCTGTCATTAAGGTATGATCTGAAATATTTTATCCACTGCGTTATACTTTGATTTACATATATGATTGCATATGATCATATATGTATAATCTACATTTACTACAACTAACAGTATAATCTTAATAAACATAGCTCTGATACCAAATAGGTGTGCCTAATGATGTATATTGTTAAGCACGTCTGTCAACGTCTTACGTGGGATATATGTCAAGAGCAATTTAATGCAAAACAATAATTACTCAAATTGCGACTTGGGTGACGTTCCACTCACCATCACTCATCTGTACCATTACAATACTGGTTTGATGCTGTTGCTATTTCTACTTTTCTTATTAACAGACTTCCCTCTTCAAAGCTTGGCCATAAATCTCCTTTTGAAAAGCTTTTTCAATCCACTCCTGACTACTCATATTTTCGCGTGTTTGGTTGTCAGTGCTTCCCTTGGCTTAAGCCCTATCAGCCTCTCAAGCTCCGTCATCATCTCTTGTGTTTTTTTGGGGTATCATCCTTTTGCTAAAGGTTATCATCTTGATCCCTCACCGGTCGGATCTATCTGCCTCGCCATGTGGTCTTTAATGAGCATGTGTTTCCGTTTGCTCATTTGAATTCTTCTTCAAACTCTTCAACCTTGAATTCTTCTTCAAACTCTTCAACCTTACCAACAACAAACTCTTCCACAAACTCTTCCACCTTACCTACTATTCAATCTTTTTTCTGGCCTTCTTTCTCTTCTTCTGTTAATTCTTAGTCCTTATCTAGTCCAGTTTCTCCGAGTCCCATACCTTCTACTACTTCCTCTTTACCACCTACTACAGTTCCAATTCAGTCCATTTCGATTGAGTTGCCTCATATACCTCATTCTCATTCTAATCAGCATCCTATGATTACCCGCTCCAAATCTGCTGCTCCTCCTTATTGTTTTCGTGCTTCCCCTACTACTACCACTGTCTCTACTTTCTCCGCTAATTCTGCACCTGCCTCTATCACTGCCACTGCTAAATCTGCACCTACCACTATCACCATAACTGGTTCATACACTCAGTCTGAACCTCCTTCTTACAAAGATGCTTTGCTGTCTCCTGTTTGGCATCAAGCTATGCTTGATGAATTTTCTGCTCTTCAGCACCAACATACTTGGTCTCTAGTGTCCCTTCCCTTTCACAAAACTGCTATCGGCTGTAAATAGATTTTCAAGGTAAAGCGAAATTCTGATGGCACTATTGCAAGGTATAAGGCACGCTTGGTTGCTAAAGGGTACCTGCAGCAAGAGGGTATCGATTTTCATGAGACTTTCAGTCCTGTGGCTAAGCAACCCACTATCCGCATCTTACTTTGTCTTGCCCTTCATCATCAGTGGGCTCTTAAACAGTTCGACATTTCCAATGCATTCCTTCATGGACATCTTGATGAGGAAGTCTTCATGCTTCAGCCTCCAGGTTTTGAAGACTTTTCAAAACCTAATCAAGTGTGCAAACTCCACAAATCCTTATATGGATTAAAACAGGCACCCCGAGCATGGTATTCCACATTTTCTCAATACTTGGTATCTCAAGGCTTTACTAATCGTAAGAGTGACTCTTCTTTATTCATTCAGAAGACTGCTACCTCAGTCACTTATCTGTTGGTATATGTGGATGACATCTTAATCACTAGTGATAATTCTTCACACATTCAATTTCTCATTACAAAGATGCACAATGTGATCTCCATGAAGGAATTGAGTGATATTGCTTATTTCCTTGGTATTTCAGTTCAGCCTACCAGCTCCGGCTATCTTCTGTCTCAGTCTAAATATGCCAAAGATATTCTTCTTAAAGTTGGTTTGTCCTATTGTAAACCCTGTCCTTCACCTGTTTCTGTCAAGCCTAGTGTTCCTCCAAATGCTACTTTACCATTTTCTGATCCAGTTCTTTATCGAAGTATTGTTGGTGCTCTCCAATATCTCACCATTACAAGACCAAATCTTTCTCTATTTGTTAACCAAGCTTGTCAACATATGCATGCCCCTACCATTGAACATTTTGCTGTCGTCAAGAGAATTCTTCGATATGTTCAAGGCACTATCACTCATGGCTTGGTATTCTCTTCTAGTACTTTTGATGTTCATGGATATTCTGATTCAAATTGGGCCTGTGATGTTCATGACAGAAAATCAACATCGGGTTACTGTGTCTTCTTGGGTTCTAATTTGGTTTCTTGGTCTGCCAAGAAACAGGCCACAATGTCTCGCTCATCTACTGAAGCTGAATATAGAGCTTTAGCCAATGCTGCAGCTGAGTTAAGTTGGATTTCTATGCTGCTTACTGAAATGGGTATTCCTTCTCCTACTACCCCCATCCTCTGGTGTGATAACCTCTCTGCAATAGCTCTAACTTCCAATCCTGTCTTCCACACACGATCAAAGCATATCGAAATCGACTGTCATTTCATCCGGGATAAGGTTCTGGCTAAACAATTTCAGTTGCAAGACATTCCAACAATTGATCAACTTGCCGATTTGTTTACTAAACCATTAAGTGTCTCTCAATTTCAATATCTCAAATCCAAGCTCATGGTTCTTGATCGCCCCATCAGCTTGGCAGGGAATATTGAAGAATCTGAACTGAAGCAGAATAGCAGTCCAAGACTGAAACAGAGTAACAGTTTAACTAAATCTGTTACACCCAATTCCACAACTGATTCTGTTACATCAGCTACATCAAGAAGCTTCTAGAAGCCTTTTCCACCTCAGCCATACAGTTGTAACTGTCAATTAGTTGTAACCACTTAGAGCTTTACATACAAGTCTATATATAAGCATTGTAACTCATCATCTAAGTGTTAGTAAAAGAATAATAAAAAAGTTCTTCAGTTCTTCAAACGGTATTGTAATGGTATAGATGAGTGATGAAGAAGAAGCGATGGCGATTTGGTGATATGCGATGTTTCCTCTCGTGAGTACCATTACGAGAGTGTGAGACAAGAATGTTGGTGAATAATCCCTTGAGTATGCATGAAAGCAGTTCATTTTATTAGTAAAATATTGAGATCCTCCATCAGTTCTTAAAATTTGTAAGGAAGTATGAAATTGTTTTTCAATGTAAGCCTTGAACTCCATGAACTTATCACACACTTCACTTTTATAAGATAATGGAAAAAGCCAAGTGAAACGACTAAAGTCATCCACAAAAAGTAAGTAGTATTTATAACCAGAAGTAGAAGAATATGGCCCCCATACATCACTATGAATAAGAGAGAGAGGGGCATTGACAGTAGTATTGGATAATTGAAAAGGAAGTTTATGACTTTTAGCTATGCAACAATCAGTACAAGATGCCATTTTATTCTATGAAACATTATTCTGAGAAACAGTCAACAATGATTTAAGATGATTATACTTCACTAAGGAGGGATGACCTAATCTATTATGCCAAACAGAGGAAGAAACAGGTGTATGTGATGTAGTAAAGTAAGAATTATGGACAGATGGATCAACAGGCAACACAGATGTAGAAGGAGAGTAAACGTGGTAGAGGCCATTGGTATTAGAACCCTGATGAAGAGTTCTCCTCGAATCCTTGTCCTGAATCATGAATTTAGAATCATCAAAGGTGATGAGACAATTATTGTCCTTAGTCAATTTGTGAACTGATAGAAGGTTAGAAGAAATTGAAGGAGCATGTAAAACATGATTTAATCTAAAAGAACAGTGAGGTGTAGGAAGCAGTCCCTTACCAGTGTTGTGAATGGGGATTGTAGTGCCATTACCTATAGTGATCTGATCTGAACCTGGATAGGGCTGTGACTGACTAAGATTGTGAAGATCATGTGTGATATGATCTGTAGCAGCAGAGTCTAAGTACCAAGGTGTTTGAGGAGGAGAAGCAGCTGCTGATGGAGAAGCAACAACAAATGCTCTGGAACTAGATTCAGAAGGATGCTGCGAGCTAGAAGAGGATTGATACTGAGGATCCATCCGATACCAGCAGTCTAATGCAGAGTGACTAGAACCTCTGCAAATCTGACAATATATAGATCTGCCTCTGCTGCGAGAGTAACCTCCTGGATCATGAAAATTGTCTCTGCTGCGAGAGTAACCTCCTTGATCATGAAAATTCTGTGAAAAACTAGAGTTGGTGATGAAGTTAGATCCAGATCTACCACCGCCTCGAGGAGTACCTCTGTAAGAATGACCACCTCAATTACCTCTGTAAGAGTGACCTCTGAAGCTAGAAGAACGACCTCTACCGCAAACCGAAGAGAAGGCCATAGTAGGTTTAGAATAAAGTTTTTGAAGTTTGGATTCAATATGAACAGATTCAGAAAGAAGAAGAGCAGTCAATTCTTCCATTGAAATTGACTCAGCTCTGGCTCGAATGGTAGTTTTGAAGGCATCATATTCATCAGGAAGACCATTCAAAGTAAGCAAAACAAGATCTTCATCATCTATAAATGAAGAAACGAGAGCCAACTGACTGACCAAGGCTTTGATCTTGGAGAGATAATTCTCCATTGAATCTGTTTTCTTAGAAATGCTGTTTAATTGATTCTTCAACTGATGAACATACGATCGAGAAAGCGAAGTGAATCGCTTATGTAAAAGCGATCCGGATCTCGCACAAGCTGTGAAGATGAAGAACAGAGAAATAGATTTCAGGCGACAAAGTTCTGAATGCAAGCGAGCAAGTGTGCATCAATAATTTTCCATTGCGAGATATTGAGATTGTCTTTTTCTGAACCAGAAGAATCTGTCATTGTCATTTGTGGACATGATATAGTCCCATCAACAAATCCAAAAAGACTAGTAGCAATAAGAATGTTTTGCAGTTGATTTTTCCAGATTAGAAAGTTTGATGCATCAAGCTTGATAGTGATAAATGAAGAAAGGTTTGAAATCAGTAATGAAAGATTTGGAGGAAGTGAGGTTGAAGACATGAGAGAAGATAAAGAAGTTGAAGGAGCCATAAATCAACTCATAAGAGAGAGTAGCTCTAATACCATGAAGAACTGAAAGAACTGAAGAACTTTTTTATTATTCTTTTACTAACACTTAGATGATGAGTTACAATGCTTATATATAGACTTGTATGTAAAGCTCTAAGTGGTTACAACTAATTGATAGTTACAACTGTATGGCTGAGGTGGAAAAGGCTTCTAGAAGCTTCTTGATGTAGCTGATGTAACAGAATCAGTTGTGGAATTGGGTGTAACAGATTTAGTTAAACTGTTACTCTGTTTCAGTCTTGGACTGCTATTCTACTTCAGTTTAGATTCTTCAATATCCACCATTGATCACATAAGAGGCACAAATCCAAAAATATTAATATATATATATACTGCTACAGTAGTAAATATAGATTTCTACATACATGATCTCATATACTGGTTATGTTGATGAAGGGATATCTAAAATGTCATCATAGTAACCAACAAAATACTCAAGCCTGATTAAATGATTCCAAATATAGCCTGGAAGATATCTTAAAGTAGGACATTCTCTTGTTATTTCTTTCTTTTGCTTCTGATATTTTTTAATTTGTTTTAAAACATAATATATCTATGAAACACAGTAGATTCATTCATAAACCATAAAAATATTAAAGAAAGAAATATTTACAATGGATTAGAAAGCTTTAAGCATACCAAGCACAAATATGGAATTTTATTATATAGGCCTGTTTAGTCTGACTTATTTGACTTCGACTTAATTTAAACTATTTTGATCATTTGGTTTGAAGCTTAACAATACGACTTATAGCTTTTTGTAAGTCAGAAATCAACTTATTCTTTGAGTGGGGCAGGAGAAGCTTAATTTATAAGTCAGAAATCAGCTTATGTTCATAATTATAAGCTATAAGCTGTTAAGGTATAAGCTATAAGCACTTTCCCACAGCTCTACCAAACAGGGCCATAGAGACTTTTACAAGGAGTAAGGAATATTAAAAATTGAATGTGCTTCAACAACGGTGAAACTTGTCATTTTATAGATAAAACCCTTGAATTTCAGAAGATAAGAGACAGGTGATGTATGCTAAACTTGTCTTTTTAATTGAAAAAAAGGACGCTCTGTTCAGAACAACGATGGCTTGTTCTAACAGGAAAAAGAAAATTAAGCATAGGTAGCATAATCTCTTTTATTCTTTGAGTTGTAAATTCAAAATTTTCACTTTACCAAACCAAATCATAACTTATGTTATTAGCTATCCACCATACTAGAACAACCAATCATCATTCCTACCGTGCACTAACTCACTCTCCAACCTTCCCTGCCACTACCTCTTCCTCACTTGTTATCACTTGTTAGCTAGTCACTTTTCTTTGTTCCATCTTCCCCTTTTTACTGCTACCAATCAAATAATCAAAAGCTTCCACGATGCATTAAAGTGGCAAGACTCAAGATCTATATATGTGGCAACCGGCATGAGCATCCATGGCATCTTAATACAACTCTTCCAGAGCACCCATGGCAACCAGAAGTTGTATTTCCACAGCATGAGTTGAATCAGAGGGAAACCTTTCCAGCTATAGGGTTGAAATTGAGCACCACCAGCATTGAGTATATTTGTTTGTGATTGCATAATTTTTTACAGTATAAGTGTCGGTGGAGCTGGTGGTTGTGGTGGCAGTGGTAGGCAAGGGCATGTGGTGTGTTGGTGGAGGAGGTGGACTGTGACAAGAGACGGTGGTGGTGGTAGTGGTGAAAGCTGTCGATGAAGATGAATAGAGAAAAATGATTGTCAAATGACAAAATTAGCACTCTCAATTAAAACCTCACGGTTCAATTTGTCATGAGAGTTCATTTTATTTTATTTTATATTTGTAATTTCCCCAAATAAAAATTTTTCTGACACAAATTGTCCATAATGACAGCACAACATCTTAGGCTCAAGAACATGGAATTTACTTGAAATCACAATCTCTGATAAAAGCAAACTGTTCCATAAAGCTAAATCTTATGCACACAGCTCAGCTGAAGAGACATATCACAAGTAGCCCAACTAGAAGAAGTGACAATATGCAACTCTACAAATTTGTTTCAAGGCGAGAAATTTCATTGGTAACTGATTACAAAATACAAAAGCTAAAACCAACTGCAGAACCACATTCTCTCATTTTTCTATGCTTTAGCTACATTAGGATATGCCCATAAAACTTTTTTCATTCACTCCTTTCCAGTGCACCAATAGTCCCCAAGTTCATCAAATACAATGTACTTTTGGAGGGAGCTTCATTCATTAAGATCTGATCTGCGCTGCACTGGAATATTATTGCAAAAGAATAAGTAACCTTGTAGGTCAGAAGAAGCAAAAACCTGCTTCAAACATAACTATGCCACTATTGAACTCAAAAGGAGGTCCTTTTTGGGTCTCGAGCAGCCGTCAAATGATCCTGCAAGACCAACCAATATTTCAACATTTAATAACATAATACAAATGTGATTAAAAAAATTATTCCAATTACTCTTAAGGTGGAACTAAAAGATATCCAGTTATTTATCCCAAATTTCAGGCAATAACACAAATCACATATCACAGAAAAATCAAATTTCCTACAAAACGGATGGTATTGAAAGAAAAGCCTTTTAAACACCTAAGTTGGCCTTTTATGTTTCTTTGTTCATTACAAGGGACTTGTCCACACAAGAAAAAAAAAAAGAAAAAAAAAATGCAAATGCTACTACAGCAAGAAAATGTCAATATCACAGGTGCAGTTATGTAAAGCTCATGTTCACATAAATCCATTATTTATTACTATATCTCAAAGAAGGCACCCTCCTACTTTTGGAGCATTGTCACATCGTAGATCAATCTTTGAGTGGTTTATTTATTTATTTATTTTTTTAAAATCAAATCCGTGGGGAAATTTTATTAAAAGAACAAAAAGGTACACCTAGACAGACAGGGCAACCTTGATTAGCAACCTCAAAGAAAGCAAAGCTATACAACAAACATAGACGAGATGGGGAAAAAACAAAAGCCAAGTCCTAAAGTTTAGGCAAGCTAAAATGCTCCAGCAATGCTATACTCTAGACCTATTAGAAACAGGCAAGTCTAACAGAGAATCAAAAACCCGTGAGCAATCTTGATTAGCACCAAGCATAGCCAAATTATCAGCCAAGGAATTAACCTCTGAATGCTGAGTTGAAACAGAAAGAGAAATAGAAAAAGGAGAATGAACCTCCGTAAGTATAAAACAAACCAAGACAAAGAACACCCATTATGATTTAGGGGGCCAGTAACCATGGCTTTGACAAAAAAAGGGTGTTCAAAATTGGGAATGAGCCCAAACAAACAGCAGTGTTCAATTTTTTTTTTTCAAGGATGACATATGACAATCCAATTAACCCAATGCGTTCAAAAAGAAAAATTAAGGATGACAAATAACAATCCACACAGCCAAGGGTGTTTAAAATTTTCTTTAGGAGTGACAAATTACAAATCAATATGTAAGTCACATGTATGGAACAAAGAAAATTTCAAAGAAAAAAAAATTACAGTGTTCAAGTGATCACACTCAAATCCTAGTTGCGCAAAGTGGAGGCGGGGGCCGAGGTGGGAGAGCGAGGGCATATAAAAGTTTCTACGATTGGAAACACCTATGAGAGCATGTACATATTTTCTATATTAAATATGAAAATATATTCTAACATTTTTTTTTTTGGTAATGTGTTAAAATGTAAATAAATATAAGAGATTATGTCAACTACAAATTGTTTTTTTGTTAATTATCATTTTATTACGTAAATAGAACCTACCAGAAATAAGTTTAAGTTGTTTTTCTTTTGTTTATGTGAGATTTGTATGTTTGTAAGGTTCTATCTCAGTTAAAAGCGAGTTTCTTAGAATTTTCTTACTTGGGGGTGCATAATCAGGCTTCTGAGGAGAAAACATCAACTAAATAGGAGGTTCCTGCTACTAAACCTCATACACATGTGGTGCCGCCCCTCCACTATCCCCTCTCCTGTAAGTCTCTCACATTTTTGTACAAGTACGATTAAATAAGGGATGCATCTGCCAGGTCCGTGTAGCACTTCTAGTTTCAAAATGGATAAGAAGACAATCTCTTTCATATTTTTTTACTATTCAAAAAGATTATTTGCATACTTCATGATATGCCATTCATAGCATAATATTAGCCTAGTTGAAAAACTTTCTCCACATAAAACATTGGAGGTTCCACATAAACAATCTTCTTTTACTAGCCACAAGTGAGGTTCTCATAATGAATCACAACTACCCTTGGATGGGGCTTCCTCTTGACAGCTTGTATACAGACTTTCGTTTTGCTAAACAAAAAAACAAGGGGACTTTTCCCTACCTTTTATTATATTTTAGTAAAGGACTGAAAGCACCTAGTCGGAAAGAAATGAGCAAGCGTGGCATTCAAGCTTGTCTCCCCGTGCACCTCAACACATTTTAGGGAGAACCACCCAACCTTGCCAAAGGGATCCATCTGTGCCACTTCCATTGACGACATCCACTAATTGGGAAAGACATCATAGCTAAAGACCAAATGAATACCCTAGATCATAAGGGCGGTGGTTGTGTATACAGAAAAGAAGATGCAGAGAATCCCAACTACAGTGAAGATTGAACTCTGAATAGATTGAGAAGGTGGCAAACAAGCAGATATGTCAATATTGACAGCCATCTTAGATGTGCTGCAATCCAAAATCTATAACAATGTCTGTGGTGGTGGTGTGGGTGGGGGGTTGACCATGCAGTTTGACTGTTGGTAACATAGATCTAGAAGGTGGCAAACAAGCAGATATGTCAATAAACAAATCATGACCATGCAGTTTGACTGTTGGTAAAATAAAAATATACTCAAGTAGGACTGAAGCTAACTTTTAAAACAAGTATATATGATACAAGATGAGAAAGCGAATTTCAGTGCAAAAATCTCCAGGCAAATGCTGGTTCTCAATAAGCACTGAAGAAGAGAGGGGAAAAAAAAAAAATATATATATATATAAGAGAGAGAGAGAGAGAGAGAAATGCTGATTCTCAAACTTACCGAGATAAAATCAAATGCTTTGGTCTCCTCTTTCTTTGAACTATTCATCACAGAACTGGGAGTTCGGGTCAGACTATTTGGATTGAAAATATCAGGAAGAGGTGAAGAATATACTCCTTTAGTTCCAGCAGCATGACTGACACCAGTGTTTTGAGATTGCAGATTTCCCACCTGTTGGAAGTTTGACATTGTTGATAAGAACTGCTACTGGGTCAAGAAATTCCCCAAGGCACAATAATTCACTGGCTAAGAAGGAAAAGCAGGACTAAACATTAAGCCAGATGTGGTATTATATGCCATAGGATAGGGCACAAAGAAAACATAGGATTCACATTCATCCCCGCTGCTTGAGAACCATCAAGTATTCCATTGAAAACATTGTTAGAAACTAGGTGATTGGGATTCATGGTGGAGTCTGAGAAGATGGTTTCAGAGTGTGCCCCAGGGGGGGCCCCTTTCTGGGGAGTCATGGAGGCATTTTCACTGATTGGCAAACCAGCCATGAAATCAGGAACATCTTTTTATGATTTTCCTCGTGTTGTGGACCTTCAAAAGTGGGCCCAAAAATATCAAATGGTTCCTGGTTTATCAGCGTTCATTCCAGAAAAAATATCAGTCACGTGTTCTTTATCATCATTGGTGTGAAATGAAACATCAGCAAATGGGTCATCATCATTTTTACGTTCACTGGCATTCACACCAGTGCCTAAACTGTCTCCAAATAAATCATCAAATATGGGGACTGTTGCTGTCTTCTGTTCCAGAATGTGTTGGTCGCTCTTCTGGATGTCCCATTCCACTGCATGTCTGTTCTCCACCCAGAAGGTTTAACACCTGCATAAAATACCTCGTATGTTTCTTTAAACTACAAATTACTCCACAAATAGACACCATGAACTCACAATATAGAAATCTCTGACAAGCTACAGATCGCATTGGACATCTCTACAATAAAATTAAGAAAATTATCATATTGTTTTGACAGGTAGATTATATTCAAAATGAACTAGAAGGAGCATAACCTCTGTATACCAGGTGTATACAATCAAACTAAAAACATCCAAGAAACAGAGCTCTCCCCATAAAAAATTCGAGAGCAAAATAAGCTTCACAATAGTTTCCTCAGCGCCTAAAATGGAAACTAACGGATTAAAGACATTCAATCTACGCATTGACAACTAACTTCTCAAAAGTATGCTCCACATGAAGCACATGGGTGCTACCTTCCAAGCTTTAAGGACTCCTTGGAAGGGCACCCACCTGCCCAAGATTGAATAAGCACACAACCGAGGCTGGCATAGACCAGGAAACACCAAAAATGGGAGGAAAGAAAAAAGAATTCCATAGCTCTCTTGCCACCTCACAATAAAGTAAGTGGTCCACCAACACCTTGTCTTTGTGGCACGTGCAACACCAATTAGGAAATTAGAATCAAGAGCAGCTATCCACACAAAGAAAGGCACCTCCAACGAAGCCCCTGACTTCCAAGTGTTTTCCCAAGGAAACAATTGCTTGATTCCCCCCACAAGGACAGATGGAAAGATTTAAGTGAATTTTCCATTCCCTCCCATTATGGATTGTATCATATTGCTGATATTGGTGATGGTGACAATTGTTGGAACAATCTTCTGTGTAAATAAAAAACCTTGAAATAATTACAAACAAAAAAAATAAATAACATACCAATTTTATCCTGCCGAACTAAATAAAAATTAGAAGACCAAATCGAGTGTGTGACACTTTGTCCTTAAGGCAGATTCGCCTCGTTCTATTGCTTCTAGGTTGAATGGCGTCTATCTCCCAAGATACAATGATCTTCACAAATTTATAGAAGCACTTCAAATAAATTTATTCGACAAACTAAACCTGTGTTCTAACTCTCTGAATATTTATTCTAAACTAAAATGAAGAATAATGCACTAAAAGAAAGTGGACTGACAAAGGACAAAATTGAGACTCAATTTTTCGGATCAACTTGAAGCTGGAAAAGGATTTGTATTTATAGACAAAAATACGGTCCAAAGCAGTGCGAAAGCAAACCGAACAAGTACCATTTGAAAAATTGAATCGAGTTGAGAACAAAAACTCAAATTGTTGGAAAACACTTATTAAACTATTAAATAGTTTAATAAAAAACAAACCGATTAGTCAAAGTTCTCATTTGTTGGACATTTCTCAAATAAACCATTTGGAATATATATATTTAAACAATTTGAATATATATATATATTAAATTAATGAAATAGTTTAATAAATAAATGAAGAGGTTCAAACTTTAGGAATTATATAAGGAACCTAAAATTTAAATTTAGAATTAAATTAAATTCTAAAATTACAAACTTTAAGAAACCACTTAGGAATCTAAAATTTGAATTTTAGAATTAAATTAAATTTTCACACTAATTTTATTGAAAAAATTCAAAAGAATTTTATCTAAAAATTAATGTTAGACCGAAAATAGCGTCATCTTTCCCATTCACTCATAAATGGTTTTGGCGTTCCGTCTTCACCGTGTGACTTGTCACGCAAGAGAACAATTCACCTCTTGGATCCACCCCAAAAGCCATTTGGGGTCCACCCAAATTTGGCTAAAAATATGCCTATATAAAACTATTTTCCAACAATCCCCATATGAATGGAATTTGTGGAGAGAAAATGCAACAACATTATCTAATCGAGAGTGAAATTGGTAATATTACGCAAATGATAGGTAGCTTTTGGCTTTGAACCTTCCTTGTGAGACACTATCGGATTTACTAGCTAAATAGTGAACATGATGTCTTGAGCTATTGAATTGTTTGTATAAACCAAGATAATAGAACTCACACGATATATTCCCAGAATACAGTTTAGTTCTCACTATTGTGTTCATTTTGTTTGAACAACTTTGGTCTTCATGAGTGCTCTAGAGAATCGTAGCCCTTCACAAATCTCCTGAGGCAGGCCCAATTCACACTCACATAGGTGATTCTTATGAAGTGTATTCTGCCATACTCCACTAGGTTTACCTAGATATAAAAATCATTAAAAGTTTTAATTAACCTAAAACGCTGCAGACATCACTATTTCATCCTAGAAATGGGTAGGAGTTTGAATCCCCAATGATCCTTTTGAGTCATACACAACTTAGTTGTCCCTTTAAATCTAGATCTTGTGATCTCCAGTCAACTAGGTTGGGTTACCGTTGTGGTAACTCTTATTTAATAGGCTTAAGTCCCATTCCCCTCGATGAATTTTCAACTAGCTCTCTTGCTAACCCTTTGGTTAGTGAATTTGCTATGTTGTCTTTAGACTTAACATATTCTATGGAAATAATTCCATTAGAGAGTAGTTGTCTTACGGTGTTATGTCGACGACGAATGTGTCATGACTTACCGTTATACATATGACTCTGTGCTCTACCAATAGTTGATTGACTATTGCAATGTATACATATAGCAGGCACTGGTTTTGGCCATATTGGAATATCTTCAAGGAAGTGGCGAAGCCATTCTGCTTCTTCCCCAGCTTTGTCTAACGCTATGAATTCAGATTCCATAGTAGACCTAGCAATACAAGTCTGTTTGGAAGATTTCCAAGATACAGCCGCCCCACCAAGAGTAAAGACATATCCACTGGTGGACTTCGAGTCTCTAGTATCCGATATCCAATTTTCATCACAGTATCCTTCAGAAATCTTCTTTGGATATCTAGTATAATTAAGCCCAATGTTACGAGTAAATCGAGATATCTCGAACCCTTATAATTGCTTTCGGTGTTCTACTCTTGGATTACTCGTATATCTACTTAATTTACTTACTGCATAAGCTATATCTGGGGGAGTGCAGTTCATCAAGTACATAAAGCTTCCAATAATTTGGGCATACTCTAATTGAGAAATACTTTCCTGTATATTCTTAGAAAGATACAAATTAACATCTACAGGAGTTCTAGCAAAATGATCATCATCTTTCTTTGAATTTGTCAAATATTTTCTCAATGTAATGACATTGTGACAAAGTATAACCTTCTGATGTTTTCGTAATTTTCATACCAAGAATTACATCAGCAATACCCATGTCTTTCTTGGTAGTTTTAATCATATAATTATTACTACCTATGACGAGCATATCAGCTACATAAAAACATACAATGACATAACCGTTGTCTGTGTTTTAATATAAACACATTTGTCACACTCATTAATTTTAAATCCATTTGACATCATTGCCTTGTCAAATTTCTCATGCCATTGCTTTGGCGCTTATTTTAAACCATATAATGATTTAACCAATCTACACACTTTCTTTTCTTTTCTTGGAACAGAAAACCCTTCTGGTTGTTCCATGTAAATTTCTTCATTTAACTCACCATTTAAGAAAGCGGTTTTAACATCCATTTGATGAATTTCTAGATTGTAAAGAGATGCAATGGCAATTAGCATTCTAATGGATGTTATTCTAGTAACCGGTGAGTATGTGTCAAAGTAATCTAGACCTTCTTTCTGTCTAAAACCTTTGACTACAAGTCTTGCCTTGTATTTGTCTATTGATCCATCCGCTTTCAATTTTCTCTTGAAAATCCACTTGTACCCAAGAGGTTTACAACCTGGTAGCAAGTCCACTAATTCCCAAGTGTGATTTTGCAAGATGGATTCAACTTCCTTTGTTGATGGCTCCTTTCCATAAAGGAGCTTCAGGATTGGACATAGCATCTTTAAGAGCTAAAGGCTCATTTTCTAACAAAAAGATTAGAAAATCTAGACCAAACGATTTTGAGGTTCTAGCACGTTTACTACGCCTAAGTTCATTTTCTTCATTTTGATCTAACTCTTGCTCTTGATCATGTTCTTGATCCTGACTAGTAATGGCATCATGAGATCTTTTATTGTTACTAGTCTCTTGTCTAGTCTTCTTTGGGAATACATGTTCAAAGAATGATGCATTAGAGACTCAATAATAGTATTTACATGCATTTCGGAATGTTCTGATTTATGAATCAAAAATCGATATGCACTACTATTCTTGGCATAACCAATGAAAATGCAATCAATGGTCTTAGGACCTATCTTAGTCTTTTTAGGACTAGGAATAGCCACTTTAGCCAAACACCCCCACACTTTTAAGTATTTGTAGGATGGCACTCTTCCATGCCACAATTCATAAGGTGTTTGATTCACTTTCTTTTGGGGTATTTTATTTAAAATATAATTAGCATAAAGTATTGCTTCCCCCACAAGTTCTGAGGTAATCCGGAACTTATTAACATGGCATTCATCATTTCTTTTAAAGTCCTATTTTTCCTTTCAGCAATTCCATTTTGCTGAGGTGAGTAAGGAGCGGTGGTTTGATGAATTATTCCATGTTCTTTACAAAATTCACCTAAAAGTGATTCATATTCACCACCTCTATCACTTATAAGTTTCTTGATTTTCTTACCAAGTTGATTTTCAACTTCATTCTTATATTGAATGAAAGTTTCCAAAGCTTCATCCTTAGTTCGAATTAAATAAATATAACTATATCTAGTATAGTCATCTATAAAAGTGATTACATACTTTTTCCCACCTCTGGTTTGAATTGATTTAAAATCACAAATATCATTATGAATTAATTCAAGTGGTTCCGTACTTCTTTCAATTGAATGAAAATGAGTTTTAGATAATTTTGCCTCAACACAAATTTCACATTTATGATTTGAATTAATGTCAAATTTAGGTAAACATTGCATATTAATTAATCATCGCAAGGGTCCATAAGTAACATGTCCTAGTCTACCATGCCATAAATGTGAAGACTCAAGCAAGTAAGAAGAAGATGTAGTATTATTAATAACTGAGGGTACAACGGTCATTCCATTTAACTTGAAAAGGCCATCAAACATGTAACATTTTCCTACATACATCCCATTCTTAGTAAGTACAAACTTATCACTCTCAAATACTAGCCTAAACCCATTCTTACTCAACAAAGATCCGGAAACAAGATTCTTGCGAATGTCCGATACATCGGACATTGTTGAGAGTGAGTTCCTTTCCAGATGTCATCTTGAGTACAATCTTTCCTTGTCCTTCAACTTTGGAAGTTGAGGAGTTGCCCATAAACAGTTGTTCACCATTGTCCACTGTAGAATAAGATGTGAACATCTTTTTGTCGGCACAAATATGACGAGTAGCACCAGTGTCCACCTACCATTCTTTAGGATTTCCGACAAGATTTGCCTCGGAAACAACTGTAGAAAGATTGATGTCATCGACACCATTGGAAATATTATCCACTTCGGTCATATGGGCTTGAGCAGGCTTCTTGCTTATTCTTTTCTTACTTTTTCCTTTGCTACGGCAATCTTTGGCCCGATGTCCCTCTTTGTCACAGATGTAACATTTGCCATTAAACTTGTACTTTTTATTTTTCCCCCCTTTAGAGCCTTGTGATGAACTTTCTCCAGAAGACTTACGTTTCTTGGTTTTTGAAGCATGTTCCACCACATTTGCCTTAGACTCCATAGGATTCTTACCAGCTTTTGAGTGCGGTTGTCCTCCTCAATCCTTAAACGCACAATTAACTCATCCATAGAAATTTCTTTGCACTTGTGTTTAAGGTAGTTCTTGAATTCTTTCCAGCCTTGGGGTAATTTTTCAATTAAGGCTGCAACTTGAAAGGATTCACTGAGAGACATACCTTCTGCGTGAATGTCATGCAGAATGAGTTGGAAATCTTGAGCTTGGCTAATCACAGTTTTTGAATCAACCATTACAAAATCCAGGAATCTGCCAACCACAAATTTCTTTGAGCCAGCATCTTCTGTTTTGTACTTTTTCTCCAACGATTCCCAAAGTTCTTTTGCTATCTTGATTGGGCTGTAGACGTTGTATAATGTGTTGTCAAGTCCGTTCAAGACGTAATTCTGGCAAAGGAAATCGGCATGTTTCCAAGCATCAACCGCAGCAACCACTTGCCGGTCGGTTTCATCCTCTTTCAGGATATGAGCATCTTCACGGAGAAGCGAGCGAGTTGAGTTGTAAGATAGAACAACATTTTTTGTTGCCATCTTTTAAAGTCAATTCCTGAGAACTTCTTTGGTTTTTCACCGTGATTTACTGGTACTATCATCACATGAGAGAGGGTTAGTGCAATCGCAGCCACCACAGTAGTACTTGTTTGGGCATTTGTTTCAGTAGCCATCAATTCTAATTTATAAAACAAAATTATAATTAGAATTTACACTACACAGAAAATTAAACCAAATACGAAATTAAATGCAGAAAATAAAAGAAACAAGAATGTAACTTTTATTTTCCAATTAATTTGAAAATAAAATTTTATTTAAACAAATTAATTCCACACAGAAAATAAAAGAAATAAAAACTATAACTTTTATTTTTCAATTAATTTGGAAATAAAATAAAATTTTATTTAACCAAAATAATTCCACACAGAAAATAAAATTCTGTAAAATAAAAGAAATAAGAATATAACTTTATTTTTTCAATTAATTTGGAAATAAGATAAAATTTTATTTAACCAAATTAAAACCACACAAGAAAATTAAATTCTGTAAATTAAAAGAAATAAGAATATAACTTTTATTTGTCAATTAATTTGAAAATAAAATAAACCTTTATTTAACCAAATTAATTCCACACAAGAAATTAAATCTCTTGTTACACTCCAAAAATTAAAATACTAAAAACAGAATTTTAATTAATGAAAACTCAGAA
Organism: Camellia lanceoleosa; assembly: GCA_025200525.1. Taxonomy (NCBI): domain Eukaryota; kingdom Viridiplantae; phylum Streptophyta; class Magnoliopsida; order Ericales; family Theaceae; genus Camellia; species Camellia lanceoleosa. Next base: position 113,967,934 of record CM045762.1, on the reverse strand, counting down.
AATAATTTCTAAAACCTAAAATTAATTTCTGAAAAAATTCCACAAAAATATATTCTGAATTGTTAATCACACCAGTATCGTACTGCTAGTTGTTATCAAAGAAAAGAGGTAGTATATTACTACTATCTGTTAAATAGCATATAATCACTATTTGTTTTTCTAACCAGAATATTATTTTGTAAATTCACAGAAAATAATTTTCTTTCGAAATTATTTACGAAGAAAGAAAAAGGGAAACAAACGAAAAATTCTGTAAACAGAATAAGGCGAATCTGTCTTAAGATTGTTGGAACAATCTTCTGTGTAAATAAAATAACTTGAAATAAATTCAAACAAAATAAATAAATAACATACCAGATTTATTTTGTCGAACCAAATAAAAATTACAAGACCAAGTCGAGTGTCTGACACTCTGTTCTTAAGACAGATTCGCCTCGCTACGGTGCTTACGGTTAAATGGTGTCTATCTCCCAAGATACAATGATCTTCACAAATTTATAGAAGCACTTCAAATAAATTTATTCGGCAAACTAAACCTGTGTTCTAACTCTCTGAATATTTATTCTAAACTAAAATGAAGAATAATGCACTAAAAGAAAATGGATAGCAAAAGGACAAAATTTAGACTCAATTTTTTCGGATCAACTTGGACTGCTAGAAAAGGATTTGTATTTATAGACAAAAAATACGGTCCGAACTGGTGCAGAGCAAACCGAACAGGTACCATTTGAAAAATTGAATTTGACCGTTGCAGAACAAAAATTCAAACTGTTGGAAAACACTTATTAAACTATTAAATAGTTTAATAAAACAAACCGTTGGTCAAAGTTCTACACTGTTGGACCTTTCTCAAATAAATCATTTGGAATATATATATTTAAACAATTTGAATATATATATATATTAAACTAATGAAATAGTTTAATAAATAAATGAAGAGGTTCAAACTTTAGGAATTATATAAGGAACCTAAAATTTAAATTTAGAATTAAATTAAATTCTAAAATTACAAATTTTAAGAAACCACTTAAGAATCTAAAATTTGAATTTTAGGATTAAATTAAATTTCCATACTAATTTTTATTGAAAAAATTCAAAAGAATTTTATCTAAAAAATTAATGTTAGACCAGCAGCGTCATCTTCCCATTCACTCATAAATGGTTTTGGCGTTCGTCTTCTTCACCGTGTGACTTGTCACGACAATGAACACTTCACCTCTTCGGACCCACCCCAAAAGACATTTAGGGTCCACCTAAATTTCGCTAAAAATATGCCTATATAAAACCATTTTTCCAACAAATTTGTAGTCAACAACAGAATTCCATCAGATCGTTGATTATGTTCTACTCCACACATTCTTTTGAGTAAAATAAAGATAAAACACCAAGGTAAAAGATAAAACACTAAATGCACGTTTGGTTACTTGATAAGGGAGGGAGGATTTGATTATTTATCCATGAGACCCATTTATGCCACGTTTGGTTGCACAATTTGACAATGGGACAATGTGTCTGAATATGCCACTTTATTAATCCCCAACAAACGGGGGATAAACTCAATCCCGTGGTTTGACCCTTGGACTCCAGGGGATAAAGCGGAACAGGATAAAAACTTATATACAAAGTTCCCAAGCATATAATAATGCCACCCCCAATCTAGTCCTCCCCAAATATAGAATGGGAAACTGTGGGGACATAATTTTTAAATGACAATACGTGGCCGAGGTGACACCGAAGTGTCAGTCGAGATGTCACATATCCTGGTCAAGATGCCGAGATGATCTCGACTAGGCCGAGGTTATCTGCAAGAATACCAGAATCCGAGATAAGCGGATAAGGAACAAGAGTCCTAAAATGGGAGAAGACTTCAGTTTGGGTAAAGATAAGACTCTTAGAGAGTTTATCCTAATCCTACTGGGAGTCCAAGTTAGCAGTAATCCTAAGTCCATTAGAGTTAGGCTGTTATTTGAGACTAAGATTATGTTGGCTATAAAAGGGAGGCAACCCCATGGGTTTAAGGTATGACTTTTGATATTCTGTTTAGTGAGTTAAGTACTATTGGTTATCTTTGAGAGATATGGAGTACCGACTTGATCGTCGGAGTATCTACGGGTGGATAAGCCACCGCCAGAGACTCTTCTCTCTGTTGCAAGTCAGACAGGTGCCATCTATTCTGCCGGTGTTCTCCAGTTGAGTATGTCACGACCCAAACCCGCCCCTATGGGTTTAGCATCAGAATGCCAAGAATCTGAGATTACGAAGGCACATATGATGTCTGATAGAAAGCAGTCTGAGGGCATGGCGGAAGCCATTACAGTAATAAAACAATATCCAATGAGCTGTGATAGTCTGTATGCAAAAAGACTTTTCATACATATAAACATTGATGCAAGGTTATGCACAATATTTACAATCATTGATGCAGGACTTAATCCCTACTAACGATGCTGATATAGTCTTTGCCGGTCTATCTGATATTACAAAACAATCTGAGACAAACGGGGAAATAAAAACACCCCTAAGCCATACCTTGGCAGGCTCGGAACCTCGCAGTGAGGCACATTGGTTGGCTTGACAAAACTGGAGTTTACCGCGACGCTTCTAGCATTGGTCTGGTCACGATACACTTACATATATATAAATGAACAGTGAGCTAAAGCCCAGTGAATAACACTGCGTAAAGGGGTTTAGAATGAATGTCCTTCTGATAATGAAGCAGTTCATTAAATCGATATATCGGTTGTTCGATAATAAACAATCATATGTGGTGCATCCATTAGCATAACGAAATGATGGGTCTTAGAAGACCGAGCGGTAAATGATGGCCATCAATCAAGATGATAGTGGTTCCAATGAGGAAACCGACAGAGATCTCTATATGATAACGATGATGAGGGTGCTAAGGATGCCTGTCTGATTTAGAATATAGGACATACATTCATTGATAAGCGATTGATTCGATTGTTGAAGATAATCATTTTGAACATATCTTTACACAATTGTTACTCACGAGTTTTGGGCTCTGATAGCTAGGCGTCTTCTCGAAATGCCAACCCTAGGCAGAGTGAACACACACTAAGCTACACAGTTGGGAAAAATAATAATTTAATCCCTAATTTGCCTTGGTGTGGTTCTACATCTATATCCTCATTAAGATGTCTTAAACATGCCCTAGGAATGCCTAGGATGGAAAGAGGATGCAAAGATGCACTTTTAAACACTTAACAAAATTTTCAAAAAACAGGAGTCTCGCTTGAGCGTGGCTTTCTACGCTCGAGCGGACATGCAGATAAAGGGGCTCCGCTCGAGCGTGAATTCCATCGCTCGAGCGGACTGTGTGCTACAGTAAAAATACTGGATGCTCAAAATTTACGCTCGATGGACGCTTGACCCTCGCTCGAGCGTGAGACACAAGTCCTCGCTCGAGCGTGCGTCTGCGTGCACCAAGATTCTGAGAGCTTGAAATTTACGCTCGAGCCACCATTCCTTCGCTCGAGCGGAGATCAGAGTAAACGGTGGTCGCTCAAGCGTAGAATCCTTCGCTCGAGCGTAGAAGCCAAATTCTGGAATTTCCAAATTTGCCTCCCAAACTCAAACCAAGCATTCCTAAGCTCAAAACTCGACCTCTTGGGCCCAATTTCTGGAAAACACCTTTAAACTCAATATACAACAAGTTTCAAAGCTCAATTTGGGAAATCAAAGCCCAAGGGCGAGTTAATTAAATCCAAATTTCAAACCCATTTCCATAAACATGCTCTAAACATGACATGCATGAATTTTAAACAACTTCCAAGTTCCAAAACATGCTCTAATGAGCGAATTTTCTCAAATACAAGATGAAATCATGAACTATAACAATATTATAAACATGCATGTACAATTTTCATGAAATCAAACCTCACAATGCAAGGATAAACACATGCATGCATGGATTCTAACACAAATCCACATGTTAGCACTAAAACATGACTTAGCTCTTCAATTAAACATGAGCCATGCATGAAACAACTTAAAGACACAAATCAAGAGGATGAAATTCATACCTAGGTTCCTTAATTACTAGTCTTGAGGTTCAATTTGCCAATTACACTCCAATTCTTCAAGGTTTCAAGCCAAGATGACAAGATGAACTCAAGTTCCTCTCTCTCTCTCTCTCTATGGTCGGCTAAAAACATGAAATAAGCTGAGCAAAATGTTGCCTAAGTGTAATAAGGAGGCTCAAATATGTTATAATAAAGGGCCCACTAACAATGACAATATGGTAATTAAGCTAACTCTTGCAATTGGCTTATTTTAATATAATTTAATCATACTAAATCAGCTTTTCAATAACTACACCATAAAAATCACATTATTTCTACTAATCATGGAACATCAATCAATTTTGGATTCGGCCGCCGATAAGGCCATCAATTAACAGTTTAAACATAAAAACTAAACAGATAATTAAACAGTCAAACAGATAAAATGCAATTCAGATAGATACAAGCAATCAATTGGTTTTACATTTGATCGATCGATTCGATAATCGATCGGTTCAATTACCAATCATAATCATTCTCGGTTTAGCGATGTCGGTAATGTCGGTGATTAGTGATGAGGGTTATTCTGATCTCCTCCTTATAAAGAGTTTAGTCCTCTAAACTCGAATTACCTTCATTCTGGAAGAAAACAGGATTCAATGGGAACAGCTCTGGATATCTTTTAGCCATGTCATCTTCCCTTTCCCAAGTGGTATACATGCCACCATGGTTTTGCCAGTTAACTTTTACTAACGGGATCTCTTTGTTTCTCAACTTCTTGATCCGTCTATTCACAATCTGTATAGGTCGTTCCTCGTAAGTGTAGTCATCACTCAACACTACACGAGTAGGCTCTATCACAATGAAAGGATCCTGGAGATTATCTCTCAACATCGAAATGTGGAAAACGTTATGCATATGCTCCATTTCAGGAGGAAGCGCAACTTGATACGCCACCGGATTGATTTTCTCAATAATCTCATACGGTCCGACATACCTTGGCGCTAACTTCCTTTGACTCGAAAACGAGTCTGGCCTTTCATCGGTGTCACTTTCACAAAAACGTGATCACCCACTTCATGTTCTCTGTCCCGTCTTCTGACATCTGCATAACTTTTCTGTCTGCTCTGTGCGGTTTTCAGTCACTGCTGTATCAATTTTACTTTCTCAATCATTTTATAAACAATCTCGGGCCCAAGCAAAGGCCCATCTCCAACTTCTGCCCAGCTAATCGGAGATCTACATTTTCTGACATACAATGCCTCGAAAGGTGCCATACCAATACTTCAATGATAACTGTTGTTGTAGGCGAACTCAGCTAAGGGCAAATGGCTTTCCCAGTTTCCTTGAAAATTAAGGACACACATTCTCAATAAATCCTCTAGAGTTTGTATGGTCCTCTCTGACAAGCCATCTGTCTGAGGATGATAGGCACTACTCAGTCTCAATTCAATACCCAGTGCAGTCTGTAGGCTTTGCTAGAATCTCGATGTAAACTTCGAATCCCTTCCAGAAACTATAGACACAGGCACTCCATGCAGTCTAACAATTTCATCAATATAGAGTATAGCCAATTTGTCCGCATTATAAATTGTCTTGATAGGTAACAAGTGTGCAGATTTAGTCAGTCTATCAATAATAACCCAAATAGATTCCATACATTTTCTAGAGCGAGGTAATCCGACGATAAAATCCATCGTCATATGTTCCCATTTCCACTCCGGTATGGGTAAGGGCTGCAATAAGCCTGCGGGTCGTTGATGTTCAGCTTTAACTTGTTGGCAATGAAGACATTTCGATACAAACTCAGAAATTTCTTTCTTCATTCCCGGCCACCAGAAATTCAGTTTCAGGTCTTGGTACATTTTCGTATTCCCCGGATGGATAGAGAATTTTGAATCGTGGCCCTCTTGCAGAACTCTTCTTTTCACTTCAGAATCATTCGGTACACACAGTCTTTCTTGAAATTTCAGTACATTGTTCTCAAATTTGAACCCCGGTCTCGGTTTAGATTCTCTTTCTTCAATGATCTTTCTCAAGAAGTCATCATGTTGTTGTTTCTCTTTAATTTCTTCAATCAGTGCCGGTTGAGCAAAAATAGCAACTATTGTTCCGCCTTGTTCTCGCAGAACAATTTCAATTTCGGATCTTTCAAGGTCATGAAGCAACCCTTTCTGTCCGGTAAGCAAACAAGCTAAATTTGCAATTCATTTCCGGCTCAGTGCATCGGCAACAGTGTTGGCTTTCCCTAGATGGTACAAAATTCGTAAGTCATAATCTTTAATCAATTCTAGCCATCTCCATTGTCTCATACTTAGTTCTTTTGGGTGAAGAAATCTGCAGACTCTTGTGGTCGGTATATACTTCACATGTCGCCCATCTGAGATAGTGGCCTTGATTTTCAGTGCAAATACTACTGCAGCAAGTTCCAAATCATGGGTCGGGTATTTCTTTTCATGCAGTCTCAGTTGTCGGGAAGCATAAACAATTACTCTCCCATTCTGCATTAAAACACATCCCAAACCCTTATGAGAAACATCACTAAAAATGGTAAAACCATCTGTACCTGAAGGTAGGGTAAGAACAGGTGCAGTCACTAGGCGAGTTTTCAACTCTTGAAACGCTGATTCCCTCTGGTCAGTCCAGTCAAATGATATCCCCTTCTGAGTTAATTGAGTCAACGGTAAGGCAATTTTGGAGAAATCTTTGACAAACCTTCTGTAATACCCAGCCAAACCCAAAAAGCTTCGGACTTCTGTCACATTTGTTGGTCTAGGCCAGTTCACTACAGCTTCAATTTTCTACGGATCAACAGAAATTCCTTCTTTGCTAACAACATGCCCCAAAAACATAACATGATCAAGCCAAAACTCACATTTAGATAGTTTAGCATAAAGTTTCTGTTCTCTTAGGGTTTGTAGGGCAAGTCTCAGATGATGTTCATGTTCTTATCTAGTCTTAGAATAAATCAGAATGTCATCAATGAATACAACAATAAAGTCATCAAGGTATGGTTTAAAGATTCTGTTCATGAGGTCCATAAATGGAGCAGGTGCATTGGTAACTCTGAAAGGCATAACTAAAAATTCATAATGTCCATACCTCGTTCAAAAAGTAGTTTTGTCAATGTCCTCAGGTTTAACTTTCAACTGATGGTATCCGGATCTGAGATCAATCTTAGAAAACACTTGAGCACCCTGTAACTGATCAAATAAGTCATCAATACGAGGCAATGTGTATTTATTTTTCACAGTTACCTTGTTGATTCACGGTAATCAATACGATCTTAGTGAGCCATCTTTCTTTTTCACAAACAAGACGCAGTGCATACGGTGAAGTACTAGGCCTGATAAACTTCTTGTCTAACAGTTCTTGCAGTTGCACTTTCAATTCTTTTAATTCAGTCGGAGCCATTCGGTAAGGAGCTTTCGATACAGGCTGTGTACCCGGAATCACGTCAACGGTAAATTCAATCTTCCTGTCAATCAAATCCCCTAGCAGATTATCTGGAAAAACATCTGGGAATTCTCTGACTATGGGAATACTATTCACATTAACATTATCATCGATGAATCTGATCAATCTGAAACCACGATACCCTTTACACCCCTTCCTAATCAGTTTAACAGCTTTCACAGAAGAAATCAAATACGGGGGAGGTACTACTCCACTTCCATTAAATACAAATTCGAGTAAACTAGGTGGATGGAAAACAACTTGCTTTGTCACACAATCAATGGTAGCATGATATTTTTGTAACCAGTCCATCCCCAATATTACATCAAAATGATCAATGTTCAATGGCAGTAAATCAATAAACAGATGCATATCCCCAACAATAATTTCACATGCATGGTACATATAAGCACATGTCATGGATCCTCCAACAGGTGATGATACAGCTAACAGATAGTTCATGGGTTCTAAGGGTCTATTCAGTTTTCGTGAAAAAGCATGCGATACATATGAATGTGTAGACCCAGAATCAATCAGTACATATGCATTTTGAGTACAAATAGAGAGGATACCTGACATAACGGTCTCAGTATTTTGTACATCTCCCGGTACTAGGGCGAACACTAGGCCCTGCCTTATAGACTCTTTCCCGGTAGCTTTGGGGTTCGGTTTTGGTGCTACAGTTGATGCTGCGGCGCTACCTGCAGCTTTACTATTGCCCGGAGCAGTGGAGGGGCAATCTTTAACCATGTGGCCCACCTTGCCACACCTGAAACAAGCACCAGAGATTTTATAACAAACTCTCTTATGGTTCTTACGACATTCGGAACAGGGCGGAAAGGAACTGTTTCCTTGACTAGAAGTAGTCGTTGACCCTGTATTTTGCTTTCTGTTCAGCGGGTTGTTCTTGCCTTTCTTGAACTTAAAACCCTGCATCTTGCCACACCATTCAGACGCTGGTGCTTCAGATTGTTTCACAGCTTCGATGTTCGACTCAGCCATCAATGCTCGGTCAAGAACACCTACATAGGTTGGTAATTTCAGAACACTTATTCTGTCCAGTATTGCAACATTCAGGCCACCTTCAAACCTTCTGGCCTTCTTGTAATCAGTGTCCACCATGTGTGGTGCATATCTAGCAAACCCGGTAAACTTTGTTTCATATTTAGCAACGGACATGGTGCCCTGTCTCAGTTGTTCAAATTCAGTCACCTTCCTATCCTTGACACACTCAGGGAAGTACTTTTCAAAGAAGGCTACTTTGAATTGAGCCCAAGTCATAGCAATGTTGTCATCACGGGTAAGCATCCACCACCTTCTAGCATCTTCTTGCAAAGTGAAGGTGGCCAACAGTACCTTACGTGCCTCCGAGCACGAAAACACTTCAAACAGTTTTTCAGTCTCCAAAACCCATGCTTCAGCTTTTAACAATTCAAGGCCTCCCGGAAAGGATGGCGGTTTTAGTTTGCTGAACTTCTGGGTAAGAGCAATTATGTCCCCATCATTCATATTCACATTCGGTTCCGGCTGTACCGGGGGAGGAGGTGAGGGCTGTTGATTCTGTTGTTGCTCGAGTCTTGCAGTTAACAGTTCCATCATTCTTTCCATTCTTGCCATTCTAGCCTCAGTGGATGAGGATTCAGATTCATTTGAAGTTCTTGTATTATCCATTTCACTATAAGAAATTATAGCAATTATAAACATAAACAGTTGCATACTTAAGCAGCTTAACACATTAGCATATATTCAGTCATGTCATAATTACACACTTTTCATGCTCATGAAATGCCCTAATCACTTTTGTAGGACATCCTATAGCTCATTTGGACACGTGTGTGCGGTATAACTCGTGGTTAAGTATCGCTCTTATACCACTCTGTCGCGACCCAAACCCGACCCTATGGGTTTAGCATCAGAATCGCCATGAATCTGAGATTACGAAGGCTGCTAATAGTAATACAAGAAAAGCAGTCAGGGGCATGGCGGAAGCCATTCTGATAATAAAACAATGTCCAATGAGTCATGATAGTCGTATGCAAAAAGACTTTTCATACATATAAACATTGATGACTGAGTTTATGCACAATATTTACAATCATTCAAGAGGACTTAATCCCTACTATGATGCTGATATGGTCTTGCCGGTCTATCTGATATTACAAAAGCGATGCAGAGACAAACGGGGAAATAAAAACACCCCTAAGCCATACCTTGGCAAGCTCGGAACCTCGCAGTGAGACACATTGGTTGGCTTGACAAAACTGGAGTTTACCCCGACGCTTCTAGCATTGGTCCGGTGCCTGTACACCTACATATATATATGCAGTGAGCTAAAGCCCAGTGAATAACACAATGCGTAAAGGGGTTTAGAATGAATGTCCTTACAATAATGAAAACAGTTCATTAAATCAGTATATCAGTTGTTCAGTACAATAAACAGTCATATGTGGTACAACCATTAGCATAACAGTAAACAGTAGGTCTTAGAAGACCGAACAGTAAATGATGGCCATCAAACAGTAAACAGTAGTGGTTCCAACGAGCGAACCGATAGAGATCTCTATAACAGTAACAGTAAACAGTAAGTGCTAAGGATGCCACAGTACAGTTCAGAATATAGGACATATATTCATTCAGTAAACAATAAACAGTTCAGAAAACAGTACAGTTCAGTTGTTCAAAAGATAATCATTTTGAACATATCTTTACACAATTGTTACTCACAGAGTTTTGGGCTACAGTAAGCTAGAGCATCTCCTCGAAATGCCAACCCTAGACAGTACAGAGTGAACACACACTAAGCTACACAATTGGGAAAAATAATAATTTAATCCCTAATTTGCCTTGGTGTGGTTCTACATCTATATCCTCATTAAGATGTCTTAAACATGCCCTAGGAATGCCGAGGATGGAAAGAGGATGCAAAGATGCAATTTTAAACACTTAACAAAATTTTCAGAAAACAGGGGTCTCGCTCAAGCGTGGCTTTCTACGCTCGAGCGGACATGTAGATAAAGGGGCTCCGCTCGAGCGTGAATTCCGTCGCTCGAGCAGACTGTGTGCTACAGTAAAAATACTGGATGCTCAAAATTTACACTCGATGGACGCTCGACCCTCCCTCGAGCGTGAGACACAAGTCCTCGCTCAAGCGCAGGTTCCTTCGCGTCTGCATGCACCAAGATTCTGAGAGCTTGAAATTTATGCTCGAGCCACTATTCCTTCGCTCGAGCGGAGATCAGAGTAAACGGTGGTCGCTCAAGCGTAGAATCCTTCACTCGAGCGTAGAAGCCAAATTCTGGAATTTTCAAATTTGCCTCCCAAGCTCAAACCAAGCATTTCTAAGCTCAAAACTCGACCTCTTGGGCCCAATTTCTGGAAAACACCTTTAAACTCAATATACAACAAGTTTCAAAGCTCAATTTGGGAAATCAAAGCCCAAGGGTGAGTTAATTAAATCCAAATTTCAAATCCATTTCCATGAACATGCTCTAAACATGACATCCATGAATTTTAAACAACTTCCAAGTTCCAAAACATGCTCTAATGAGCCAATTCTCTCAAATACAAGATGAAATCATGAACTATAACAATATTATGAACATGCATGTACAATTTTCATGAAATCAAACCTCACAATGTAAGGATAAACACATACATGCATGGATTCTAACACAAATCCACATGTTAGCACTAAAACATGACTTAGCTCTTCAATTAAACATGAGCCATGCATGAAACAACTTAAAGACACAAATCAAGAGGATGAAATTCATACCTAGGTTCCTTAATTACTAGTCTTGAGGTTCAATTTGCCAATTACACTCCAATTCTTCAAGGTTTCAAGCCAAGATGACAAGATGCACTCAAGTTCCTCTCTCTCTCTCTCTATGGTCGGCTAAGAACATGAAATAAGCTGAGCAAAATGTTGCCTAAGTGTAATAAGGAGGCTCAAATATGTTATAATAAAGGGCCCACTAAGAATGGCAATATGGTAATTAAGCTAACTCTTGCAATTGGCTTATTTTAATCTAATTTAATCATACTAAATCAGTTTTTCAATAACTACACCATAAAAATCACATTATTTCTACTAATCATGGAACATCAATCAATTTTGGATTCGGTCGCCGATAAGGCCTTCAATTAACAGTTTAAACATAAAAACTGAACAGATAATTAAACAGTCAAGCAGATAAAATGCAATTGACAGAATCTGAGCAATCAATTGATTTTAGATTTGATCGATCGATTCGATAATCGATCAATTCAATTACCAATCATAATCATTCTCAGTTTAGCAGTAATCGGTAATTAATCGGTGATCAGTGATGAGGGTTGTTACACAGTACTAAGTTGGCAGTGTGGTCGGAAATTGACACACACAATTTGGCGCCGTCTGTGGGAAAGAAAGTAGAATAGATGGCCAGTAACGGACAGAAGGAAAAGATTGGGGACGACACTCCTGCTGGGAGCGGGAGACCTATTGACCTTGATGTCGAAGGAGACAAGTCAAACATAGAAACTCATGAGCAAACTCACGGGTTAAAAGACATCGGCCAAACTGGCGACGTACCAAAGAAACCAGATCGAAGTGGCTACTACAACGAGGACGACCTCCAAGTATGGAAAGAAAGATGCTTGCGAAGGGACGACGAGATAAAGGGAATGGCAAACAAATTGGCAGACTTGCAAATGGTTGTCAATTTCATGATACAGAACAACGTCATGCAGCCACCATTCCCGTCACAAGATACGCCGACTCCAGCAGCCAAGAAAGATGCCCAGGCAGGGGGGCAGAAGACAACTCCTACGACTCCTCAGCACGATAGGACTAAGGAACATTCTCACCGGCCTTCAAGGGAGGTTGGACGAGGAGAATCCAGAAGGAGACATTCACAGAGGACACATTGCACCAAGGAAGCTGACTCCAAAGAACATCGGCATGTTCAGGGGAAGGAACTCTGTTTCAACGCGACTAATGGAGGGAGGTCCAAAAGGACTCGCAATGACACAGGAAGTAATGCACCAAAGAGGCTGAAATCCGGAGATAGCTAAGCTCCTGGACGAACCACGGAGGATCTGAGGGATTACCTCCAAAGAAAGCGACAAGATGCCGAGGTGACCTCACCTGTCAAGCCGAGGACACCGTTCTCGATAGAATTGGACAAATTTGAGGCCCCGAAAAAGTTCAGTATGCCAAGGTTCTAGATATACGACGGTAAGTCGGACCTGAACTTTCACGTTGGCTTGTACCTGAACTCGATGGCATTGTACACCGAGAACGAGCCGTTGCTTTGCAAGGTGTTCCCCTCATCCTTCAGAGAAATTGCATCGGATTGCTTTCACAAGTTGCCGAAAAGAACTGTGAAAACCTAGGAAGGCCTGGCCGAGATGTTTGTGTCTAGGTTCATGACAAACAAGCTACAACCATTGAGGGTGGACGCCCTAATGGCCCTGAAGATCGGTGAGGATGAATGCCTTAGGGCCTATGCCAAAAGGTGTTATGAGGTATTCAACCGAATACTAGGATGCAACCAAGTGGTGGCGGTCGTTTCGTTTAAAAGCGGCTTGAAGGATGACTGCCTGCTTCGAAAATCACTGGCAAAGACATTGCCGAAAAGCATGGAGGAGCTGATGGCCATGATAGAAAAGTATGCTAGAGTCGAGGAGGACACGCCAGGGACAAAGGCGTCCAAACCAAAGAAGAGAAATGGTTCGCTGTAGCGAAGCCGAGATAACACTGGATATAAGAAGACAAGAGCTCAGCCCAAGTAAGCAGATCCTGGATTCTAGATCTCGGATCCCAGATCCCAGAAGACAAGATCTCGGCCTAAGATGATTAAGTCCGAGAAAAGAAGAGCTTACCGAGATGATGTTTAACACTTGTTGAAATTTGTGGACAATTTACAAGTTGAAGTTAAACCGAAATCATTGTTTAACACTTGTTGAAATTTGTGGACAATTTACAAGTTGAAGTTAAACTAAAATCATTGTTTAACACTTATTGAAATTTGTGGACAATTTACAAGTTGAAGTTAAACCGAAATCATTATTTAACACTTATTGAAACTTGAGAAAAGTTTACAAGTTGAAGTTAAACTGAAATCATTGTTTAACACTTGTTGAAATTTGTGGACAATTTACAAGTTAAAGTTAAACCGAAATCATTGCTTAACACTCGTTGAAATTTGTGGACAATTTACAAGTTAAAGTTAAGCCGAGGTTAAACCCTTGTTGAAATTTTATGAAAAAATTTACAAGGTGAAACCAAGGTTATGCCAAGAAAAGGTACTTGGATACTTGCCGAGGTAAATCATCAGTTTGTATAACCGAGGTATGTCACGCCGAGACGGTTGCAAAGAAGGATGGTTTCGGCTGAGAAACTTGAACGAACTTGGTCATTGATTCTAAGGCATTGATGAAAGCAGACTATAGGTCTTGGTCATATTGAGCCGACGAGTTTTGACTTTGGCAATAAATGATAAAGCGAGCTTAGCTGACGTGCTAAGTGGAATAAATGACATAGGTTCCATCACCTCAGGATGCCGAGATAATAGAACCTAGGGGGCAGTTGTGGGGACATAATTTTTGAATGACAACACGTAGCCGAGGTGACACCGAAGTGTCAGCCGAGGTGTCATGTGTCCTGGTCATGATGCCGAGATGATCTCGACTAGGCCGAGGTTATCTGCAAGAATACCGGAATCCGAGATAAGCGGATAAGGGACAAGAGTCCTAAAATGGGAGAAGACTTCAGTTTGAATAAAGATAAGACTCTTAGAGAGTTTATCCTAATCCTACTGGGAGTCTAAGTTAGCAGTAATCCTAAGTCCATTAAAGTTAGGCTTCTATTTGAGACTAGGATTATGTTGGTTATAAAAGGGAGGCACCCCCATAGGTCTAAGGTATGACTTTTGATATTCTGTCTAGTGAGTTAAGCACTATTGGTTATTTTTGAGAGATATGGAGTACTAACTTGATCGTCGGAGTACTCCCGGGTGGACGAGCCACATGAAGACTCTTCTTTACATTGCAGTCGACAGTGCCATCTATTCTGGTGTTCTCGCTTGAGTACTAAGTTGGCAGTGTGATCGGAAATTGACACACACAGAAACTATACATTATCTTCCATAATCCTCTTTATCCCATGGGATACATAATACCCCCACCCATCCAAGGATGGTCCTATCGCCTATTTATCCAATCCGGTAACCAAACATGGCCTCACAAGCAGAGTTTATAACAGTTCCTTATCATGTTCATAAGAATTATAAAAAGTAAATTTTGCTCTCAATATGAGAAGAAAGAAAAGGAAGTTGGACAAAGTGAGTCACCATGAGAGTGAAAGTGACTGGCCAGCAGAAATCAATGACGAAGCCGATAGTTGGGCTGATATAATAAAATATGTTGATCTAGTTGGTTCATATTCTTGAAACTTTTCTAACAATTGTTAAAACTGTTTTTACCTTCATCAGATACAAGCATATATTGAAAAGACATGCTCTCCACAACTGGTATCTCTTGTGTTCCTATTACCAAATTGAAATTACCCAAAAAGATATTTAGGCATATAAAATAGGTTTAGATCTAAAAAAGTTAGGGGGCACTTTTGGTATCGTTTTCGTTTCTATTTTTGTTCTCAAACAAAAAACAAATAAGAAAACTGATTCTTAAAACTTGTTTGGCAAATTGTTTCTAAAAAATGTTTTTTGGGAAATTCTTAAAACACTTTTTTAGAAAACTTAAGTTGTTTTTTGAATTTTCAAAAAATTGATTTTGTACAAAATTAAAACGATATAAAAAAATGGTATTTTCAAACTTTTCGTTATTTTTATTTTTGAAATACAAAAAACAAAAACATTGAAAAAGAAAACTACACCAAGTAGGCCCTATCATATGACTTCTATCACAAAGTAAACTGACCTCTTTCAAATTGTCAATTACAAAAAAATTCTAAGGTAAGTAGGTCACATTAATGCCATCCATTCCACCCTTCCCCAAATTGTGAAGCAGTAAATTCAATAGATTGACCAAACTTTACTAAAATTTTCAATTAAAAGGACCAAAATTCACAAACGGTAGAGTCTTCCCCACATGGAAGACCAAAATAATTATCAGGCAAGCCAATCACAAATTATGGGCCTACCACTTCCTCGAGCCCCAATTACCTTGATTGAGGCAGTAATTTTTCTTTTAAACTGATTTTAAGCCAAAAATAAATGAAAGACCAACTTGAGATTTCACTCTATCAAGACAAATAAGATAGCAAAGACAGTATCATTTGCAAATCACCAAAATTCTCCATCACCTTATGCTCTAAATTTCATTGTAAGACCCCAAAGCCAAGTTCTTATCTTTTGAATTGGTAATAAGTCCACTTATCAAAGGTAAAACTATAAACACCTCTCTCTCTTTAAACACCTCTCTCTCTAAACACCTCTCTCTCTTTCAAAAACCTCCTCCCCGGGCCTCTCTTTTGGGCCGGCCGGCCGCCGCCTTTGGCTATGGCGGTCGGCTGGGCTAGCGCCTGCCGTGTTTGTGTGTTGCTTTTCCGTTAATAAAACTTGAGTCTCCCGTTATCTTCCCACCTGGGGTGTCTGGTGTGCCGAGGTGTGTATTTCTAGTTGGTGTTTTCGGTGCAGCGGTGTGTTATAGCTGTTCTCGGTCCAGGATCTACACTCGAGCGCCTTTTGCAAGTAGGAGCTGGAGGGGTGAACTCCGGTTCAGCTTTTTGGAGAAGGAGCGATGCTTGGTTTGGGCGGAAACTTGGGTGTCAGAGTCTTCTCAAAACTGTCTGGGTTTATTCGCGCGTTCCTATTCGTGTGAGAGTTTGAGGGGTGTAAGAAGAAGATCTGGAGGAGGAAGACGTTCACTGGTGGGTCGTTTTGGATCTGCAGAGGGTGGTGTCGATGGATGGTATCTGTGGTTGGTCGACAGCGGTGGTGTGGTGGTCAGCAGATGTGGCGAGGTGTGGTCTTTCGGCAGTGAGCAAGTAGTTTTGTTGGGAGATGTGGTTCTTCACTTGTGCGCTCTTTGGTGGGCAGGAGTTTGAGGGGTGTGATTTTTGGGCGGAAACAAGGGTATCGTAGGCGGTCCAGTTCTGTCCGGTTCTCACTCGAGCACTCCTTCTCGAGTGAGAGTTTGAGGGGTGAAGAGGCGTGAGATTGTAGTCCTGTTGGTTATGGAGTTTGGCAGTGGGTTTTGGGGCAACTCCTACCGGCTAAGGTATAACAATACCCCACGGCTAAGGAGTTTAGCAGCTTGATGTGGGTTGTTGGGTATGAAGATCCGGGGTGGGCATTGCAGCAGTGGGCATTGCAGCAGAAGAGGTAAGCAGAGGAGGTGGGTCATCGGGTTTTCCGGTGGTTGCTACGAAGTCTTCTCGGGTGTGAGTATGAAGACCCGGTGGGTGTTGAGCTGCGGGGTGGAGATGAGCTATGGAGTCTTCTCGGTGGAGTTGACTACTGAGTTGCTGAGGCGTGCGTGAGGAGTCTGACTACGGGTGGCATGGGACCACTGAGTGGTATGCTTGTGAAGGCGTCGTGAGGGCCTTGAAAGGTGTAGGCTTGAGAGGGTTTTGTCCGATCTTGAGGAGTGGGTTGTTGGGTTTAGTATTTTTAGTTTGGTTTGAGTGGTTTGGTGGGTTGTTTATGTGGAGACTCTTGTATTTTAATTTTTAGTTAAGTTCTTGAACTTTTTTATCTTCTGTTCCAAAAACAAAAATCGAGAGGCTTAGGGGTTGGTTGTATGGTCATGCGAGTAGCGATGGTAGGTATTTTTATACTTCCGAATCTCTCTCGATGCATGTCGTCTTCCTGTATCTTTAATTTCATGCTGTTATATGAAATTTTTCTTTGCTGATCAAAAAAAAAGGTAAAACCATAGTTTGTCTCCAGGCCTGATCATTCTAATTACCCTCGTTCAATGAAGGTTTATTAATTAAAGCTACGGCCTGTTGAATCCAAAATCCAACTCAAAAATAAATCTATACTATTAAATATGTAAAGGCGTCTTAATTTCAGAACACCTTTGCCACAATTATCTAGATGTCAATCCTCTATGAGCTTACCTCCTTATAGAGTAACTTTGCCTGTATCTTCTAGACAATCAATTTCTGATCCATTAGAACCTCTGATAGGAGTCAGAATATTCAAAACTTTACATAACAGAAGGCCGGGAAATCATAGGGAAAGCCCCAAGTTATGATTTGGTTTGGTAAAGTGCAAATTTTGAATTTACAATTGAAAGAATGAAAGAGATACGTGTGCTTAACTTTCTTTTTCCTGTTAAACAAGGAATAGAGATGGATCAATGATTGAGATTGAGATCACTTTAAAAAATCCAGGTTTAAATTAAAACAAATTAAATTTAAAACTCAAGATTCAATTTGTTAAGAGTCAAACCTAAGTATTTGTTTTTGGTATTTCCCCTTTATTTTATTCAAAATGACAAACTACTGGTAGATCTCTCTTATCATTTTGAGAACATATTGGCTGACCAATACAGATGGGGTAGTACATGATTTCATATTGATCTACGAGTACAACTCTAACAACCAACGTGACAGATTTTCATTTTGGCAACATCTGTTGATTTGATTTCTTCCAACACAAACAAATATACAAAACAACGAACCATTTCACAGCTTCTGTTTTTTTCCAATCGTAACATAAATGCTACCATAAAACTCGTAATGTTCTGCATTCACATTATTTTACAAAGTGTTCTTAACATGAGAGTATCATTGTATTGAAAGAATAATCCAGAAAATCGGATCCAACAAAAAAAAAAAAAGCTCTTCAAACTTTCACAAAACCTAGCAAAGTTGTTCAATTATCTATCATCTCCTCCTTTTTTCTCTTCAGAAGCTTCAAGATCACATCCCTTTCCAAATCCGAGTTTTGACATGTCTTGCTTTGCCATCAAGTTCCTACATACGTCAATAAAAACTTTTACTATAGCCTCAATACTGAAAATAGTTATTTACTATATCATCTCATTTTGCAATACTCCTAAAGACAAATTTGTGGCTTTTCTTCTATCATTTAATGAGCTATTGAGCAATCAAACAGATTTGGAACCATGGTTTGATAGTTCCACAAACAGAAGAGGCTGCATACCCTTATTTATAGTTCAAAAACCATAACGTTAAGGACGTTTTAATAAAGCAAACGCAGTAGATATAAGCAACCACGTTCTTTATGCATACTTGCATACTTAATTTTGTTTAACTATACTGATCTATAAGCAACAAAGAAAAAGAAAATATACAGGCAATGGATCATCTATACATAGAGCACAACAATTTAAAAAATAAAATAAAATAAATAAATAAATAAAAAAACTGATGTAACAGTAAGAGAGAATTAATCCCCAGGCATAGAACTACAAATTATTTTTTAACATGGAGATGGTACAAAAGAAGGGGAAGGGAGTAGCCCGTTAACTGTCTATTCTAGGAGGCTCAGAAGTGCTATTCTTATAAATGAAGCTTTTATCATGGAATGTTAGGGGGTTAGGTAGGCTTGAAAAACGTAGGAAAGTCAAACAGGTGCTCAAGGAGAGGAACATAGATATGGTGCTCTTGTAAGAAACTAAAAAGGAGGTAATCAATGCAGAGCTTGTGAACTCCATTTGGGCTAGTGAAAAAATGGAGTTTATGTCTGTTGATTCGGTAGGGGTTGCTGGTGGATTACTCTGTATCTGGAATCCTGAGGTTTTTCAGCTCAAGGAATGTTGCGGCAACCGCAATTTTATTCTTCTTGCAGGTTCGATTTTTTTTAATTTTAATTGTGTAATAGTTAATGTCTATGGGCCAAATGACCCTGTAGGAAGAAAAGGGGTGTGTGATATCTATGTGAAGCTTAAAACATAGTTCTTGGCCTTATGGTGCCTGGGGGGAGATTTTAATGAAATTAGAAGCATATCTGAAAGAAAATGTTGCTCTAAGGGAATTCAATGATATGATAGAGCAATTAGAGGTTTCAGATCTACCAATGTATGGTAGGAAGTTTACATGGTGTAATTCACATGAGGGTGATAGATGGAGCAGGATTGACAGATTTCTCCTAAATCCAGAATGGTTGCAGATCTTCAATTTCAAGCTGTGGGGTTTACGTAGAGTAGTTTCTAACCATTGCCCTATTGTACTGATAGAAGATGAGAGGGATTGGAGCCCTAGACCATTCAGGTTCATAAGTGCCTGGTTTTTGCATCCAAAATTTGTGGCATTTGTGGAACAAACTTGGGTTGATCTAAATGTGATAGGTTGGGCAGGGTTCAGATGTTTGGTCAAACTTAAAGCCTTAAAATCTGCTCTTAAGAAGTGGAATTTTGAGGTGTTTGGTAATGTGGAGCATAAGCTCAAAGCTATAGAGGAGACAGCTCATGTCCTTGATCTAGTTGCTAAAGATAGGGTACTATCTGCACATGAATTGGCCAGGAAGAGAGAATTGAAAGGTGAAGCTTGGCAGTTCAGTAAAATGCTAGAGAGGATGTGGTTTCAAAAGTCTAGGCTCAAATGGGCATTATTGGGTGATAGAAAAACTTCTTTTTTCCATGCTATGGCCAGGTGTAGAAGCAATAGGAATGCCTTATGCTTCGTTATGGTTAGTGGAATCACCATAGAAGATCCTCTAGGCATTAAAGCTGAGGTGTTAAATCATTTTAGTAACTTTTTTTTGCAGAACCTTGGTTGGTAAGGCCCACATTAAATGGTCCGTTTGAGTCTATTAGGGATGGCCATGAGTTAGGTTTTTTGGAGCAGATTTTTCAGAAAAGGAGATTAAATGTGCTATCAAATCTTGTGGGGGAAACAAGGCCCCTGGGCTAGATGGTTTTAATCTAGGTTTTTTTTCAGAAATGTTGGAATATAGTGAAGAAGGATGTCTAGCAATTTATGAGGGACTTTCACCAAAATGCTAAGTTCGTTAGAGGGCTGAACAACTCCTTCATAGCTTTAGTTCCAAAAATTGAGAACCCTTCCAGCCTTAATGATTATAGGCCTATCAACTTAGTGGGTTCCCCATACAAGATATTGGCTAAGGTCCTATCAAATAGGTTGAAACGGGTGTTGCCAAGGATCATTAGTGACACTCAATCAACATTCTTATAGGGCAAAAACATATTAGATGGTATACTTATTGCTAATGAGATTGTAGACGGATGGAAGAAGGCTAGAGGGAATGGAATTGTGCTTAAACTGGATTTTCAGAAAGCTTGTGACACAGTCAACTGGGAATTTCTGTTTTCTATGTTATCAAACTTTGGGTTTGGAACTAAGTGAGTGAGTTGGATGAAGAAATGTGTTGCATCTGCTAGAGTTTCTGTGTTGGTTAATGGGTCTCCAACACCAAAGTTTTGTCCACAGAGAGGTCTTTGACAAGGAGATCCATTGTCACCATTCTTATTCATCATTGTGGCTGAAGCACTCAATATTTTACTAGCTAGAGCTAAAAATTTGGGTTTGATCAAAGGGGCATCTGTTAGTTCCAGTGGTCTTAGGATCACTCATTTACAATTTACAGATGACACCATACTATTTTGTGAAGCTGATTGGGGGAAAATTGTTAATATAAAAAGAATCCTCAGGTGTTTTCAAATCTTGTCAGGCCTAAGAATCAATTTCAACAAAAGTGTGGTTTGTGGGGTGGGGATTCCTGATGAGCTGGGCCAAGAGTTTGCAGCAAAGCTGAATTGTAAATATCAGAATCTACCTCTCAAATACTTGGGCTTGCCATTAGGGGCCAGCCCAAGAGAATTAGAACTTGGCAGCCTGTGGTTGATAAGTGTAAGCAAAGACTTGCTTCTTGGAAGAGAAGATTTATGTCCTTTGCAGATAGGTTGACCTTGATTAAGTCTGTTCTTGCTAGCTTACCTTTTTTTTTTTTTTTTTATCTTTTACTCTTCCAGATAACGAGCTGGTAGCAAAACAGATTGAAAGAATCCAATCTTTCTTCCTTTGGGGTGGCTCAGATCTGAGGAGGAAAGTGCATTTGGTAAAATGGAAGGATGTTTCTAAAAGCAAAAGCATAGGAGGACTGGGTGTTAAGAGAATTAGAATAGTGAATGTGTGCCTTCTACTAAAGTGGTGGTGGAGGTTTGGTACAGAAGATAATTCCCTTTGGAATGATGTAATCTGTAGAAAGTACATGGAGCTAGGTTGGAATTGGTTCCCATCCAGTGAGAGGGTTAGCAGGATGTCCATGATTTGGGGTGATATAGTTAACATTGTGGCTACTAGGGCAGAGCTTCTTCAATTTTTTAGAAGTAATGATGTTGTCAAGATTGGGGATGGTAGAAGAACAAGATTTTGGACTGACTGTTGGTCAAATGGTGTATACCTCAGAGATGAGTTTCCTAGACTTTACTCTCTTTTAGTTGACAAAGCAAGGTTTGTGTTTATGTTTCATAACTGTAGAGATGAGTTTGAGAATTGGGTCTTTAATTTTAGGAGACCCTTTTTTGCTTGGGAGGAAGAGGAGATGAATAGATTGATTGTGCATCTCAGCAGTACTCCAGTGCTCAGGGCAAATGTTGCTGACTGTTTGAGTTGGAAAGCAGATCCATCTGGTATCTTTAGTGTTTCATCTGTCTATAATTGGTTTGAATTGGGTTTTGGTCCTACCTGCATGATCTCTAGATTGTTGTGGAAGGCTATTGCACCACCAAGAGCACAATTCTTTGGATGGTTGGTTTGGAGGGGCAGAATAAGGATAACTAGTTTCTTAAGAAGGATTGGTATCCTAAATGTCAATGTCAATGTTGATGTCTATTGTGTTTTTTGTAAAGAAGTGGAGGAAACTATTAACCATGTGTTACTTCTATGTCCTTTTGTGTGGCTGATCTGGTTATTCTTTGTCAGGTGGTGGGGGTTGCAATGGGTTTCACCAAGAACAGTTCAATGTTTACTAAGGTGGTGGTCTGGTTGTAGATTAAGGAAAAAGGAAAAGAAGTTATGGAGTGTAATCCCATTTGCAATTTTCTGGTCCATTTGGAAACTGAGGAATGATTACGTGTTTAATAGGGTGCAGCCTAATTTTGAAGTTCTATATGATACCACTAAGGTGCAATGTAACACCCCGAAATAATCCAATACATATAATACATCAACCCACACCCAATAAAATAATAATGGCGCATCTCCAACTTTTACTTCGGAAATCAATAGAGTTATTACAAAGTTCCACATGCGATTTATAAATTCAACGGTATGGCAAAACACATGAATCTATAGCATGTGAATCATCTAATCTCAAAGGTAAATGAATGCCTTCATGGGCTTACAACTTCCAAGGCTTAAGCCCGGTTACACAAAAGTAACCTCTCGGACCCATACAAAAATAGCCCTTGGCTAGCAATTAAATCATAACAAAAATAGAGCCAAATACTCTTCACAAAATATGTCCACACCCTCAATTCGGCGGGATCACCACGTATTTACCTGCACCAAAACCCATAGGGTCGAGCATAAAGCCCAGTAGAGAGTTCTTAACAAAGTATATACATTTATGCAATGTTCCCAATTCTGAATGCAAATGCCATGCAATGCCCAAAAAGAATTTCATTTACACACCTTTTATTTTAAAGAAATTACCATGTTCAACAATAACTTGAGATTTCAACGATTTCAAAACTTACAATTTATTTCAATGCGGTGGTAAATATGACTCAGGTAATCCCTAGGTTGGTGTCTGCAAGTAGGCTTAACAAGCATTACCAATAACCCCACTTTACTGGTTGCTAGCCGGAAGGGAAGTGGTACCTCCTCCGCACGTGTTTTCGGTCTTTCACCCATGACACTCAGGCCAACTTAACAATTTCATCTACAGCCCCTAACTGGACTTACCAACGTATTTACTCCAAAACAATTCATTAATTTTCGTTTCAAAATATTTCTTTCTCAATGTAGCCATTTTCCAAACTCAATTCAAAATACATTATAATCAAATGTACTAATGTGCAATGCAATGATAATCAACATTTCATAACATCCATCCATTTTTAAGTATCCCAACAATAATACAAGGCAACCACATATCCCACTTTCCCCTTCCTTTAACATAAATAAGCACATATCACAAGTTCAACAAAATATAACAACTATCAATGAAATGTGCATCTTTCCAATTCTCACATTTTCTATACACTATCCCATTAGTGGTTATAATTTCCACTTCTCATTCCAAATGCAAGATTCACAAGATGGTCATGCATCCATTTATACTCACCAAGAATAACTACATTTTAACAATAATAAATAAAAGTAACTGTTCCTCACTCCCTCACCATTTCTCCTTCATCAACATTTGTGAGAAAAGTCCCATTTTTTTTCATTTCATTTAGGAGACAAGAAAAACAATACTAACCTTGATAATAATAATATTATTTCATAGAATCCTCAACATGTTCTTCAACCCCAAAATTTCTAGGGTTTTTCTCAAAAATTAACATTCTCTCTTCTTTTTAAAAGGTTTCTCCCCAAACATCACCTCTCTCACTATATGATTTAAAACCCTCAAGAAAATAGTTTAGAGAGAGATGTATTTAAACCCACTTTTAAAACCCTCAACATTTATGAGACAAGACCAAGCTTTCAATATCATTAAAGAAACTTTTAAATTGACAAAATCTAGCACAAACATATATAACTCAAAGAAATTTCCCTACGTCAAGTTTTGGAGATGATGAGAGAAAAAAACCCTAGAAATCAAAAGTTGTAGAAGTTGATCTCCACCGTACACAATGTAGTTCTTGAGGGGCTCTCCCACTTTGACGAAGGAATTTGGTTTTGAATGCCCTAGATCCAAAGAAATCAAGAACCCTAGGTGTTTTGATGTATGAAATGTAGAGAGAAGGGAGAGAAGATGATTTTTGGAGAGAGAGAGATGAGCCAAAGGTGATACACTCAGCCAAAATAGGGCATAAAAAATAGAGTTTTCGGACTGCCAGTCGTCCCGCACGTGCAGAGCCTCTCTCCTGTATGTGCGGCCCTTAACCCCGCACGTGCGGTGGTCCTTCCGCACTCCAATCCACACCTGCCTTTTAGGCAGTATGCAGCCCTCAAAACTCACCCCTCTCCACACGTGCGGCCTCACCCCCCCCCCCCCACACGTGCGGCCCCACCTTGCACGTGCGGCCCTGGTCCAGCAGCCCATAATTTTTTGGTTCAAACCCCGAGCATTCCGAACTCAACTGAGCATCCTCCGAAACTAGTAAAATTCAACACCGAACAAAACTAGAACAAGAGTTCAATTGACAAAAACCCTCCGGAACAAAAGAAAAGCCAACTAGAAATAAACAAAAATGAGAATTCGAGAAAAGACGTCCGAACACAACAATCTCAATGAAAGCGAAAATGGGGAGACATATAGCAAAACTGATCATCACAACCTCCCCACCATAGGAAATTTCGTCCCCAAAATTCGAATGAACTCACCAAACAAAAGTGCTCTAGCAACTATGATCATTTTATCACATTCTCAAGCCGCAACATCAATGCCCAACCAACATTTACCATTCTCATCACCATTATTTCATCAAAACCACAATTGCTTGTACGAGACATATGAAATAAAACATTTTTAGCAAAATACCATTCCTTCACAATTCATGCTTAGATTAACAATACATGTAACAACATGTAATTCACAATTCAACACTTTGTTCCTTCAACACTATGGAACATTACAAATTTAAAACAAATAACTAAGCATGCTCAAATAAATTTGGATACTTGGAGCGAACTTCCGCCTCCCATTCCCACGTCGCTTCTTGTAGACCGCACGAACTTCGCTCTACGCGCGAGGGCACGAATGGTAGCTCCTAGCTACTACAGTTCGAACTCCTGTCACGGTTCTGAATCTAATTTCACAAAGTGCAATGTAAGACTAATAAATCACCAAAGAGTCAAAATCCGGCAAATCGTTTTGAAAAATCGATTTTAATCAAAAAGCGCCAAACATGGACTGTTTTGCCAGATTTCAGAGTCACCACCTAAATATTTTATTTTGGAAAAATTTAGGAAACCCTGACTCATGCCTAAGGCCACGTGTTCGTCATCGCCAAAGTTACCTCGGCTCGGGAACTTGGATACGAGAGGGGAAGGTCCTGAAATGAGCACCCCCGCTCGCCCGATCAAAGATCGGCCTCTACTAACATGATATGTTATTTTTGAAAACACATGCGTTCTTATTCCGGTTTATTAATCTAGAATTACTATGTGATGCGCACAGTATACAAGTATAGACTAAATCACTCAATTTGGAACAAAAATTTCATGTTTGTTTTTCGAAAATGGTTTGAAAGATGCTACCCTCAAGTAGGCTAAGATGTGGATTTGCCACCCTTAAGTGGGCTTAAAATAACATAATTTTGCCACTTCAAGTGTGCTTAAAACACACATTTTGATGAATTGTTCCAATTCAAGCAATGAAGCCTTCATCCACAGGCATTCATGCAGTTTAACACTTAAGCAAATAACCTCATGGCAAGCATGCTATCATGGCAACACTTACACGCATGCAAGGATGCTAAAGTATAAACACTCATAGTGTACTCCGAGTCAAAACAAAAGCTATGTTAGAAATCAATGCATGACCCTAGCTATGTCAAGAATGCCTAATGCAACACATGCAAAATGTAACTAGGATAGGCTCGGCTATTCTAAGATGTCATATGAATGCAACTTGATAACATGTATTCAAATTGGTATTGAAATACAATGCAGTTTGTATGATGCGCCGAGCCCGGTGCATGCAAAATAGATAAATGATGCATGCATGCGAAGCATAGGGATGCTAATTGAAAAATGCCCTAATCTAACCACTAAAAGCGGGTAAATAAAAGGGAGAAAGAAATGGGGTTGGAAGACATGCATCACACATACTCACACTTATTACAAAATTCGCCCTCTTGACGGAGGGTCCGAATAATAAGCTAACTAGCTAATCTAATGCTAATTAAAACTAATTATTACAAAACAAAGCTAATTAACTAACAAGTTAACTAGTTACAAACACAAATGAATAGCTAAGTGCATTAACTACTTAAGTATAGAACCAAATAGCTAACTAGCTATGCAGAACAGTTAAAAGGAGCCTCGGGGCGAGAAGTGCATGCATGCTCGGTCGCCTCGTTCGAAAATCCATTACTATGCCCTAACTTGCCTCTGTTTGCATTTGACTTCAGAACACTACACAAGCTTCCAGATAGCTTCTACTCCAACATGGAGACCTCTAGGAAGGCTGCCGACCACTTAATGGTGTTGTAGACCACCTATAGACCACCTAAGTATGCTGCAGACCAGAAAAAGTGGTTGGCCAGCTACTTTTTCTTGTCTGCCGACCAGAAAATTCTACCCAACTCTATTTTGCTGCAACAGAGAACAAGAAGGGGCACATCAGTGTATTTGCAAGGTATATGTGCATAACCACCCTCCCTATCATTTCTTAAGCTCAAGGGAGTGCAGCACTCAACTCTCGGGCCACCAACCATGCATTGCAATGCACGATGGTTGAGAAGCCAAGATTGTACGAATCAATGTAAATGAATGCACAAATAACACATGAGGGCCTTAACCTCTATCATGCATGATCAAGAGGGTCGGTGACCGAGAAATGAGGCACGTTTCATCACTTCAAGTATGAAACGTCCCTCATTTCTCGTGTTTGGATTAACACCCTATCCAAACACAATGCAATGCAATATGATCAACTTACCAATGCTAATGGCATGCAAACAACATGCAAACATAATGCAATACAACAATATGCAAACAATATGTTATTCTACCAATGCTAGGATGGCATGCACAAGGTTCCAACATATGAACAATGCATGCATGGCAAGTTTAGAAGCTTAAGGCATCAAAGCTAGGAAAGAACATCTCACAAGAGGCATGCAATACAATGCTCAATGGACTTAAACCGAATATGGACAGACCTAAATCATGCCAAAACAGTGGCCAAAATACTCCGAAATGATGGCATGAAATGCAAGATAATGCATGCTCATGCATTAGCCCTTCAACTAGGCATAAGAGCACAACTCTCAAACATGATGAAGAGGTGACAAACATGGAAGTGTGACAACACTATATGCACTGAAATATCATGTGAAATGATGTCATGGCAAGCAAACATCTCAAGTATGTCATACTATGGTTCTCAAAACTCAAGGCTAGCAAGGACAATTGCACTACAACTATGCAATACATGAACCATATGGCCAATACAACCTAAAACAGTCCTAGAGCATGTCAAATCAAGGTTAAAACATGCATGGAGTGTAGCCAAAACAAGCTAGCATGAAGGGCATGAAGCATGGAGTATGCAAGGCCAATAAGGAGGATTACACTACACCTACCAAAACCAAGCATGAGATGACTTTACCAACAAAAATCAGAGTTGTATCATGGCAAAATAAGACCAAAAATCCACTGAGATGGCATCTCAAAAGCTTAGGCAAGATGGCATACATATTGGCTCATACTTAAGACATAAAGCACCAACCCTCCAAAGCATTGAAAGAATGAAACATGAGAGAGTATGACCACAATACATGCACTAAAATCACATATCAAATTATGCTAAATCATGCAAATAGCCCAAGCAATGCATGCTAGTGACTTGAATACTCAAAGCTAGTGAGCTAGAATGCACTATGACTATACAAAGCAAGGCATGCATGACCAAAACAACACAAAACAGAGCTTAAGCATGGTAAAACATGAGTAAAAGCTTGCTAGAGTTGAGCCAAAAACATACTAGAATGATGGTCCAAAGCATGATGCATGTTAAGCTAGTTTAGTGGAATTGCACTACAAGTGCAAGCAGCATGCAAGAGGCTATCAAACCAACCCTAGACAGAGGTATATCATGCTGAAATAAGGTCTAAGACATGCTAAGATGGAGCCAAAACATGCTAGAAAGGCATGCTACTTTGAAAAGCTTCAAGTAGGATTACATTACACTTACAAGAAGCATGCAAGGGGTGACCAAGACAACCAAAAACAGAGTCATGGCAGGTCTAAAAGGTCACAAAAAAGTGCTCAAACAAAGCCTCAAGAAGATAGGACTACATGCTCTTTTGATGAGCAATCAACACAAACAAACAACAGAAGAGGAGGGGGGACAACCCCCTCCTATTTAAGACCTCAAAACAGACTTCCCTACCATTGAAATTCCTCTGGAATTCAGTGGTGAAGAGACTAAATAAAGGTGACCACAAAGGTCTAAAGTGATGGCTCAAAAGCCTAGCAAATAAGACATGCAAGGGAGTAGACCACCCCCAACATCAAAAAAGCCTTAAACAAACATTTCAAGCACTTAAAATCAGAACTTTTTGCAGTTGAGAGTTAAGCCAAAATCAGCATGTAAAGGGGGCCAAAGGCTTAAGCAAAAACAAAGCTTTAAGGGGTTAAAAACTCACCCTTGAAGAACAACTTCAAAGCAGAAACTCCAGTAACCTTTTTGAACCAAAACCAATCCAAAAACACCAAAACCAGCTTCAAGGTGCCTCAGCTCCAAAGCAAAGGTGTTTCACTATGTGTTTGTGTGCAAAAGTGTGAAGAAATGGCACTTTTAAGCACAAATATGAGACCAAGGGAGAAAGATAGAGATAGAAGTGTATGTATAGCTCTATGCAATTTTCTAAATTTGAGACAAGAGGGAGGAGGCTCCCTCTTATAGAAAAAACATGCATCAAGCTTGTTGTGCAAGCTTGAAGCTTGAATCAATCCCTCCATACACGTGTATAGAGGATGCTTTCTGTGCCCAACAGCTGGCATAGTTGGCATGGAAATTATCTGCAGAAAGTGCAGGAAAGCTGCCGACCAGTTGAAGTGGTCGACCAACTACTTGCACTGGTCGGCCGACCAAAAAAAGTGGTCTGCAGGGAAGCCAAGTGATCGGTAAGGGGGAGGAGTGGTCTGCACAAAGAAAGCAAGGTGGTGGCATGGCTGCCGACCACTTTTGGTGGTCCAAAGACCACCAAGACCAGTTGGCTGACTAGAAAATTGACTGGCAGGCACAAAAAGTGGTCTACAGGGGGAGAAGCTGGTCTACACCCCTGTTTCAACCCTCCAAGCAAGGAAAACAAGGTTTGGTTCAAAACCAAACCAAAAGGGAAGCAAGACAAAAGTCCGCGGGACAAGGCACGTAGCCGGAAGCCGTGAAAACTAGTCTACGAGCACAAAAAGTGGTCTACGATGGAAAATTGGTCTACGGCCACAAAAAGTGGTCTACAGACCTCTGTTTTCTTCTAGACCAAGGCAATAAGGCATGGTCTAAAAACCAGACCAAGAGAAGAACGTTAAGAGGTTCCGAGACAAGGCGCTCGGCCGAAGGCTCCGGACATCGAAAACTAGCCTACAAGAGAGAAAAGTAGTCTACGACTACAAAAAAGTGGTCTACAGACCTCTTCCTCCCTTCAGGCAAGGTCAACAAGGCATGGTCCACAAATCGAGCCAAAACACAAAGAGTTCAGAGGCCCGTAGGCAAGGCACTCAGCCGAAAACTTCGGAAACTCGAAACAAGCACAAACATGCGCGATCATCGAGCACTCAATTGATGACGTCTGAGTCTTAAGGTCGGTCAAAAATGGGGTCTCTACACTTCTTCAACCCCATGGTGTCTCCACAACACCTTCACTAACGGTATAGTTTTATCCCGTAGCACTTGTTCCCGAGTATCTAGGATTTGAACCGGTCGCTCTTCGTAGGAGGCATCCTCGTCCTAAATCAACCCAATCTAACACATGAGAAGGGTCGGGTTTGTACTTCCTAAGCATAGACACATGAAACACTTTGTGAACCCCCGAAAGTTGTGGTGGTAAGGCTAGCTAATTTGCCACTTCCCCAATTCTCTCCAATATCTCGAAAGGTCCAATGAACCTCGGAGACAGCTTTTCACTCTTGCCAAATCCCATTAAACCCCTCATAGGTGAGATTTTAAGGAAAACATGGTCACCTACTTCAAAAGATAAGGGTCGTCTTCTCTTGTCGGCATAACTTTTCTGTCGACTTTGGGCCATAGCTAACCTCTTCTGAATGAGAGCAACTTTCTCAGTTGTCTCCCTAACAATTTTCGGACCCAATAACGGTGCATCCTCCACCTCGGCCCAACAAACTGGTGATCTACAAGGTCGGCCATACAAGGCCTCAAACGGTGTCATCTCAATACTAGCTTGGTAACTATTGTTGTAAGCAAACTCAACCAACGGTAAATGCCTCTCCTAAGACCCCTTGAAATCTAAGACACAAGCTCTAAGCATGTCCTCTAAAATCTGAATAGTACATTCCGACTGCCCATCGGTTTGAGGGTGATAGGCAGTGCTAAAATTCAACTTAGTTCCCAATGCCTCTTGAAGGCTTTGCCACAACCGGGTGGTAAAACGAGGATCCCTATCTGACACAATGGTTACCAAAACCCCATGAAGTCGAACTATCTCTCTAACGTATAACTCTACCAAGTGCTCAACTGAATCGCCGGTACGCATCAGAATGAAATGTGTAGACTTAGTCAACCTATCAACAATTACCCAAATGGCATCATTACCCCGCTGTGTTCTAGGAAGCCCAACTACGAAATCCATGGTAACGTGCTCCCACTTCCACTCGGCTATTGGTAAGGGTTGTAACAAACCCGCTGGCCTTTGGTGTTTGGCCTTCACTTGTTGACAAGTAAGGCACTTCGACATGAAGGATGCGACATCCCGCTTCATACCCCTCTACCAAAACTGACGGCTAAAGTCACAATACATTTTAGTGCCTCCCGGGTGTACCGTAAGGTGTGAATGATGGAACTCGCGAAGCACTTCCTCTCTACACGATTTAGGTACAACCAAACGGTCTAGGTAACATATACTCTGGCCCGAGCGAATGTTCAAACCCTTTTCTTCCTTCCCGTTGGAGCTTCTATCACGAATTAACTCTAATTCACGGTCTCCTTGTTGTGCCTCTATAACTTTGCTAATCAAGGTAGGTTGAACACTCAGAGTAAACAATGTTGCACCCTTTTCAGGCTTGCCCAAATGCAATTCAAATTGGCCTATATCCCCCAACATAACCCATTCCCGAATGGCCACACTTGCCAAACTACTCACGGGTTTTCGACTCAAGGCTTCGGCCACTACATTGGCCTTCCCCGGGTGATAGTGTAACTCGAAATCATTAGCTTCTAAAAACTTCATCCACCTCCGTTGACGTAAATTCAAGTCTCCTTGGGAAAATAAATACTTCAAGCTCTTATGATCGAAAAAGACCTCAAACTTCTCACTATATAAGTAATGCCTCCAAATTTTCAAGGCAAACACTACTGCGGCTAACTCCAAATCGTAGGTAGGGTAATTCTTTTCATGAGTCTTCAATTGCCATGAACTGTAGGCTACAACCTTTCCCCCTTGCATCAAAACACAACCAAGCCTATCTTGAGATGCATCACAATAAACAGTGTAACCCAAACCTCTCTCTGAAATGATCAACACCAGTGCCGTAGTCAATCTAGTTTTAAGCTCTTGGAAAGACTTTTCATAATCTTTACTCCATACAAACTTAACCCCCTTTCTAGTCAACCTAGTCAAAGGTGCGGCTAATCTAGAGAAGTCTCTCACAAAACGCCGATAGTACCCCGCCAATCCCAAGAAACTCCGAATCTCAAAAACATTTTTAGGTTGCTCCCAATCTTGTACCGAATCTATCTTTAAAGAATCTATAGTTACTCCCTATCTAGACACTACATGACCCAAAAACTTCACCTCGTTGAGCCAGAACTCGCACTTCTCAAATTTGGCGTACAATTGATGCTTCCTAAGCAAATCAAGCACTACCCTCAAGTGAGCCTCGTGTTACTCCTTGGAAGTTGAATAAATTAGGATGTCGTCCACAAAGACGACCACAAAACGGTCCAAGTACTCCCTGAAAATTCGGTTCATCAAGTCCATAAAGGAAGCCGGTGCATTTGTCAACCTAAATGGCATTACAAGGAACTCATAGTGGCCATAATGCGTACGAAAGGTCGTTTTCTGGATGTTCTCTTCCCGGACTCTCAACTAGTGACACCCCGACTTCAAATCTATCTTCAAAAAGCAACAAGACCCTCTAAGTTGATCAAACAAGTCATCTATCCTAGAAAATGGGTATTTGTTCTTAACGGTAACTCAATTCAACTTGCAGTAATCGATGCACAACCGCAACAGATCATCATTCTTCTTCGCAAAGAGAGTTGGCGCTCCCCAATGTGATGTGCTAGGGCGAATGAAGCCCTTTTCTAAAAGCTCTTGGAGTTGAATCTTCAATTCATGCAACTTCGCGGGCGCAAATCTATACGGCGCCATAGAAATTGGTGCCGTTCCAGGCACTAAGTCAATGGTGAACTCAATCTCTCAGTGGAGTGGCAAACTAGTAAGGTCCTCAGGAAACACGTCCAGGTATTCACATACTACCCTTGGTAACTCAACATGAGTCCCGTCACTCTCACTATCTAGGAGAGTAGCAAGAAGGCCACTAAGCTCATTCCTACTACGAGGATAAAAAACTGGCGACAAGACCCTATCAAACCAGTCTCCCAGAAAGTAAAAACAATCACCACTCGATGTGCACACTGTGACCCTCTGACGAAAACAATCAATTACTGCCCGATACGAAGACAACCAATCCATGCCCAGAATGACATCGAAACTCAACATGTCTAGCAGCACAAAAGTAAATGGGAGCTGGTACCCGGCAACCTCTATCTCACAACCACGACACCCCCGATCTATATCAACTGTACCCCCAACTGGTGACTCAACTCTCAGTGAAGACGCTAACTGAGCTACCTCTAACCCCAATGCAGATGCGAATGCAGCAGATATGAATGAATGAGACGCACCCGTGTCTATTAACACATTAGCCAAAGAATTAGACACAACAAAAATACCTCTCACAACTAAGGATCCCGGCAACTACTCTGGCGTGGTAACATCATACACGCGCCCCTATGGCCTCTGATCAACCTGCTCATCTCTCGAAGCATAGGCCTGCTGTACTGACTGAGCTGAAATAGCTCCCTGATTAACTCGTGAAGTCTAAACTGAGTGAGCCTGCTGGTGGCTCTGAGTCTGCCTCGACCCTGATGCGCCAAATGTGCCTCCCAACTGTGGGCAAGATCTCTTCATATGCCCTAACTGACCGCACTGATAGCAAGTAGGCCCCTGACCCCTACTCTGAGACTGACTCTGAGATCGGTTAGGTGGTGGTGGTGCTAGTGGCAACATCTGCTGTCCTCCCCCCTTCTGTGGAGATACAAAGGCCTTATGACCCGGTTGGCCACACTTGAAGCAGGAAAACCCACTTGGTGTACTCTTCTCCGGGCCCACACTAGGTAAGGGGAAAGTGGATCTAGACTGCTGCGGTTGAGACTGGGATGAAAAAAGTGTTTCTGTTCTTCTTGTTGGGCCTATAGTCCCTTTGTGACCCTTGGCCCCTAGATCTCGAATTCCGAAGTCTCTTCTCCTCGGCCTCCACGGTAATCTCCACGTACGTGGCTGCCTTCACAAGACGGTCATAATTCTGGATCATGTTCTCAGCAACCTTAAAAAATAAGATCTTGGTTCTAAGCTTCTTCTCAAACCCAATGCAACGGCGCTCTTTCGTTGCTACCAACTCTGGTGCAAACCGGGACAAACTAGAAAAGACCGCTTCAAACTTGGCCACAGACATATTGAGTTGCTTAAGGTCTTGGAACTCCTTCCTCAATCTCTCCCTAGTAGTGGGAGGTAGGTACTTGTCTTGGAAGGGCACCACAAATGCCTCTCATGTCGGCTCTATTCGGCCCTTGGCATACTTCCATCATTGACCCGCATCCCCTTTGAGGTAGTAACTCGCAAGAGTCACCCTAAGCTCACTATCTTCTATGTGAAGCATCTCAAATGTCTTCACTGTTTGTTCGATCCATTCGTCCGCTTTCTTAGGCTCGGGGCCACTGTGGAACTTATCCAGCTTGGCCCACAAAAGCTCCCTCGTGAGGAAACTCGCCCTCGTCTCTATGGCGTTCTCCCTGGCTTGGGTCTCCGTCCTAAGTATGTTCATGGACTCCCTCAATGCCCCCGCCATTTCTCGGGCTAAGGCCCCTATTGCAGTTTGACCCGCTTCCCCCGATACTTTCGCTTGCTCCGCTTGCCCCACTTGCTCAGCCATATTAGCTTGGCCTAATCCCTTTTCTTGCACCGGAACCTCATGCACTGGTACCCCATGTACACCTCGGTGACCCCGACCACGCCTTCCACCTCTACCTCCACAGGTTTAAACCCTTCTTGACATCCTAATGGAAAATTAAGATAAACAATTTAGCACATAATTCCAAATGTGCTCGCAACTTGCCTCACACGTTAAACTATAACAATCATATATATTCTATCAGACAAATAATTCAATTCACTCCACATAAGCACTTAGTCACGAAAGCACATACGAATTATCCTTTAGTAATGAGATTCGTCCCACGAGAAAACAAGAATTCTTAGTAGAATGAGTATTGATCAGGAACCCTTCTAATAAGACCTCGAGGAATTTAATAGGCACAAATAACATTCCAAAAGTCCAATCCCATACCCATATAGTCACATAAGCATGTTATTACATAATCACGAAATACACGACACATCCTAATCATGCGAAATGAACCCATTGTGGCAAAACAACCACTTCCCACGAGCCCCAAGTATTCAAACTCGGTAGCTCTGATACCAAGTTGTAACGCTCCAAAATAATCCAACACATATAATACATCAACCCACACCTAATAAAATAATAATGGCAAATCTCCAACTTTTACTTTGGAAATCAGTAGAGTTATTACAAAGTTCCATATGCGATTTATAAATTCAACGATATGGCAAAACACATGAATCTATAGCATGTGAATCATCTAATCTCAAAGGTAAATGAATGCCCTCATGAGCTTACAACTTCCAAGGCTTAAGCCCGGTTACACAGAAGTGGCCTCTCGGACCCATACAAAAATAGCCCTTGGCTAACAATTAAATCATAACAAAAATAGAGCCAAATACTCTTCACAAAATATGTCCACGCCCTCAATTCGGCGGGATCACCATGTCTTTGTCTGCACCAAAACCCATAGGGGTGAGCATAAGGCCCAGTAGAGAGTTCTTAACAAAGTATATACATTTATGCAATGTTCCCAATTCTGAATGCAAATGCCATGCAATGCCCAAAAAGAATTTCATTTACACACCTTTTATTTTAAAGAAATTACCATGTTCAACAATAACTTCAGATTTCAACGATTTCAAAACTGACAATTTATTTCAATGGGGTGGTAAATACGACTCAGGTAATCCCTAGGTTGTTGTCTGCAAGTAGGCTCAACAAACACTACCAATAACTCCACTTTACCGGTTGCTAGCCGAAAGGGAAGTGGTACCTCCTCCGCGCGTGTTTTCGGTCTTTCACCCCGGACACTCAGGCCAACTTAACAATTTCATCTACACCCCGTAACCAAACTTACCAACGTATTTACCCTAAAACAATTCCTTAATTCTCGTTTCAAAATATTTCTTTCTCAAGGTAGCCATTTTCCAAACTCAATTCAAAATACATTATAATCAAAAGTACTAATGTGCAATGCAATGATGATCAACATTTCATAACATCCATCCATTTTTAAGTATCCCAACAATAATACAAGGCAATCACATATCCCACTTTCCTCTTCTTTTAACATAAATCAACACATATCACAAGTTCAACAAAATATAACAACTATCAATGAAATGTGCATCTTTCCAATTCTCACATTTTCTATACACTATCCCATTTGTGGTTGTAATTTCCACTTCTCATTCCAAATGCAAGATTGACAAGATGGTCATGCATCCATTTAAACTCATCAAGAATAACTAGATTTTAACAATAATAAATAAAAATAATTGTTCCTCACTCCCTCACCATTTCTCCTTCATCAACATTTGTGAGAAAAGTCCCCTTTCTTCATTTCATTTAGCACACAAGAAAAACAATACTAACCTTGATAATAATAATATTATTTCATAGAATCCTCAACATGTTCTTCAATCCCAAATTTCTAGGGTTTTTCTCCAAAATTAACATTCTCTCTTCTTGTGAAAAGGTTTCTCCCCAAACATCACCTATCTCACCATATGATTTAATACCCTCAAGAAAATAGTTTAGAGAGAGAGAGAGAGACAGATAGAGATAGATTTAAACCCACTTTTAAAACCCTCAACATTTATGAGACAACACCAAGCTTTCAATATCATTAAAGAAACTTTTAAATTGACAAAATCTAGCACAAACATATATATAACTCAAAGAAATCTCCCTACCTCAAGTTTTAGAGATGATGAGAGAAGAAAACCCTAGAAATCAAAAGTTGTAGAAGTTGATCTCCACCGTACACAATGTAGTTCTTAAGGGGCTCTCCCACTTTGATGAAGGAATTTGGTTTTGAATGCCCTAGATTCAAAGAAATCAAGAACCCTAGGTGTTTTGATGTTTGAAATGTAGAGAGAAGGGAGAGAAGATGATTTTTAGAGAGAGAGAGAGATGAGCCAAAGGTGATACACTCAGCCAAAATAGGGAATAAAAAATAGAGTTTTCAGACTGCCAATCGTCCCGTACGTGCGGAGCCTCTCTCTCGCACGTGCAGCCCTCAACCCTGCATTTGTGGTGGTCCTTCTGCACTCCAATCCACACCTACCTTTTAGGCAGTGTGCAGCCCTCAAAACTCACCCCTCTCCGTACATGCGGCGTCACCCCCCCCCCCCACACATGCGGCCCTACCTCGCACGTGCGGCCCTGGTCTAGCAACCCATAATTTTCTAGTTCAAACCTCGGGCATTTCAGACTCAACCAAGCATCCTCCGAAACTGGTGAAATTCAACACCGAACAAAACTAGAACAAGATTTCAATTGAGAAAAACCCTCCGGAACAAAAGAAAAGTCTACCCAAAATAAACAAAAATGAGAATTCGAGAAGAGACGTCCGAACACAACAATCTCAATGAAAGCGAAAATGGGGAGACATATAGAAAAACCGATCATCACATGCGAATTGCCTTATGGGTGAAGTCCTCATATTCTTCTCTGGCTTATTCTGTCAATGATCTGGTTCATAATCTGCAACAGGTGAGAAGGTGCCTGGGTTGAATCAGCAGCAACTTGCCTTAGTTTAGAATCTACTTTACCTGTCAGTGTGTATGCTGTTAGTGGTTTAGTATCTGCTTTGATGCTTAGTACTTTGTTGCTGGCATTGCTCTTGGAGTTGGTTCTGGTGTATAAAGCAAAGGTGCTGTCATTGGTGACTAGTATTGCTCAGCTGTGTATGCTATCAATTTTGGTTTGATGCTTAGTACTTTGCTATTAATTTTGGCTTGACTAGTATTTCTGGTGTCATAATCTGTTAATTTTGGGTATGTTATTTTTCTTTGATGTTTAGTACTTTGCTGCTGGTATTCCTCTTGGAGTTGGTTTTGGTTGTCTGCTGTGTAGCTCTGTGGATGCTATGTCACACCCCAAACCCGGGTATGACCGGCTGTGGCCCACAAGGCCTTAGCCTAAGGCACACGTAAGCCTAAACACGAATCCATAAACACATTGAATAACTATACAATAGTCTACTAATAAATAACCAAAACTCAATCCAGTGACATGCCACAATTATAAACGGAAAAACCCACTGTAATCAATACCATCCAAACTTATGGGATATAAACAGCCCATATATGAAAATAATCCTAAATGAACCCCAATAAAAATAAAAATAAACATGCACAAACTTGACATGACAATCTAAAACAAAATAAATAAATGTGCTAGAGGTCCATGCAATTGAATCTCTGCTACGCCATGAGTTCACTCTAAGTCCTTCTAACACCTGGAAATGATAAACAACTAAGTCAGCTTATAACTCAGTGAGTAGCAACATGGATAGTAAATACAGTTTTGAAAACATGGTTCAATCCAAAATAAGATATATATCACAAAAACTACATTGGCATATAGTTTGGTAAAGACAATCTATTTCAAAAAGAAGGTTCCACAGTTCAATAGTTAAAATACTCATGTCTCTCAAGAACATGATAAATGACATTTTTCACTTAAAACAGATTACAACATGAACACCAATAATTTTATGGGTACCAAGAAATAACAAGTAACATGCCACACAGTTCTCAAGGCTATAAGCCCCGTTGGATCCAATACCGAACTAAGAGTCATCCTCAAGGTGGCAACCCGGGCCTTTTCTCTAAGACGATCCGATTGAAGGTCACCTAGCTTAACCTAGGTCTTTTCCTTACAATCGTTGAGCACTAGAGTCATCACGGCCCAATCCGAATTTGTTCCCTAGTAGCTAGTCACCACACATAGTGGAATAATTTCCCTAGACTAAAATATACAGATGGTCCCAATAATCAATACACATCAGTTTCGCAAAACATGGTAGTTCACCATTATAAACATGAGACCAAAACAAATAGTTTACAATATGCCAAGCTCACACATGTTTCAGAAATAATTTGATTCCATTGATAATATAATAATTTATCAAAACAGTTTAGTCTTGAAACAACAATTTAATTTTCTACCAGTTCAGGATAGGGGAACATTTATAAAAATATGTAGCATGAAACTACTCACCTGAAAACGAAATAATATAATCCTTGAATAGAGTATGAAAGTCCAACTAATGCCCTGAACCATGTATGAAGACTACATGTCACTACTAATTTAAAATACTAAAGAGAATAATAAACTAAGTACCCCCACACTAAAGCGAACTAACACAGCTCAACCCCACTCGCCGTTACTCTTAAATAATACCTACATTCATGTTCTTCAAGGTCTAAAATTACCCAAGACATGGGTTTCAATCAAAACTTAACTAAAAGTAACTTTAAGATAAAACAGAGTTTTAAACAAGTTTTCCCAATCTATTCGCTAAATTTGAAAAATAAAAACCCACTCCATGTTGTTCGAAAAATTCCAAAACCCTGTAGATATTAACTAATATATCCTAAGTTTCAAACCCAATTGGTTTTACTTGATTTGCTTATCAAAATAATTATTTACAATTAATTATACCCAAACAGGTTGTTTTCTATAGTACTTTAAAGAAATTAATGGTTCTCTTAGTATACACGAGCAATCAATGCAAGGCCAAAAATGTAAGAAACTAGACTCGTAACTGGTTCTAATAATGCTGATTTGATAATTTTTGGATTTATACGCAACACTTCCGAAGTTACTGTTTTACACTAGTTTTCTGTACAGATTTGAACGCACTAATTAACATAGCTTTTGACTCCAAAAAATTATGAGAAAATTCTGATATGCAATTCAATATGTAATTAATTTACTATAAAATTTCAATTCAAAATTCACTCGTTTGATATGATTTCTTGATTTTTAAAGTTTGTGGTTCTATACAGAATTTTTGAACTAAGAATTACACACATTCTTTATACATGAATTTAACTTCTCAGATTCTTAAGAGTATATATATACACACACAAAATACATATACCTACAATCTCTCCATCAATGAATTAAAGAACAATAGAATAAGGATAAAGAACAAAGAAAGAAAAGAAGAAAACCTAAGAGGCCACACGGCACAACACACACAAAGCTCTCCTTCTTAGCTACAACAATAATCTTGATGATTGAATCACCCCTCACCTTCCTTCATAAACCCACGGCTGGCTGATAGGGCTGCTAGTGTTGTGAACAAATAAGAGAGTAGGGTTTGTTTTGTTTTTATATATATAATTAACAACCCTTCTTATTTGCTATCTATTATTATCTTTTAAAATTGCAGACATCCATAACAAATTTATTTTAGGTTTAAAATTAATTAAAAGACCCTCCAAATATTTAATTTGCACTTAAAAGATTCACAGTAAAATAT
The DNA here is from genome assembly GCA_025200525.1 of Camellia lanceoleosa. NCBI lineage: Eukaryota > Viridiplantae > Streptophyta > Magnoliopsida > Ericales > Theaceae > Camellia > Camellia lanceoleosa. The sequence continues at coordinate 113,927,529 of CM045762.1, read as the reverse complement.
TTGAGGTTTGTAAAATTATTATTATTTAATTATTTACTTTATTTTTATATTTGGGTTCTCACATGCTAGCTGCTCTGCTGGTCTGCTAAGTTGGTTGTTTGGGATTAAGGCTTTGCTCAGCTATTATGTTGGTTGCAAATCTGGGCTACTATGTTGGTTTAGCTCTGTTTTGCTCTGCATCTCTGGGCTGTTATGTTGGTTTTAGTTTTGTTTTGTTTTGTTTTTTTTTTTTGGCTCTCTTTGTTGGTTTCTCACCAGCTTAGAGCTTGGAGCTTGGAGCTTGAGCTCGATCCATGCTCCCCTTTATTGATGTATTTATCATACTTTATATGTTTTCATCAATAAAGATCTTTTTTTTTTGCTATTGAAAAAAAAAAAAAAAAAACGTGGGAAACATAATTGCATCAAACAACTTTCTGTTAAGGCAATTCTTATCACTAGTATCTCAAACTGCTATTTCACAAATTGAAGTAAAATCCACAAGCATATATGATACTTGAATCATTGTCATTCATATAAAAAATCATTCCTCTTAAAGCAGTTTCTAAAGACACCCTACGTCAAGCTGCAACCTCATAGAGATACAAGGAAAATTTATGTAACAAATTCGAAAGAGGTTAATTCTATATCAGTATAAATGTGAGTACCAAATTTCCCAATTTTTGACTGAGACAATATCACAGATGGCCACCAGAGCACTATTCTGAAGCAATTTGGCTAGCAGTTCAAACATGGAAGGAACCAAGCAGACCGAACAGAATTCTAAAACCAATTGCCTCTTTTGATTTACATTAAACCCTGAGCAAAGCTATGACGAGGGCTGCAATGCCAAAATTTCAAAATACAATTTACTTTTTTAACTCACACAAGCATGATCTTACTAGGAAGGAAATGACCAGCCTTAAAATAGCTATATAGCCATCAGTTTCATAGCTGAAGCAAGATTTTAAACACAACACAGAAATGATGTTGTGTAGACCTACCCTATGAGCTTCACCTAAGAAGAACCTTCAATTATACAAAATATTGCAAACTTTCCCCTTTCCAGAGCCTTAGTTCTAAATGATTGTTGTGCCTGCTCTTATGTATCATACCAGATACTGAAACTACTTATACTTGCAAGGAATCTTTAAACTGAAACTACTAATACTTCAAACAACAAGTTTAAGACTGCTGAAAGTAGAATGCCAAAGAAGATGACAGAGTGGAGAGATGAGTTAAGAAAAGCATTATTGGTCAAGCCTATTCGGTTGCTTTTGAGTGATAATGTCCCATAAGTTGATCAAAAGACAACAGAAGGAACCAAAACAGCCTTAGAAATGCCTTCAATATCACAACCATTATAGGATACATAATAATAAAAATCTTCATGTGGTAGCAGTGAATGTATGAAGCTTAAGATATATAAATATAGTAAGGCATGATGAATTTATCTTAACGTTTATGAGCACAATAGTTGAGGATGAACATGGAAGTTTTATGCATGTTTGACATCACTAAATGAAGAAAGATTGAACTAAATTCTCATTGATCCTAACTACTTCTAACTAATAACCAAGAATTACGGAATCAGTTGTGAACTGTCATGACCTGCAGTTGAGGTTGCATGTGCACTGTCATGAGCTGAAGCTGAGCTTGTATGAGCTGCAGCTAATCTGGGAGTTGTGAGACCATCGGCTGCTCTAGAATGTTCTGCTTTCTGAATAGTCTTAACAGCCCCCTTCAAGCTGATGGGAGAAGAGCAGACCAGAAGCTTGGACTGAAGCAACTGAAACCGAGAGGCTGACAAAGGCTTCGTAAAGATATCCGCAATCTGATCTTCAGAGGGGATATATTTGAGAACAAGATGTTTCCCAGCAATTTTGTCACGAATAAAGTGACAGTCTACCTCAATATGTTTGGAACGTGTATGAAATACGGGATTAGAAGCAAGGGCAATTGCTGATAAGTTGTCACACCAAAGAACAGGAGGACATGGAGGAGAAATGGAAAGATCATGAAGAAGCATCTGTAGCCAGCATAATTCAGCAGTAGTTTGAGCAAGTGAGCGATATTCGGCTTCAGTACTTGATCGAGAAACAGTGGGCTGTTTCTTGGCAGACCAGGAGATGATATTGGAACCAAGATAGATACAATAACCGGAAGTAGATTTGCGATCAATGAGATCCCCAGCCCAGTTAGCATCAGAGAAAGCCTGTAAGATAAAAGAGCTGGGACGAAAAATCAACCCATGAGAAAGTGAACCCTTAACAAACCGAAGTATGCGTTTGACCAAAGCAAAGTGACCATTGGTAGGAGCATGCATGTATTGACATGCTTGATTAACAGCTAAGGAAAGATCCGACGGTAATGGTAAGATATTGTAAAGCTCCAACTAAGCTGCGATATAATTGAGGGTGAGCAAATGGAAGAGAAGCAGCAGAATTGAGAAGAGGTTTCATGGAGCTAGGGGTAGGACAAGATTTACAAGAAGTCATGCCGGCTTTGTCAAGAATATCAGTGGCATACTTTTGTTGAGATAAGAAATAAGAATCCCCAAGAGCTTGAATTGAAATGCCCAAAAAATAAGAAATATCACCTAATTCTTTCATGGCAAATGCGGAATGCATATGGTAGATAAGAGCTTGAAGATGAGAGAGATTACTTCCAGTCAGAAGAATGTCATCAACATATACTAGAAGAATAGTAATAGAATCAGAGGTTTTATGAATGAACAAGGAATTATCACAATGGCTATTAACAAATCCCTGAGAAAGGAGAAATTTGGAAAAAGTGGAATACCAAGCTCTGGGAGCTTGTTTCAATCCATAGATAGCCTTCTGTAATTTGCACACAAGTTGAGGAGAAGAATGATTAACAAATCCTGGAGGTTGTGTCATATACACTTCTTCATCCAAGTGACCATGTAAGAAGGCATTGCTAATGTCTAGCTGCTTTAATGGCCAGTGATGTTGCAAAGCAAGGCAGAGCAAAATGCGAATTGTGGGATGTTTAGCAACAGGGCTGAAGGTTTCATTATAATCGATACCTTCTTGTTGCAAGAAACCTTTAGCTACCAATCGTGCCTTGTATCTAGCAATGGAACCATCACTGTTGCGCTTAATGCGGAATACCCATTTGCAACCAATATCCTGTTTAGAAGTAGGAAGAGGAACAAGAGACCAAGTTCCTTGAGCCATTAAAGCTTTGTACTCATCAAGCATAGCTGCATGCCAATGTGGAGAGGCAAGGGCCTGTTGATAAGTGGAAGGTTCAACATCAAGAAAGGAGGAAGAAGTATGTGTCATAAGACCATGAACTTTGGAACGGGTAACCATGGGATGCATATTTGTAGTAGAGGAAATAGGAGGTAAATCAATGAAAATAGATTGAATAGGCTGAGGTGATGCAATAGTAGGAAGTGCTGTAGTAGGAGGTGAAGCTGGTGCAGAGGGAGGATAGGCTAGTGCAGCAGGAAACTGGGATAAGACAGAGGCAGCAGTGATCTGTGTTGGAGCAGCAGATTCTGAAGCAAAAGTAGGCTGAAATGGGCCAGCAGAAGATGGCTGAAGGGGTGCAGCAGCAGAGAGATGCTGAGGCAAAATAGTAGCAGAAGCTGAGGAAACAGACTGTATTGGTGCAACAGTTGGCTGAGATGGCTGAAGTGGAGTATGTATTGATGCAACAGTTGGCTGAGATGGCTGAAGTGGTGCAGAATCAACAAGCTGTGGAGGCAAAACAGAGCGAACTGAGGGAACAGATCGAGCGAACAATGAAGCTAGTGAAGTTGAAGACATAAAGCTGCAGTACTGAGATGTTAGAGAAGAAGAAGGCCAAAAGAAAGACTGAAGAGTGGATAAGGTAGATGCTTCAGGTACAGAAGACATAGTAGAAAAGGGAAAGATATCTTCATTAAACCTCACATGTCTAGAGATATGAACCTTACCTGTTGTCATGTCTAAACATCGGTATCCTTTATAAGAGGAGTGGTAACCAAGAAAAATACAGAGAGTGGACCTAGGCTGGAATTTATGAGTGGTATAAGGTTTCAACCAAGGGAAACATTGGCACCCAAAAACTCTGAGAAAAGAGTAATCAGGTAAAGCATGGAAAAGAAGTTCATAAGGGGATTTATGTGAAAGGTTGTCACTAGGAAGTCTATTAATAAGATGAGTAGCAGTAGAGACTGCATCAAACCAAAATTGGAGGGAAACACAAGAGTGATGAAGCAAAGCTATAGTGACCTCAATAATATGTCGATGTTTGCGTTCAGAGACACCATTTTGAGAAGGAGTGTAGGGACAAGATAACTGATGAATAATGCCCTGAGCTTTCAGAAAGTTAGTCATAGAAGAATTAACAAATTCAGTACCTCCATCAGTCCGAAGTACTTGCAATTTAGTAGAAAATTGAGTCTCAACATATGCTTTAAATTCCAAGAACTTGGAAAACACTTCACTTTTATAACAAAGAGGATAAAACCATGTAAACTTGCTATATTCATCAATGAAAAGCACATAAAATTTGTAACAAGAAGAGGAAGAATGAAAGGGCCCCCATACATCACTATGAATAAGAGATAAGGGTTTATTTACAGTAGAATTGGAAAGCTTGAAAGGAAGTCTATGACTTTTAGCTATGTTACAATGAGTACAAGAAAAATCAGTAGACTTAGAGGGATTATTAGCAACAGATAAGTGTTGTTTTAAAACTGCAAAGTTCTGGTGTGAGGGATGACCCAATCTGTTATGCCAAGTAACTGTAGACACAGGACTAGTAGTAGCAGAAAAGACAGCATGAGATGATGATGTAGGAGGAGCATGCACAGCAGTAGAATGAGATAATGACAAATGTGGAAAGTGATATAGGCCATGAGCATTATGGCCCTTGTGCAGAATGGCCTTCGAGTGTTTGTCCTGTATCACAAATGAAGATTCATCAAATGTAACAGTGCAATGATTATCCTTAGTGAGCTGATGTACAGAGAGAAGATTAGAGGAAATAGGAGCATGCAAAAGCTTATTAAGCTTAAAAGAAAAATGAGGAGTGGGGAGTAGGCCTTTACCTGTATGTTGAATAGGAACAGACTTACCATTACCTACAGTAATCTGATCAGGTCCTTGATAATCCTGATACATATGGAGATTAGAGAGATCATTAGTAATGTGATCTGAAGCAGCAGAATCAAGGTACCAGGGAGAAGATTCAGCAGAAACAGGTGATGGAGTGGAAGTCACAAAAGCTCGAGGAGAAGGACAGCCAGGTGAAGGAGATGGGGAAAAATGAGATGAAGAAGATGGATGAAAGTTAGCATCCAGTCTATGCCAACAGTCAAGAGCAGTGTGACTGGTTTTGCCACAGATTTGACAAGTTAAATTGTAGGAGGAAAAGGGACCTCGGCCACGAGATCTGCTACTGCTACCACGAAAACTACCTCTAAAACCACCTCTTGAACCTCGAAAGGATGCGCGCCCTCCTCTAGAAGCAGAACTAGATGAACCACGCTGTGCAGTATAGGCAACTGAAGATTCATGAGACTGCAACTTTCTCTGTTTAGCTTCAATGTGAATGGATTCCAAATTCAATAGTGATGTTAACTCTGCCATAGAAATAGGCTCAATACGTGCTCGAATAGTGGTTTTGAGAGCATCAAACTCATCTGGTAATCCATTGAGAGTGAGAAGTACCAGATCTTCTTCATCAACAGGTGAGGAGGCAAGAGCTAATTGATCAGATATCTCTTTTATCTGAGTCAGATACTCATTCATGGACAAGGAATTTTTTGTTAGATGATTCAAGCGATTCTTCATTTCATGAATGTGAGACCTAGATAATACTGTGAATCGTTGACAGAGAGCATTCCAAACCTCAAAGCTATGGTTCAAATGAAGAACAGAGGAAAAGATTGGAGGTGTAAGCGTAGCTGTTATACAGCTTAACAGATGAGCATCTGTTTTATTCCACTGTGCTCTATCTGGATTAAGCACTTCAGCACCTTTTGAATCTGTGATCTTTAATGGTGGACAGGGAACTGATCCAGTTGCAAAATCTAACAACTCAGTTGCTCGTAAAACATTCTGAAATTGACTGCGCCAGATTAGAAAATTTGTAGAATCAAGTTTTACTGTAATGAAGGAACTGAGATTAGAGATTAACAGATTGAGATTGGAAGATAGAGAAGAAGATGAAGATGAATCAGAAGAAGCCATAGATGGCCTAAAGTTATGCTCGTGAGAGCTTCAGACATGCTCTGATACCATGAAGAAAGATTGAACTAAATTCTCATTGATCCTAACTACTTCTAACTAATAACCAAGAATTACGGAATCAGTTGTGAACTGTCATGACCTGCAGTTGAGGTTGCATGTGCACTGTCATGAGCTGAAGCTGAGCTTGTATGAGCTGCAGCTAATCTGGGAGTTGTGAGACCATCGGCTGCTCTAGAATGTTCTGCTTTCTGAATAGTCTTAACACTAAACAAAGACATGAATAAGACCAGTAACAAAAATGAGTTAGAGAATCATCACCCCTTTTTTTGTTTTTGTTTTTGTTTTGATAACTGGGTGTTCGGGCCAGCTTTCGCACACCTCGATTAATCCCAAGGCCCTGAAGTTAACGATCAAGCAAACCTCTAGTGGCCCTAAGGTGTGACTTGAACTCGAGATTTGTGGATTTTATCCTTCAGGCTTTGCCGCTCGGCCATTTGCCTTGGGGGTTAGAGAATCATCAATTTAATTCACAGTTTAATTCTTGTGTTGGAAGAATTGTCTTTCAAGACTACAATCCCAAAAGAGAAAAGCCAATAAGCATATAGAGAAAATGTGGAAAAGGAAAATAAACGATTTCTGTAGTTTCAATTTCCAAAGGTTAATTACTATAATTTTATCAATATCTACATTATATAGATGAAATTTCATGTCACTCCTTTGACAAGGCACTACATTTTAACAGCATTTTAGGCCCACCACATGAATGTTGAGTTCAAAATCATAAAAGTTGAGTTCAAAATCAACAAAGATATTATCAGGAATTCCACGCAAATGTCTACGAGTTGCAACTTTTTTATTTTTTTATATTTTTGGGTGCCGGAAAAAGAAAAGTAAATAAGTTTCCTGAATGAGTCTTTAAGTGATGCTACCAGGTCACATAGATGCATGTGATCTAAACGGAAGACTCATTTTTCTGGTGGTACTAGTCTCACTCCCCTATTCCCACCAAATGCTCCACCTGCAAAAATTACAAAGCTTTGTCAAAACACACACACACACACACACACACACAAAGTACACAAATTTTTTATTTTATTTTATATTTTAATTAAGATTAACTAAGAGAATCTATTTCTTCTACTGAATTTAACAGGCATGAAATAGTCAAGAGAGACTACCACAACATGAAGGCCAACCCAGTTTATGAAAAATAATGAAGTAAATTGATTTGTTTCATAAGGTAGAAGGCGCGCACACACACACACACAAAAACAAGGGGGGGGAAGAGAGAGAGAGAATTGAAAAGGAGATATTATTATGATAAAACGCTTTTCATTGCCAATGTGACAAAATTTTAAAGTAATTCTAACCAACTCTACTCCAGCTAGGACAGTCTACCTAGAATCCATATCTGTATGCAAAGTGATTACTAACAATTCAAAATTAGGGTTCTCAATATATGGTTTTCAAGTCAATCAATCAAGAAATAAACTTTTGATTTCTGATTAAGTTTAAATTAGGCATTTGCAATACTACTCTAGAAACATGATATTGATAATATATAAATAAATAAACCAAAAAATATGGACAAATATATGTAAAGCACAGCCACATGAGCTTTTCAATGGGACTCAACTCATAGTTTGATTCACTATTTCGGGATATTTATGAATCATTTGATCGCATACATACCCATTTTACTATTGTTTTGGAAGAATAGAAAAAGCATGAATTCATATCATCATGGTTGCTTTATTGAAACTAAATGATGCAAACTAGAACAATTTACACATATAAATAAATAAATAAATATAAATAAATAAAAAAGTAAATTAGATTATGAAAACCTAGAGAGAGAGATTGACCAGCACTCATGAGTGAGATTTTGGTTTTGCTTCTGTTACTTCAATGGCTGTCTAAAAGCTTCTTTCTTCTGTTGATAGTGCATCATGATTTCCCCCTTCTCTCTTTTTTGTTATTATTTGAAACTAATAGGTAGCAAAAAATGGGGACCTGGATTTTCCCAAGTTTTATGAGGATGACCACACGTCCAAGAAGATGAATGACTAGATCCATCCCAAGTGCGGTGAGCTGCATGTAAGTATGAAACAATGAATTAATTATATTTAATATTACTTAGTACCTAAAAATATATATCAGACAATGCCTTTTTTGTCTTCTTTATTTGCAATGACAGCAAAAGGTGGTCAATTTACAAGCGGCTGCCACTAAGTCAAGGATGCCATTGACGCGTGAGGATCTTTCAAGGCAAATGCTTGGCAAAAAGAAAAAGTACTTGATTGGATTTGGGATCGGCCCACAACCCTCTACCATAGCTGCATCACAAGCACGTGATAAGGACATGGAGGCAATGAGAGCTAAGATGAAGGCACTTCGTGAGAAGCAACAAAGAGATTGGGAAGAGTTGATCAAAGAGTGAGAGGAGCATGAGAAATATTACAATGAGATGTTGAAAGAGCAAGAGGAGCGTGACAGATGTTACAATAAGATGTTGCACCAGCGGGCGCAGGGATAGAAAGATCAGGAGGAGACAAATAAAAAGGTGGATCATCTGAATAATGTAGTGGCCAAACTCACAGAACTCTTGGGGATCTGAGCTGGTCGACTGACATTTACTGTTTGGTAAGAACAATTTTATCTCTTTTTAAAAGAATTTGTTAGCATATGTTAGATTTAACAATGAACTAGTCAATTGATATTATTTACCTACTCTAGCATAAACCTCATCTACCATTTATACTTTCCGAAACAATATTATCCTTTATCTAATATTCAAGACAAATAGTACGTAAATAGGACAAATAGGTTGGAAGTTAGAGTGAAAAATGACTAAAAATAAGTTTAAAAGGGCATTCAGGGGTGAAAATGTGAAAAAGCCCTCTAACCAATGTTGTGATGTAACAGGCAGCTTCCTCGTGCCAAATACGACTTGTAGGAACTGACGGTACATAAATAGGACACGTAGGTTGGGAGTTAGAGTCGAAAATGCGTTAAACTTAGTCAAAAAAATGCGTTCGGGGGGCGAAAATGCGAAACTGCCCCCCAACCAATGTTGTGATGTAATCGGGAGCTTTCCTGTGCCAAATATGACCTATAGGAACTGACAGTACGTAAATAGGACACGTAGATTGGGAGTTACACTTGAAAATGCCTTAACTTAGTCAAAAAAAGGCATTGGGGGGGCGAAAATGCGAATTAGCCCCCCAACCAAAGTTATGATGTAACGGGCAGCTTCCCCGTGTCAAATATGACCTGTAGGAACTGACGGTACGTAAATAGGACACGTAGGTTGGGAGTTAGAGTCGAAAATACGTTAAACTTATTCGAAAAAATGCGTTGGGGGGCAAAAATATGAAACAGCCTCCCAATCAATGTTGTGATGTAACAGGGAGCTTTCCCGTACCAAATATGACCTGTAGGAACTGACGGTACGTAAATAGGACGCGTAGGTTGGAAGTTAGAGTCGAAAATGCCTTAAACTTAGTCGAAAAAATGCATTCGGGGGGCGAAAATGCGAAACAGCCCCCCAACCAATGTTGTGATGTAACTGGGAGCTTTCCCATGGCAAACATGACCTATAGGAACTAATGGTACATAAATAGGACACGTAGGTTGGGAGTTATACTTGAAAATGCCTTAAACTTAGTCGAAAAAAGGCGTTGGGGAGGCGAAAATGCGAAACAACCCCCTAACCAATGTTGTGATGTAACGGGAAGTTTCCTCGTGCCAAATATGACCTGTAGGAACTGACGGTATGGAAATAGGACACGTAGGTTGGGAGTTAGAGTTGAAAATGCATTAAACTTAGTCGAAAAAATGCATTCGGGGGGCGAAATGTGAAACAGCCCCCAACCTATGTTGTGATATAATCGGGAGCTTTCCCGTGCCAAATATGACTTGTAGGAACTGACAATACATGAATAGGACACGTAAGTTGGGAGATAGAGTCGAAAATACGTAAACTTAGTCGAAAATTGTATTTTTGATGCAATGTGTATTTTTGAACATCTTTTATGTAAGCAATTATACTTTTCAACAACTGTTGGGGATAATTTTCTCAAATTCTTCTACAGGTTGCAGTTTTGAACATTTTTTGTAGACATCAACAAGTCAAGTAGTTTAGTCAATACTAATGATTTATTTGAAAATATTAATTATATTCGAGTTTTATATGTTTTTTTTTTTTCTTTTAAATTTTCCATATGACAATATTTAGTCAATACTAATGATTAAATTTATTTGTACAGATGGTTTTTGGCATAGAATTGTGGATACGACTTTTTTTGACAAGTACGAAAGACATTGTTTGTAGTCTGCGAATTAGAATTATTTATACAGATTAGTTTTATGGCATGGTACAACTTACTTTTGGACGTGGTACATATTAATTTTGGATGCACTACTGAATACCTTTTCACGAGGTACAGATTACTTTTTTGGCATGGTACAGATTACCTTTTGCCATGGTACAAATTAGTTTTTGGTGGTACAGATTAACTTTTGGATATTAATTTTGTTTAATCCTCTATTATGTATGGAATTATATTTTTGAGGTTGGATTATGCTTTATATGTATGGAATTTCTATTGCATTTATAATTTGATGTTAAATATGAATTTTTTGATGTTAAAAGTAAAATGTATGCATGTTGTGGAAGTAATGGTTGCTAATTGCATTAGTATATGGATTATTTTATTTTTATACAGGGTACAAATTGCTCTAATAATGGAATAACTATAGGTGGTCGAGAAATTTAAAATTTAAAAAAAAATTACATACTTTTTGGCGACTAAATATTTTTGTAGCCAAAAATGCAAAGTTTTTTCATGACTAAATATTTAGTAGTAAAAAGAGAAACAAAAGACGTTTGGCTACCAAATAGTTAGTAGCCAAATAAATAAATATGAGGGAAGAAACTTTTGCCGACTAAATATTTTAGTCATGAAATAATATGGCATCCTTCGGCGACTAAAATGTTTGGTTGTAAAACACCATGAAGTCTAATATTTTGGTGACTAATATGTTTAGTCGTGAAACCTAACAACGACTAAACTATTTGGTCGGTAAACATATTATTATTAGTGACTAATATTTTTAGTCGGTAAATGTATTATTATTAGCAACTAAAATGTTTTAGCAACTAAATGTTTTAGTCGCTAAAAGATAATTTAATTTTGATTTAATTTTTTTCGGCAAAGTAAATATTTCGTCGCCAAAACGTTATGTAAGCTACTAAGTCCGTTTTAGTAGCCGAAGATAAGATAATTAGCAACCAACGTCAAATTAGTTGCCAACGATTATTGCCAACAAGGCTTTGGCGACGAACGGGCCGATGAAGAACTTTAGTTGCCATTGACTTTCGGTGACTAAAAAACAACCTTCGGCGACTAAAAATTTGGTCGCAAAAAGTGTTTTTTCTTGTAGTGTCTTCTGGGTGAATAATTTGAAAAAAAAGAGCATCATTTGGGGGCAATGGACTTGAAGGCGACAGTGATGGCGAATCTAGACCGAAAGCTCAGCATGGCGTGGAAGCGGTGGTAATGCAATTACGTGTATTTAGGGTTATTGCTTAGGTAAAATGTGTTGTGTTGCTGATTTTACCATATTGCCTAGTAAAATTTTTTGTTCTTCTAAAATTAGCGCTAGTTCCATTAGCCACTTTGGACAGGGGCGGACAGAGGGGCTGCATTGTTGCACCTAATTAACTCGAGGGACTAAAATTGTGCAATTATTACTTGAGAGACAAAAACAATACAAAGGATAAACTTGAGGGACCAACAAAATAACTAATCCAAAAAGCTCATTTAACACAGGCAAATCACACACTAGTAATTTATTGAAGTGCAACGGGGAAATCACACACGGGAAATTTAACAACAATGTAGCCATCTGTGAAATGACTAATTAAAACAAAAAAAAAAAACTTATTTCACAACAGGCAAATCACACACTCGTAATTTATTGAAGCGCAAAGGCAAAACCCAATGCAATGGGTTACATTGTAAATTAAAGATGGATGGCGAAGGAATTAAAGCACGCATGCAAGCATTGAATTAGGCGCGGCTGGCTTTATTGAGTATGTTGTCAACGGATTTGAGAGACTGAATGGCCAGCTGAAGATAGTAGCTAAGAGCTCCAATGATGGGAGAAAGGGGATCGGCAGCGAGTTCTAGCTTCACATCCTCGCCCACAGAGGGCGGTGGCTGGCTGGGATCCTCGTCAAATGACTTGGCTTGCTCAAGGTATGCGTCCATACGCGGAGTGGCAAACAAGCGCAGCTCTTCCACATCATCACCTCTTGAAGCGAAACGCTGGCGATTATGGGACGTCTCTGAAGAGAGTGCAAAAGGACGCCCTTGCTTTTCGTAGGTTTCCTGAGATTTCATCAAACTTTTTATCTGTTGCAGCTCAGATTTCAGCATGTCAATCAACGGGTTAGACTCATCATTAAAAATGTCCCCCAGCAAGTTTTGGGCTTCAACGAGCTTGTCACGAGCATTGTCCAGCTTCTTGTCGTCAGCCATGACTCTCGCTTCTTTCATCATCTGTGCAGTCTCGAGACGGCTCTCCTCAGTCATCACCTCCTCCCTCTCTGGCTCCACGTATGTCCTGCCGGTGCGGCTTACGGTAATGATTGTCGGATTGGCATCAAACAATTTCCCATCAGAGCTGTACGCGAGTTATATGCATACACATATCCATTATATTTGTCAGATCGATCATCGAGTCAAATTAAAACACAATTTATTCTACTAGCTAGTAAATGCAGGGATTTGATAATATTGGTGCCACTGCCACCTGACCTGTATGTGTAAGTGATTTTGAGGACATCCGAGCCCGCCGGACTACTAGCAGCAGGGAGATGAACGTCCACCAGGACCTTGCGTACCTCTTTAATGTAAAGATCGCCAAATGAAACAGTCACAGAGCCGGCATCATCGTCCTTGGATTGTGGATAGTCTCCGGCAGCCACCTTAACGATTGTAGATTCGTCTTGTGTGATGGTCAGCTTCAGATCATTAACAACCACGGTGAGAAGCCCAGCCAAACACTGGGAAAATGCAATACTCAAGTTGTCCTGGTTTCGAACATCTGAGAACGTTCCTCCCATGCTGTTGTTTGCGATGGCATTGAGCACCTATATCGAAGGAGTACACGCACGGGAATTACTAAAGTTATATTACTACGACTTTTGCAATTTTTTTTTAGAAAAATGCTAACCATCACTCCAAAATTCACAGGTTTTGTATACCCGTTTTCCCACATCACAGTGTTATAAGGAAAGAAAAAAATAATAATAAAATTGTGGGGTGAATATAGCAGATTATGTGGAGTGAATGTGTAGGGATCACCTAATTTACCAAAGGAAATTCCATAATAACCAAATTTACTCCCTTGTTTTCGCCAATTATGGATCACCCATGACTCCAGCTAGCCTAGATTAGTGTACAGCTAGCTATTAATTCCTCTATAAAATAGATTCCTATACAGATAATATAAACATCCTCTTGCACCCTCACTATGAATGAATTTTTTTTTTTTTTTCAATACGACGTACAATAGGATCATGGTCTGCGCCAAAACCGAATGTGTATACGGGCACCTTGCCGACCGGAACTTGGGCAGCATTACCACCTTTGTTTTGCTGACCGTCGGACATAAGCATAATGCCAACTGCACGCCCGCTAGTAAGACTGCGGTCATTTAGCACTTTTAAGCCCGTTTGAAGACCAGCATAGATGTTTGTTTTACCGTTAGCAATTAAAGCATTGACCAGATTTTCAATCTCCTCTTGAGAATTTTCAGTTATCTGCCGCAATGGGCACAACCGCTGGGAGCCCCCGTTGAATGTGACAATCGACAAACGATCAATCGGGCTAAGTTTCTTGATCATGAATAGCATGGCAATTTTCATTTTTTCTAACTTCGCTCCCGCCATGCTATTGCTGACATCTAAGACCGTCACAATATCCACTCCGGATCTGTTGCTGCCGGCTCCTTGCCCCGTGAGCTCCAGCATCACCTTGAATTTGCTTTCTTCCAGGGGTGCCGTCGTCTTGTTGAAGATTCCCGGCTTTATTTTTCCTGGCAGGGATAGTGTATTTTTTGCCCCTGAAATATACCATTCCAAAACTCAAATTAACGATCAACAATACATTCTAGTATGCTATAGGAGTATATACAGCCCATCAGGTGCAGACAGTGTTGGAAATAAGCTTGCTTCAAGAAAACTCTAGGAAGAAGGATAAGAACCTAGAAGGCAACACATGATACATTGTGCAGAAGCATGGCAGCTTCAAAGGAGCTTCTATGGTCAAACGGTTAAAGACTTAGATATGATGAAGAAGAAGAAGAAGAAGAAGAAGAAGAAGAAGAAGAAGAAGAAGAAGAAGAAGACTTGAGCCATGATTTACAGATGGCTCCAGCCATGCTTTCACACTGGTAAGAGCTTCTGTAAATAGCTCAATTACTAGCTTAGATTTATCTCTCAGACATTGAGAAATTTGATAGAGATTTGACAGAGGACGAATACTCTGTTTCTATTGTAAGCTTTGAGTGAGATATATCAATACAATTGTGTGGCTTTTGTTTGTAAATTCATAGACTATAAATGGAGAAACGAAGAAAACATAAACCTGAGACATCTTGGCTTGCATCAATCGGCTCATCATCGTTGAAGCTCATTTTGCCAAGAAAACTGATACACCAATTCAATTTGCTAAACTTTCCTTACTCCCATCTCACCACTTTCAACCTCAAATAAATAAAGAGAGGAAACAATTCTCGAAGAAGACTTTCTTGTACTTTTTATTTTTTTATTTTTATCTTTAGGAGGGCAATTATGAATTTTATTTTTTTAATTAATTTTGTTAAATAAAATTTTTTAACCATGAGATATTTGTAATTTTTCAAACCACAAGAATCAATTTGTATTTTAAGCAAACCTCAAGGTGTATCTGTAATTTACCCTTTTTTATTTTAAGGCCTCGATATGGCAACTCAAAATTTGTTTTGTTTTGTTTTTTGTTTTTTTGTTTTGTTTTGTTTTTTTTTTTCATTTTAATTTATTTTTTCTTCTTTTGCATAGGAAAGGTTGAATTAAAGGGAGTAATGCTACGATCGGGGCATACACCAATTAATGCACAAGTTTTCCTTTTTTACTTCTGATTGTTTTTTTATTTTTGCATTTTATTTATTTATTTATTTTTTTGGGTATAATTTCTCACTCTATTCTCTACAAACTATTATTTATTTTTTTTGCTTATAATCATTTTTTGTTTATGAAAAATTTTACCTTAAAATGACGTGATAATGTCATTTGTAATTAAAAAAAAAATGTCAATAGACTTTTTATTATAAAGTGATAGATCAAAATCCGACCAAATCATTTTTAATAATTTTATTGTATTGATTTTATGTTTTTATATTACACTTTGTTATTTTTTGCTTTTAATATTTTGTGGCATCATGATATATATTAATCGACCATTGGTACAGAGTATTACTTCAAAAACACCTACTAGTTTTTTTTTTTTTCCTTGGCCCAATGCAGTTACTGCCATAATTACAACACTATACCAACAAAAAAAAAAAATGCTCCCTTCATCCCAATAGTGTACTTAGGCATCCGTGCTTTAGGCAGGTGAAAATGAAAGTATGTATTGTGACTGTTGTTTTTGGTGGACTGCTCAAGCAGTTATTTTGTCGCTCGAACGAAAATTCTTAGCTCTCAGTAGTTTGCCATTTTACAGGCGAGACCGCTCCAGCGGTGAAAGTGGTCGCTTGAGTGTAGATTTCATGCTCCCAATATTTTTGAGTTGGGTGGTTTTTGAGTTGTATATTGTATTTGGTACCTACGCAGGGAGTCAAGGTGCTCAATTGCCCTGTCTGCGCATACTGCTGGACGAATGTGGAAAAATGCTTTTGGGTGTCCACGAGCCCGCCGTTTCTAAAGTTGACAAATGTGGAAAAACATATTTGGGGTGTCCGCAGCCCTGCCATTTTTGGAGTTGGCAAATGCGGAAGGGAAAATTATTTTTGGGTGCCCATTCCCGTGATATTTTTGGAGTCAACATATGTGGGACTAGGCCTGTAAATGGATCGGATTCGGATCGGATCTGTCAAAATCCGAATCCGATCCGATTAAGACAAACCCGAATCCGATCCGAATCCGTTTAGTTTATATCCGATTATAGATATCCGAATCCGAATCCGATGATTTCGGATATCCGATCTGATAATCCGAATCCGATCCATTTATTTATTTATTGAGCTACAATATTATATAATTTCAAAAAAAATTTTCATTTTGTACTTTTTTATTCAAATTGAGAATAATCGGATCGGATTATCGGATTATCGGATCGGATCGGATTTTTGCATATTTAATCCGTTTAATAAACGGATTAAACGGATTCGGATTATCGGATTATCGGATTATCAGATCGGTTTTTTTAAACAGATTCGGATTATCGGGTCGGATTATCGGGTCGGATTCGGATTAAATCCGATCCATTGACAGCCCTATGTGGGACTATTTTAAGTATACAAACCTATATCCATGTATATATTTTGAATTTCGGCTCTTACTTGGAATGGCATAGTATATTTACCGCCTCATTTGAACTCAGGAAATGTTAACTTAACCTACATATTGCTAATCTCATATTCATGCTTAAAGGCATTCATGCATATACATAATAAAATTTATCAAATGTTGCATTGCATGATCATGTATTTTTTAATTAATGTTATAACTTGTTAAATGCATTACCTATTGAGCTTTCACTCACCCCAAAGCTAACCAAATTACAGGAAATGAAGACGAAGTGCCTCCTAAGTGAATGTTTTGAATTGAATGAAACTTTTGGGATGTGAAAGCTTGTGTTTGAAATCATAGTATGCGTGTGCCAGGGGCAATTTTTTGGGGTGACTATGTGTAGATGTGTATTTTGATGTAACAAGGAACAAATTTTGAGGAAAAGATAAACAGTAGCTGATTTTGTTGTATAATTCCTTACTTGTTGAACTACTTTATTTTGTTTGTAAATGTAACGAAACAATGTTGTAAAGTTTGGAAATAGTTCAAAAGGGAAGCAATATTGTTAATGTTATATCATTACTGTTTTGTTTCGTTTTTGATGTCAATCTTGCATTGGTAATGCCCAGATGAAAAGGGGAAACAGGGAGGCTCATTTGTCAGGGTGTTACAAATTGGTATTAGAGCAAACCGAGTTTGAACACCTAGAGCTTGGGGGTTTATTGTTATGAGTAAGGCAGGTGTTAGGCACCCTACACTGCCCTTATGGTACTATGTTTCCAAATCTATTGATTTTTTTGCTAAGGGATCTACCTTTGAAAAATATTTATAGCGGTAAAAGTAAAATTTAAGCATTTAATACGACAAATGATTAGTGGAATTAGTGGTAAAGTGTTTACATGCAAATAAAAATATATATATATATATGTATACATACTCATGTATATATATATTGGGGTTAATTCCATCAAATATAAATATATTCATATATGTGGGAGTCGAATATATGGAAAAGGAAGAAGGGGTATATCCCATAAGTCGAGAGGCTGTTACATCTGCACCAATCAACTAAGATGCGAATATCTTGAGATCATTTGAATAGACGGAGAGATTTATGTTGGAATAAACAAAAGGATAATAAGTAAAAGGTGGGCACTAGGCTCGAGGTCAGAAGAATGAATATAAATACAAGAGCTCCGGATTTAGAAAGCTATGTAAAAAAAAATACACTTCACTAAACTTAGTAAACAAGCTTTCTTAAGTAGAGGAACTGACTTGCCCGTCGGAATGCTAATCCCAGCACCCCCGACCGGAATATTTGTCTTTGCAGGTGACTAGCTGAGAATCAAGAGCGTCTTCCCAGATCAGAAGAGTATTTCCAAAAACCCCTTCCCCACAATTGGCGCCATCTGTGGGAATACTCAAATACATCCATGGAAGGCGTGACTCAAGATTCTCCGATAGCCACCGATGCGATCACACAGAGAGTCGACCTCACTCCGGCAAACATGCTCGAGAAGGAAATCATTGCTGCAAGATGTGCCTTGAATGTCAATTCACAAACCACTTCGATGCTAGCCATCTTGGAACGAGCTAGAAAGACCAAACAAAGTTTAGACAGCACCATCGCTGAGAACGAGCACCTTCGCCGCGATCTGGCCTCGGAAATAGCAAAGCCCAAACAAACAGTGCGCCAGGTCTCTAAGCGACCCCCAAGGGCAGGAAACCAACGGTCTCGGGCCCGACAGCAAAACACCGACGCTCGTTGTGCTTCAACCGATTACTTTGAGGAATTGACACAAGACGAATGTATCCAGCGAAGTGTTCCGCACGATAACATCCATATGATATACAGCCTGCCAAAAGCCCCGGCCATACATGCAATCCAATCTCTCCCAGGCCCTCAACAGCAACTCACGCCAGCAAAGCGACCCCGAGAATCACCAAGCATCACCTTCGACGATTCTGATTTGATCGGTGTAACGCTCCCTCACATCGATCCACTGGTTGTCGCGCTACGCGTTAACCGGTTCACCGTCGAACGCGTTCTTATAGACCAGGGCAGCATTTCGGAGGTCATGTATTATAAAACCTTCATCAAACTCGGTTTCACTGAATCAGATCTGACCCCGGCCCCTTATCCACTATTCGGCTTCAATGCCAATCCCGAATACCCACTGGGAAAAATTAACCTACCCGTCTGAGCGGGTTCCAGAACGGTGGATGTAGAATTCCTGGTCATCCGACTGCCGTCGTCGTACAATCTCATTATGGGGCGATCGTGGTTGCATACCTTGCAGGCCGTCCCAAGCACCTACCATCAATTGTTACGTTTCCCAACAGAACACGGCATTGAGCAGATCCGCGGCTCCCAAAAATCGGCACAAGCATGTTACCTCTTGGCTGCCAAAATGCCAAAGGAATTGCAGGTAAACTCCATCGAGGCACCCAATCGGGAAATCCTGGATGACGTCGGGCGGCAGCCAAATGAAAAGGCCACAGAAAGTTTAGACCAAGTTGACATTGACGGAAGCCCAGAAAAGTTCTTCATGATCGGCACCTCGTTACACCAAGCCGATAGACAGCAGCTGATCACCTTTCTACTTACCAACCTCGACGTCTTTGCGTGGACTCCGTATGAGATGCCGGGTATAGACCCATCGGTTCCGGCACCACCTGAACGTCGACCCCACCTGCAAGCCCGTCATTCAGAAAGGCCGTCGGTCTGCCACAGAGCACACTGCTGCCGTCATAGAAGAAGTCGACAGATTGCTTGATGCCGGGGCAATTAGAGAAGTCACCTACCCCACGTGGCTCTCCAACACAGTGGTGGTGAAGAAGAAAAATGGAACTTGGCGAGTGTGCGTCGACTTCACGGATCTGAACAAGGCTTGCCCCAAGGACTGCTTTTCCCTACCTAGAATCGACCAACTCGTCGATGCCACGGCGCGCCATCAACGCATGAGTTTTCTCGATGCTTACAGAGGCTACCATCAGATCGCCATGCATCCAGATGACCAAGACAAAACTGCATTCCTCACCCCAAGAGGAACCTACTGCTACAAAGTTATGCCTTTTGGGCTGAAGAACGCAGGGGCAACTTACCAAAGGCTGGTCACCGCCATGTTCAAAGAACAACTCGGCCACACCATGGAAGTCTACATCGACGATATGGTGGTCAAGTCCAAAGAAGAACAGGATCACATAGCCGATCTAGAGAAGACATTCGGCATCTTGCGCAAATATAGAATGAAACTGAACGCCTCGAAGTGCGCGTTTGGAATCGGCTCCGGCAAATTCCTGGGTTATATCGTCAACCACCGCGGAATCGAAGCCAACCCGAGGCAAGTCACAGCGATCTTGGAACTCGGTTCCCCCAGATCAGTAAAAGAAGTCCAAAAGTTGATGGGGATGGCCGCCGCACTCAATAGATTCATCAGTCGGTCAACAAACCGATGCAGACAATTCTTCCAGACGTTACGTCAAAGCAAAGCTTTTGAATGGTCCGCCGAATGCGAAGCAGCTTTCACCGGGCTCAAGACTTACCTTCGGTCAGTGCCTCTCTTGACAACACCACCGCGGTGACCCTCATTCTCAGATCTAGCAGTCTCCGATAGGGCCGTTAGCAAGTATTATTAAAAAAGAAGAAGAAGAACGACAGCGGCGAGTATTATGTGAGCTAGGCAATGGTCGATGCCGAGACACGTTATCTTCCACTGGAAAAACTCATCCTAGCCTTGGTCATGGCAGCAAGAAAACTGATGCATTACTTCCAGGGGCATAGCATTGGAGTGATAACAGATTACCCCCTCCGATCAGTACTACGAAGTGCGGAAGCATCAGGACGTGTTTCAAAATGGGCTCTTGAACTCGGCCAATATGACATTCAGTTTTTACCCAAAACCGCAATCAAGGGACAGGTGCTTGCCGACTTTGTGGCCGAATTCACAGGCGGGCTTTCCGACCTTAAACCTGCCGACGTTCTTCCAAAGGTTGAAGCTCGATCAAAGTCAAATTAGAGAATTTATGTCGGGGATATTTGGCAGCTATACTGTGATGGATCGTCTAATCAACAGGGCTGCGGCGCCGGCGTAGTAATCATGTCTCCCGACGGTGCAATAATAGAGCAGGCCGTGAAGCTTGGCTTCGAAGCATCAAATAACGAGGCCGAGTATGAAGCCCTCTTAGCCGGCCTACGAAATGCACATATTCTTGGCGCTCGGCGTTTGCTAGTGTTTTGTGACTCCAAATTGGTCATCAACCAAATAAAGGGGAGTACGCAAAAACGACCGTATGGTCGCTTATATGAAAACGGCCAACTCTTTGCTAACGGTTTGACCATCACGAATCGAACCAAATAACATGTGATCGAACACACGCAGATGCCCGCATGCCTAGCCTCCGCCATCAATTTCAACTCAAATGGACCATTAAAGTAGGTTTCATCCCGGAGCCGAGTATCGGCCCTTCGGAGGAGATCCACATTAATATTATAGAATCCGCACCAAGTTGGATGGACCCCATAACCGGATTCCTCTCTTCTGAACAACTCCCAGAGGACAAAAAAGAAGCACAAGCTACGCATAATAAGGCCCCGCGATACTATCTCGATCCACAGGAGGGCTTTACAAAAGTCCCTCTCCGTCGCTATTTGGAATGCGTCCCCCAGGATAAAGTGGGGGACCTCCTAACTGAGATACATGAGGGCAGTTGTGGAGCCCACTCCGGCGGACACTCTCTTGCCCATCGAGCTATAACATAGGGGTATTATTGGCCGACAATGAGAGCCGACGCAGAAAATTATGTTAAAAGATGCGAACAATGCCAAAAGTTCTCCCCACTAACCCATCTCGCTCCAAGAGTTGAACTCTATCACTACCCCCGCCGTTTGCTCAATGGGGGCTTGATATTGTAGGACCGTTGCCCAGGGCCCCAGGAAACAAGCGATTCCTAATCGTAGCAACAGATTACTTTACAAAATGGGTCGAAGCGGAGGCTCTAACACACATACGAGATGCCGACATAAAGCGATTTGTATGGAGGAACATCATTACGTGATTCGGCATTCCAAGAGCTCTCATCTCAAACAACGGCACCCAGTTCGATTGTGACGTATATTGAGAACTATGCGGAAAATACGGTATCACGCCCTACTTCTCTACGCCCGCCTACCCCCAGAGCAACGGTCAAGCCGAAGCCTCAAACAAAACCATCTTGGACGGCATCAAAAAGAGACTGGAAAAAGCTAAAGGCAAATGGGTCGAAGAATTGCCAAGTGTATTGTGGGCGCACCGGATAACGCCGAGAAGGTCCACCGGAGAAACGCCGTTCGCCCTATGCTTCGGAACCTAAGAAATTTTACCCCTGGAAATCGGCTTCCCGACTTTGAAATCACAAGTCTTTGATACGGGCCGAAATGACATGATGCTCGCCCGGGACCTGGATCTAATCGAGGAACGAAGAGACCGCGCCCTGGCCTCCATGGCACGGTATCAGCAGTAGCTCGCTAAGTCATACAATCAATGAGTTCAGTTGCGTCGCTACACTCCAGGAAAGCTGGTCCTAAAGAAAGTACTTCCAGCCGACCGGAGACCGGCCGACGAAAAGTTGGGTCCGAATTGGGATGGCCCCTATCGAATAGACTCTATTGCAGGAACAGGGGCATATCGGCTTTCGGACATGTCAGGAAGAAGCCTGCCACGGCCTTGGAATTCAACGCATCTACGAAAATTTTACCAATGACCCGATTTGTGGGCTTGGTACTTGTACATACTCTACCGTAATGAAAAAGTTGCTCGTTTTCATGCTTCAGTTCATATGCTTCTTGATGACCAAATAAGTCTCCGGATTCGGAGCGCCCTTCGTGGACACCACGATTGGCCGAATAAGTCTCCGGATTCGGAGCGCCCTTCGTGGATATCACGATTGGCCGAATAAGTCTCCGGATTCGGAGCGCCCTTCGTGGAAACCACGATTGGCCGAATAAGTCTCCGGATTCGGAGCGCCCTTCGTGGATATCACGACTGGCCCAACAAGTCTCCGGATTCGGAGCGCGCTTCGTGGAAACCACGATTGGCCGAATAATTCTACGGATTCGGAGTGCGCTTCGTGGATATCACGATCGGCAGAATAAGTCTTCGGATTCGGAGCGCCCTTCGTGGATATCACGATCGGCCGAATAAGTCTCCGGATTCGGAGCGCCCTTCGTGGATATCACGATTGGCCCAATAAGTCTCCGGATTCGGAGCGCCCTTCGTGGATATCACGATTGGCCGAATAAGTCTCCGAATTCGAAGCGCCCTTCGTGGATATCACGATTAGCTGAATAAGTCTCCGGATTCGGAGCGCCCTTCGTGGATATCACGATTGACCGAATAAGTCTCCGGATTCGGAGCGCCCTTCGTGGATATCACGATTGGCTGAATAAGTCTCCGGATTCGGAGTGCCCTTCGTGGATACCACGATTCGCCAAATAAGTCTCCGGATTCGGCGCACCCTTCGTGGATATCACGATTGGCCAAATAAGTCTCCGGATTCGGAGCGCCCTTCGTGGATGTCACGATTTAACTGACCAAATACATGGTTCCTACATTGGAGCCGATCGATGTATTTCCGAACGTTTACATTACGCAGTACAAAAGCTGACAATAAATTGACATAGGGCGTTTAATTACACGCAGAACATTTCAAAATCTACTAATAAAGAAATTCTATTTATTCAAAGGCCGCTATACATTTCGATACATTTCGAGCATTCGATAAAATAGTCCTATTTACTCCATATTGTAGCGCACTCAGTAGGCATCTTCGTCGTCACTTTTCTCAATATCGAACTCGAAATACGGAAGGTAATGCCGATGATATAGGGGCGAAGCCGAATTTATGCCCACGGACCCAAAGGCTTCCACAGTTTGAAGGGCCTTGATCCAGCCATGCTTGAAACCACGGTTTTCGCATCAGCAAACCTCCTCCGCTAGGTCCGTTTTGGCCTTCCTCATCCCGGCTTTCACGTCGTCCTTATATCTGCTCTCATAACCCGGGGCCTCTCGATTCGCCCTCTCCCCCATGATTTTCGTTTGACCGTCCACCACCAACTTGGCCGCTCGAACACTCTTTAGCTCCCGAAGCTCATTCTCATCTTTTTGCGCACGAGCCTCCAGACTGCGATTCTTTTCGTTGTTCTTCTCGTTCTCGCGGTGGGCTTCGCGCAGACGCATCCCGATTTCATAAGTGCTATACAGTCCTTTAATAGCCCCGTGAATGCCATCCCGAAATACTTCGAAATCTCGACGCCCGACCATTAACTGTTGTACCTCCGGCGGAAAAATCTACCGGGTGAACTCGACCGCCACATTCGGGTCTTTAATTATAGAATCTGCTTCCGTCATTGGTCTATTCTTCACGAGAACCACAAAACTCAACGGTCGTGGCTCCGCCAGCTCAACAAGGTCGGGCGGGAACCTCCGTGGTCCGTCTTTTTCGGGTGATCTGCTGACGATCGGGGACCGCTCTTTTTCCCGATCCACGGACGCTCTCCTTCCCGTGCGAATAGGCTCGTTTCTGCGACTCATTTTAATCTCTAAACCCAGCCAATGTTGGCCCCTGCCAGGTCTGGTTCAAGCCTGAATAAGGAACGAGTTAAGTTGTTGGCATGAACTCGCCCATTTATTCTGGGGTACATGCAGCTCCCCCGAGAAAACGTCAAAAGTCGTATGCCCCTTACCCAACCTATTCGGCTGAATGTCAAGCGCTATCGCTGGGGCAAGGGCTAGATTCATCAACCTAGACGGCTAGATTTTCAAACAATCATGCCGAGTAATTTATGCCTTACCCAGCCCCCGATTCAGAGCCATCGGCACATTCGGTCCCTCGCTCACGCCCTGGCCAAGGCAAGGGCAGATTCATTAATCTATTAGGTTGAATGTCAAGCGCTATCGCTGGGGCAAGGGCTAGATTCATCAACCTAGACGGCTAGATTTTCAAACAATCACGCCGAGTAATTTATGCCTTACCCAGCCCCCGATTCAGAGCCATCGGCTCATTCGGTCCCTCGCTCGCGCCCTGGCCAAGGCAAGGGCAGGTTCATTAATCTATTCGGCTCGCGACATTTTTATGTGTAGAAAATCAATAAGCCATTAATATATTCGGCTCTCGACATTTTATATGTAGAAAATCAATAAGCCATAAGCCCGCACAAAAATGTCAAGATTCATTCATTTATATATTCGGCTCGCGACATTTTTTATATACAAAATCAATACAAAAATGTCTGATAAAGCTTAACAATACATTTGTAAAATCCTAATACATTTGTAAGTTCCTAATACATTTGTGAAATCTAAGTCATTCGCCAAAAATTCTTCGGAATCGCCTCCAACGGCTCGACATCCACTTACTCATACTAAGATGGTATAGTCGGTGAAACTCCAACAAAGAAGGGCTTTGTGCCACTGCTTGAACCCCTGCTGGCGCCGAGACTGTCCACATATTCGGCGAGCCCAAAGATCTTTTCCGCTTTTGAATGCTTTGGAAGCAAATTTTCACGACAGCCAACTCAGCCTCCAGGCTGGCAACCGCCTTCTAGGACAATCCCATTGCCGCTCTCGCGTCGCCCTCTTCGGCCCGCCGGATTGATCTGCAATACGAGCCTTTTCTACCTCGGCCTCGGCCCGAGAAGCTTCCACGTTCGCTCTCAAAGCTGCATCCTCAGCCCTCTTTCTCTGGCCCTCTACTTACTTTTGTAGGCGGCCAATTTCTTTGACAGCGTCAAGTTGCCGACGTCCCATGTCGGCTATCCTGCCGACGGTCTGCAAAAGAACCCAAAAAACTTAACCTCAACAGTACTTGGATGAGATGAAGAAAAGTCAAAATACGTACCAGGAGTGCCGATTGCACGGCCAATGCTGTCGCATTCATATCTGGTTCCACCCGAAAAGCCTCGACATCAAACGACAATGACACAGAAGTAGCCACACCGAATGCGACCTATGGATCTTTAAGCGCCGAAGCCTTAGAGGGAACCATCATGTCCTTTACCATTGGACGAATGACAAAAGGAACAGCCTCACTAGACCCCTCTAATCGAGGACGCTTACCACCTTATTCGTCTGAGCCAGCCTTAAGGTCAGCAAGGCGTTTCCCTGCCTTTTCCTCAACTTTTCGGCCGACTCCCCCGACCAACGGAGATTCGGCATCCCGACCTTTTTCCGTCTCCTCTAGAACCCCCAAAGACTCGGATTTGGCAACAGGGAGGGGGAGTCGAGATTCGGTGCCAGCGATCTCGCATTTAAAGGTCCTCCGCTCTTCGTCAGGCTAACCTCTCCGTGATTCGCTTTTTGGCAAGCTTTGTCGACTCAATCCGCCATATCCATGAGTCTAAGACGGAAGATCCTCTCAGGTGTTAAAAACGCCGCAGAAGGAAGATTCCCCGTCCCGACGTAAATAAAGGGGCGGAATCCAATACTTCCTCAAACTCGGCCTCGATTGATCTCGATTCGGTGATATCAACTACCTCGCTCCATTCCGAATTGGACCTTCAAAGCCTATCCGCCTCAAGTTTTTGAAGTCGATGCGAATAAGAGCAAGAAGGGAATCTTCACCCTTTGGAATCGGTATGTTTTCCGCCGAGAAGGTTGTGTATGTCGGTTCAGAACAAAGCGTAATGTGAGCCGCCTCCTGCTTCAAGACTTCACCGCCGAAATACCTAAGAGCGACCACGATATCTAAAAAGGGTGACGCCGTGGGTTGAAGGTAATATCTTTTTCGCACTTCTTCCCGCATTTAAACGAAGCCATGAGATTTCAATGAAATAGGTTCTACAATAAAATGAACACGACAAAAACGAGGGATACTTTCGACTGCTCGCCTCCGCTTCAGGAATAGGGTCGACACGATCTTCTCCTTCGCTGAATTCCCAGTTACCCTGGACAACGACCATAACGTCATCAACTTGTTTCCTAGAGCTGGAAAGCATAGTGATTAGCTGATGGTCGATGTCCTTAGCTCTAAGGAAATAACGTCCTTGCCGGCCGGAGGACTTAGCCAAGGCATAGCAAAGGTTTGATAGCCTAATGCCAAGGTTAATTCCAAGGCGACGATTCAACGCTACAACACCCATTATAATTCTAAAGAAATTCACGTTAGGTTGAGAAGGGATTAAATCCCAATGGTGAAGCACAGCCCTAAGAAACGGATGCAAGGGGAAGCGGACTCCACCCTCCGCGATTGACAAAAGAGGAAAGACGATTGAGGTTTGGTCCTCCCTCTCCATGTCAAGGGTGCCGTCTGCCAAAAGCGACAGACGGACGTCATCAGGAATAGAGAAATGGCGTCTAAAACCAACAATTCGATTTGATGAAAGGAGGTCTTTTAAATGTTTCGCCATGCCCTAAAGTTGACACAGATATGCCAAAGAATAAAATGGAAATACTTCTCAAAGCAAAGAAGTGGAAAACTTACAGAGGGAGAAAAAGATATTGGAGGAGACAAAATTGCAAGAACGATCCAAAAGGCAACCTAGTGACCAGTATTGTGGAATGTGAATCCGAAGGGACGCTAATCTTTAAAATCACAATGAATAGGCATGTATGAAGAGACGGGAAATCGGTATGACAACCAAAAGGGGGTGTACTTAGACGAATATTGTGTGGGCTCAATTGCCAAAATTTTGGTTGAGTATTCAGAACCCGGAACCAAGCACTCCAGCCAACAGATGTTGGGAGAATGCTTGGGGGGCAATTGTGGGAGCCGAATATATGGAAGAGGAAGAAGGGGTATATCCCATAAGTCAGAGACTGTTCGGCTCCGTACCAATCAACTAAGATGCCGAATATACTGAGATCGCCGAATAGACGGAGAGATTTATGTTGGAATAAACAAAAGGATAATAAGTAAAAGGTGGGCACTGGGTTCGAGGTCAGAAGAATGAATATAAATACAAGAGCTCCGGATTTAGAAAGGTATGTAAAAAAAAATACACTTCACTAAACTTAGTAAACAAGCTTTCTTAAGTAGAGGAACTGACTTGCCCGTCGGAGTGCTAATCCCGGCACCCCCGACCGGAATATTTGTCTTTGCAGGTGACTAGCTGAAAATCAAGAGCGTCTTCCCGGATCAGAAGAGTATTTTCAAAAACCCCTTCCCCACAATATATTATTTTTATATATGTGTGTATATGTATATATATATATATAAGGGTCTATTTCACCAAAACATATATATACATGTTATGATAAATAATATCTATTCTACACATACATGTATATATATATAGAGGTCAATTCCACCAAGATATATAGACATGTATATTATGATAAATATCATTTATTCATTATTTACTTATATATAGGGGTCAATTTCACCCAAAATATATAAACATATGTATAAATAATACAGTGATGATTTAAACATAAATAAATAAATAAATAAGAGATTAACTTAAATGGAATAAAGAAAGTAAATGGATAATATAAATATTGTTCAATTTGTTTACATAAATATCCACTTGCGAGTTAAAAAAATAAAAATATCTAACATATTTTTTTTAGAACAATTTACCTATAAATCCCATCTTGAGGAATAGTGATCCATTTAGTCCTAAAAATTTTCTTATAAACTAATTAGTCACATTGATTTTCGAAAGGTAGATTTAATATATTATTTAAAAATCAAATTTACGGTTATACCCTTATTTTTATTATGTTCTTTTTCTTTTTTTCTTTTGTGCTAGAAAGGTAAGGTACATAATGTATAGGAATCAAATTTGGAATGAATTTTTATATGAAAATCTTTTTTATTTGGAAAACATTTCAAAAGGAATACAAAACAACTTAAAATATGAAATTCTTCAAACATTTCAAAAGGATATGAGATTTTTCAAACATTTCAAAAGGAGTACAAAAACTACATAACAAGCTTTGGCCAAATGTATAATTTCAAACTATAATCCTCTAATGTAATACTCAAACGTGATACTCTAATGTAACTGAGAGGGTAATTTATGTGAATAAATTGGGCCGAGCTATGTCCCTTATTTTTAGACATTTGGACCGAGCTATAAGCCAGAGTTGGAGCTATGATAGCCCGGTCTTGGGCCATTCAGGCATCAAGCCAGTTAAAGGTGCCTCCAAGGCCTTGACTGCACTATCTAGAGCTAAGTCCTGAGACAGACCGAGTTGCTAACAAGAAGAAGGCCGAACTATGTGTAGTTTAGCATCGAGCCCTCTTGTAGGGATGGTTACCACGATTTTACCCAAAGTAGCTCAAAGCCAAGGAAGCTCGGTTGAATGTAGTACCAACCGAGGTAAAAGATTTGAGCTTGCTCACTTAGCTTGCAGTATTAAGGGTGTTCTGAGGATAAGCATTATCTTTGCGAGCGTGATTCCTAGAAGGAATCTTCTAAATAGAGTTGGAGTCCTACTAGGATTATGCCAAGCGGAATCTATAAAAGCTCATGACAGGACCTATGCACAGGTATGACAATTCTTGCTTTAAAATACACAGAGCTTATTGTCTATTGTCTACTTACTGACTTAGGCATCGGAGGGGTTTCTGGCATACACCTGCCGGCTAGCTCACGTTTGTGTTTTCAAGTAGCAAAGCGACGACATTTGGAGAAGTGCAAACTTGGTCAACAAGATTATACGAGAAGATTATTCTGTGCTCGTACAATTGGCGTCATTTGTGGGAAACTTTTACAGAGAACAAACCTTTTGATCAAGTTTTTTTTCAATTAATTCCAATGGGGCATAATGAAGACTTGCCACATTCGGCTATCGATGGGTAAACCCCATAACGGGGCGGGAGGCTCGAAGGTTTCCTTTTGTCCCGCCCATGACAGAATTGGATCCCTAGCGACGAAACCCACGGAGAGACGCGCGAGAAAGACAAGGCTCAAGTCCATGCTGCTCTCAAAGCCCTGATAGACAGAGGCGGATGATGGATTCTCAGGTTCTGGAAGATCGCGTAAGGGAGCAAGATGAATTGATAAAGAGAATGGCGGCTGACATGGAGACGATAAAGCGCCAGATAAAAGGTAAAGGAGTGGAAAAAGAGACTGATAAAATCAGAACGCACTCTCGCCACTCAGGAGATAGTGACAGTCAAGTCACACCATCACAGACTAAAAGTAGAAGCCTCAGGACAAGCGACATACGGTCAAGGACTTCCAGGACTCATTACTCCAAATCTAAGAGAGCGAGGATTGAAAGGTCTTGTATAAAGGGAAGCAGTCATAGGCCCTTGCATACGCACCAGACGACATCAAGGCACACAGAGATGCTTAGGTCGACAGACTTGCAGATAGTGCTAGAGGAGAGGGCTCGAAGGAGAGAGGACACTCAGGCACGTGACCCTCGAAGGGTCTCTGCTCTACAACGACTGGCTCCTAGGACATATGGGAGTGCCGAGGTAGGAATGCCAGTACCACGCCTTGTCTATGAACTAGCAGATAAAGCATTAGCAAGGTTGCAGAGCTCACCATTCGTTTTGGCGATAGGGAACGCACCATTACCCTTAGGCTTCCACCAACCTAAGTTCACAACTTATGAGGGAAAGTTAGACCCCTACATGCACTTGAGCCACTTTTGCTAGGTCTTGGCTGTATACCAACGGAACGAGACTCTAATGTGTATCTTGTTTCCCTCAAGTTTAGGCGATTTGGGCTTGACATGGTTTGAAATGTTTCCAGAAAGCAGCATAGCTTCATGGGCACAATTTGCAGAGGCGCTTGTTACCAGGTTTAAGACAAACACCAAGACGCCGGTAGAGATAGACCAGCTGCTCTCCATCGACATGGGCGAAAAATAAACACTAAAGTCTTACAACAATCGGTAATGGGACACTTTTAATCAAATTAGAGATTGCCCTACAAACCTAACTATTGCGCAGTGCAAACAGGGTCTACCAGCGGGCAATAAATTGAGGTATTCAATGACAATGATGCCACCCCTTACAATGGAGGCCATAATGGAGAGAGTGCATCAACACATCTGGGTAGATGAAGTTGGCACTCATACCAAAGCAAAGTCTGGCACAACAGCAATGTCAGACAAAAAACCTAAGGCAAAAGTTAACACAGCCGGCCAGGAAGAACGGCTGAACAAAAATGGTCAGGGTAGACAAGCCAACGGTGAAGACTCCCAGGCAAGGAAGTTGAGAGTTTGCACCGCCATCACCACAGTGTTCAACAAACCTATCTACCAGATTCTTATTGAGATATTCGACGAACCCTTCATATGGCGTCCAGCTAAGTTGGGAGAAGCGCAGAGGGGCTACGATGATAGGTACCATTGCACTTTCCATGATGAAAAGGGGCACCGAACTTAAAACTGTACGCCATTAAAGCAACATCTGGAGGAGTTAGTAGCCACAGGCCACCTTGACCAATATATTGAAGGGGGAGTGCAACCAGTCCCCCAAGACTGCAACAGGCCAGATGGAATGCCAGCCCACGATCCAGCCCAAGGCATAATCAATGTGATACATGGGATCATCGAGCCAAAACGAGGATGTGAACTTAGAGGGATAATCAAGAAGGCTGAGCACATGAGAGAGGTATTGAATGCACAACCTACTGTGAAAAGGGAAAAAACAGACGTAACAAACGTCATCACCTTCTCTAACAAGGACTTAGCTCGATTATAAAGCCCTCACAATGATGCACTAGTAATTACTTTGCGCGTCAAGAATTTCGACATCAAGCGGATCCTGATTGACCAAGGGAGCTCGTACAAGATAATGTACTACGAAACCTTTAAACAACTCAAATTGGAGGACAAAGATTTAGCACCTGCAACATCTCCTTTAGTTGGCTTCAACTCAATGTCAGAATGGCCAGTTGGCAAGATAATTCTGCAAGTCAATGTGGGAATAATGATAAAACAAATGGAATTTTAGGTATTGAAAGTTCCACCCACTTACAACATAATCTTAGAAAAAGCTTGGTTGCACGCCATGCGAGCGGTAGCATTAACCTACCACCAGGTATTGCGGTTCCCCAACGAAGCTGGAATGATCGAAGAAGTCTTAGGAGATCAAATCATGTCCAAGCAATGTTTCGTGACAGTGAATGGTAGCTGAGCTGTCAAAGGGTTTGTATAAATGGTGGAGGAGCCAGAAAGCAACGAGTTATTTGCAAACGTCGGCAAGGTAGCCGAACAAAAGGTAGTAGAAGATCTAGTGAAGGTCAGAATAGATGAGAAGATCCTAGAAAAGTTCTTTTTGCTCGGCTCATCTTTATCCAGCACCGAGAGAATAGAGATCATGGAATTTTTGATCTCTAATATCGAGGTGTTTGCTTGGAAGCCATACGATATACCTAGTATTGATCCAAACTTCATCTGCCATCAACTCAATGTCCACTTAACCGCCAGACCAATTATATAGCGAACTCGTCGATCGGCACTTCACCACACCGAGGTAGTGGTTGAGGAATCTACTAGAAGCAGGGGTAATCAAGGAGGTTCATTATCCTAGGTGGATCTCCAACACCGTGGTGGTACCAAAAAAGAATAGCAAGTGGCGCGTTTTACGTGAACTATAAGACAGTCAACAAAGCGTGCCCAAAAGACAATTTTCTTCTACCACGAATAGACCAACTGGTGGACTTAACTGCAGGTCACAACCGACTTAGCTTTCTTGATGCATATCGTGGTTATCATCAGATTACTATGCATAGACCAGACCAAGAGGTCATATCGTTTACAACACCCAGAGGATTGTATTACTATAGGGTCATGCCCTTTGGCCTGAAAAATACAGGGGCGACATTCCAACGAATGATCACTAAAATGTTCGAGCCATTGTTAGGGAGAACAATTGAGGTTTACATAGATGACATGGTGGTCAAAAGCAAGAATTAAGGAGACTATCTCAAGGATCTCGCCAAGATGTTCCAAATTTTGAAGACGCACAAGCTATACCTGAACGCATCCAAGTACACATTTGGCGTGGGGTCAGGAAAATTCCTTGGCTTTCTAGTGACCAACTGAGGTATAAAAGTCGATCCATCTCAGATCAAAGCCTTTCAAGATCATGAAAGGCCCAACACAGTCAAGGAGGTACAGTACCTCACTGGCCTAGCAGCCGCGCTAAACCGATTCATTAGTCGGTCATCAAATAGGTGTCGACTGGTCTTCTAGGCACTAAAGGCCAAGTTTGAGTGGAATGACGAGTGCGACCGTGCTCTAGAAAGCTTGAAAGAGTACATGACCTCTCCTCCATTGTTAGTAACCCCAGTACCTAGAGAGGAACACTTTTTATACTTAGCAATTTTCCAGCATGCAGTTAGCGCAATGTTGGTACAAGCTAAGGGAATACAACACCTGCCTATCTTTTATGTTAGCAAGACATTGCTAGGGGCCAAAACAAGGTACCTACCGTTGAAAAAGTTGGCCTTAGCTTTAATGATGGCTTTAAGAAAATTGTCGCACTACTTCCATGCCCACACCGTAATTGTCTTAACAGCCTTCCCCTTAAAAGCCTTGTTTGAAACGGTAGACTTTTCTGGGCGAATTTTGAACTGGGCCGTAGAGTTAGGGTAGTTCGACGTTAAGTTTCAACCAAGAGCCGCGATAAAGGCCCAAGCTTTGGCAGACTTCGTGGCCGAGTTTGCACCAGGCAGTCATCATGTTTGCTCGATCGACTTGATTGAGGCAACTGAGCAAAGGAGGAAAAGTGCCACAGGGATAGCACAGCCCCCGCAGCAGGATGCTCAACTGCGTAGCGAACCATTCAGCCCTATAGAAAGAGAAGAAGAAACAGACCACACTACTAACAACAAGGACTCGCCCAAAAGTAAAGTCTTAAGACAGTCAGACAGTAAGGATCAAATCCAAATGACGGATAGTAACTTACAAGAAAGCATCATCAACACCCCAGATCCCAAGACATCATCAGATCCCTCCACTTGTTGGAAGCTGTTCGTAGGAGAGATATGGAAGTTCTTCGTGGATGGAGCATCCAACAAGCACGGTGCAGGACTTGGCATAGTCCTCATCTTACCAGGTGGCCTGACAATTGAATAGGCAATCATCATTAGATTTCCAGTATCCAACAACGAGGCCGAGTACGTAGCTCTGTTAGCCGGTTTGAAGTCAGCATTCTACATGGAAGCCACCTAGCTGATGGCATACAGTGACTCCCAATTAGTAGTCCACCAAATTTCGAGCAACTACAAAGCAAAGGATGATAGAATGGCCAAGTATCAAGAGTTGGTCAGAAAGGAGATCACGAAGTTTGACGTGGTAAGGATAGAGCAAATCGGCTGAGAAGAAAATAGCAAGGTGGATGAGCTGGCCGGTTTTGCGTCAATGGAAGACACGTCTATCCCACACCCCTTACTAATGGATTTCCTTCCATGACCAAGTATTGAAGAACCTGAAGCAACCGAAGTATGCTGCGCTGAGCTAGGTCCCTCTTGGGTAGACCCCATAGTGGTGTTCCTAAAAGATAGCATCCTGCCAGAGGACACGAAAGAGGCCAACAAAATTAGAGCAAAATCACAGTGATTTTGGCTCTCACCATCACTAGCATTGTACAAAAAATCTTCACAAGACCATACTTGAAGTGTGTCCATCCTAGCAAGGTCGAGGCATTTTTGTTTGAAATATACGAAGGCATTTGCGGAAGCCACTAAGGGGGAAGATCACTGGCCTACTGAGCCATTTCACAAGGGTATTAGTTGCCGTACATGCAAGCAGACGCTGCGAAATACATCAAAAAATGTGAGAAATGTCAGAAGTTTGCGTATCAAATCCATCAGCCAGTAAGAGAGCTCCTACCCTTGACCAGCCCTTAGCCCTTTGCAATTTGGGACCACTACCAACCACGTCGAGCAACAGAAAGTTCTTTATTATGACAACGGACTACTTCATTAAGTGGGTAGAAGCAGAGGCACTCGTATCCATTAAAGAGAAAGACATCAAGAAGTTTGTCTAGCAGAACATCATAACTCAGTTTAGAATACCCAAGACTTTAATATCTGACAACAACACTTAGTTTGATGGAAAAATCTTTAGTGGTTTTTGCGAAGAATACAAGATAGAATTTTATAACTCTACGCCAACGTACCCCCAGGCCAATGGCCAGGCTGAAGCTTCCAACAAGGTCGTCTTAGATGGTTTGAAAAAGAGGCTGGAAAAAGCAAAAGGCAAATGGGCTAAGGAACTTTCCCATGTCTTATAGGCTTGCCGAACTACACCTTGGCGGTCAACTGGCGAAACACCTTTTTCCTTGGACTTGAATGGAGAGGCCATAGCCCACAAATTAGACCTTGTAAAAGAGAGAAGAGAAAGGGCACTGGTACACATTACGTTATATCAACAGGAGTTGTTCAGGAAATATAATAAAGCGGTCCATCCAAGGCAATTGAAGATTGGGTACTGCGCAAAGTAATGGGCAACACTTTGGTGCCTGGAGATGGCAAATTAGGACATAATTAGGAAGGACTGTACAAAGTGATCGGTTTGGCAAGAAAAGGGGCATATCACCTAGAAGACGTGGACGACAGAGCTATTCCAAGGCCATAGAACACGGCCAATCTCAAAGTATTTTATTTTTAGATCTTTCTTAAACACTTGTAATTTTTCTTGCAATAAAACAAGTAGACATTTTTTTTTTCCAGTAAAAATTCTTTCCTCTGTTTGTAAAAATTGTTCGTACTCATTGTCCGACTGGGGGGCAATTAAGAAGGTTGGTAGGTTTGACCAATACTTTTTCATTCTTTAGCTAAGATAAAGATCTAGGCTTAAGAAGGTTGGCAGGTTTGACCAACACTTTTTCATTCTTCAGCCGAGATAAGAATCTAGGCTCAAAAAGGTTGGCAGGTTTGACCAACACTTTTTCATTCTTCAACCGAGATAAGGATCTAGGCTTAAGAAGGTTGACAAGTTTGGCCAACACTTTTTCATTCTTCAGCCGAGATAAAGATCTAGGTTCAA
The DNA here is from genome assembly GCA_025200525.1 of Camellia lanceoleosa. Classification (NCBI taxonomy): domain Eukaryota; kingdom Viridiplantae; phylum Streptophyta; class Magnoliopsida; order Ericales; family Theaceae; genus Camellia; species Camellia lanceoleosa. The sequence goes on along the minus strand of CM045762.1, from coordinate 113,891,842 downwards.
GAAGGTTGGTAAGTTTGACCAACACTTTTTCATTCTTCAGTCGCGATAAGAATCTAGGCTCAAAAAGGTTGGCAGGTTTAACCAACACTTTTTCATTCTTCAGCCGAGATAAGAATCTAGGCTCAAGAAAGTTGGCAGGTTTGACCAACACTTTTTCATTCTGCAGCCGAGATAAGGATCTAGGCTCAAGAAAGTTGGCAGGTTTAACCCACACCTTTTTCATTCTTCAACCGAGATAAGGATCTAGGCTCCAGACAGTTGGCAGACCTGACCAATAGTTTGCACTCCCTAGCCGAAATAAGGATCTAGGCTGAAAGAGGGTGGGCAGGTGTGGCCAATAGGTTTTTTCTTCAGCTAAGATAGATATCTCGGCTTAAGAAGGTTGGTAGGATGAGATAGAGCTGTTGAGTCCGACCAGGTATACAGTCAAAATGAGACATTACAATAGAGAAAAAGTGCAGTGACCGAGTAAGAAGAACAAAAAACTTTTTTCATTGATTGAAAGGTGATTACAAGAGGTGGGTCGTATAGCCCGGTTACATTTCACAGAAAAAAAAATAAACAAGCAAAAAACAAGAAAAAAGGCTTCCTGGTCAAACAAAAAGGTCATCAAGGTCAGTATCTAGGTCACCACAGACTTCGCCACTAGGCAGACCGATTCCGGCTTCTGCTTCTTGGGTTAGATCGGTCACAGGCACTCCGTTGACCGTGCTTGGAACGATTTGGCTGAGCAGATCCACCCGAGTGGGTAGTGAAGCCTGGCGACCAAGGTTAGTGTTGGCAGGAGGAGCATTAACTGGATTAGGGGTCTCCTCTTCTTCCTCCCCCTCTTGAAGGAACTTCTGCTGGACTGTGTTTGCATAGTCCTTCATATAGCTCGGTATGAAGTAGGGGGGAGGGTTTAGAAAAATTTCAGAGTCATACACCTGATCGAGCTTTTTAATCGCAGCCTTCCAGTTGCATTTGAAGAATATGTCTTTGGTTGCTTCACTTTATTGGACGTAGGTTTCTTCTCCTTCCTTCTAACCCTAGTCCTCAGTGTCCTTCGTCTTCTTCTTCCACGCCTAGATCTCGGCATTTTTTTTCTTTTCCAGCTTGGCGAGCTCATGCAAATAACGATCTTTTTTCTCGACCAAGGCTTTTTTCTTGTCAACCTCGGCCATGTTGACTAGCTCGGCCAGTCACTCATTTCAGTAACCACCTCGACTAGTTTCGCTTTTACCTCTTTTAGCTCAGCCGCCTTGGTGTTTGAATCAGCCACAGTTGACCGTGCTGTCTTTCGCAGTTCAAGTACACGTTTGTATGCTACATGGTTTTTTTTAAGGGCCTGTCATTTAAATGAAGAGGTGTTAGGTTGCAAACCGAGCAAATTGTTAAACACAATAGACTTAAAATAGCAAATGGAGAACTTACTAGCACCATGGACTTCGAAGCCAACCAAATGGCCTTTAGTTCTGTCAAGTGGTCGTGATGCTCCATGTCCACTGGAAGGCAGAGGCTTTTTGAAAGGTTAAACGTGAGCATGTGGTCCTTCTCAGCAACCACTGAATCCTTGGTGGACACAGCACGATTTTTGTAGGACATTGCAGGTGCCCATTCAGAAGGGCTTGCTCAGCTAGAACGGGCAGGCTCTTGGTTCGGCAGCACGGGATCAGGAAGCACGATCTCTTCCTCATCCACCAAATGTTGTTGTCAGGTCGACAAGGTGCGCGCGCTTGTTCTACCAAGACACAGCTGCTCTGGTGGTTGGAAAGGTGGTCACTGTCTCGCGCAGTTGACCGAAGGGCGCTTGTTCATTTTGAACTTCAGTGGAGGATTGTTCGGTGATAAGAGCTAGTATGGCCCTCTTTTTGGCAATCTCTTGCTCTTCAATGAGGGGAATAAAGTTGATCTGAGGTAGGTTGGGATCTGGTTCTGGCGAAGACTCAAGCAGGAAGTCTGTGACTCTGCTTTTCTTCTTGCCATTATAGCGATATGACGGTACTACTCCTAAAAGCTCAGTCCAGTCGCGTGGTGATATCATAAGGCAGCTCATAGCGCAGCTTGGTTAGCATAGGCGTAGTCTGTCTTCAGCTGGTTTAGATCTGTAAAAAAAAAGAGCAAGCGTTAGCATGGCTGCCTAACGATGCAATTTTTATAACGACCGAGCTATGATCACCAGGGGTTCCTTTGTTCTAGTTGATGTTGTAGCCCAGTATTTGGGCCTCCTGATCTTCAAAATTACAAGAGACCCAGAGAAAATCATCCTCGTTGAGATCCTTGTCTGGCGTACACTTGACGATTTTCTCTTAGTCCTTTCTGATGTGTAGGTAATGGATCCAGTCGTCGTCATTCTGGCCGAGCGAGTATTGATGGAATAGCTCGGCCAATCTAAGGTTGAGACTGAGACGGTGGTTCAGCTCAACGATTCCATTTATTATTCTGTATGTGTTTGTGAATAATTAGGTGGGACACAGTCTGGTTTGCCTAAGAAACTCGTAGATAAGGGGCTGGACAGGGAACCATAGCCCGACCTCTATCATGGATATAAGGGTAAAAGGGACGAAGCCCGATTTGCCCCAGGGCGTGCAATCTAGTTTTGCTAGCTCGAATTGTACATTGTAAGGGATGTTGCATTCCCTTCGGAACTCGACTATGGCACCGGGAAAACTTATAAGTAATCGGTATTTGCCCATGGGTGTATCCTTAGTTTGTTTATAATTATCAGTTCGGCTCCTTAGCCTAGCGTTGTGGTGAATGGTGTGCCTGGATAAAACCTAGTCAAAGTCTGCACAATGAAGAACGTAGAATGTGTTATGGCCAACTAGTGACCAGGCTAAGGCATTAGTGTAAATTCATTGGTTCATCTAAAAACTGAGGCAAGGTTTTAGCCTCATCCTGAGCAAGGGTGAGATTTTAGCACTGTCAGGTTTAAATAATGTTTTTCTAGTTCGGTGAAACGCGTCTAAGTGAGCATGAACAAGTTTACAGCTCGGTTTCAGGACGATTTTGGATGAAAAACAAAATCCTTGTTGGATTTCAGTTCCAAGTGAAGGGGGGAGTTTTTCCCTAAAGTGTGGAGTTTTTAGAAGCTAATGCAGTTCTGAGTTCGTTTTTACACATAACAAATGCTAAACATAATATTGTAGTATCATCGATGGGTTCACAATTCAAGAACATAGAAAGTTACACAGAGTGTTCAAAAGCACAGGAAACTTACCAGTTTTTGAGTAGAGAATGCGACGTTGATCAGTGAAAAGTGTTCTAGCAATAGTGCTTGAGCTTGATTTGATGACGACAACGATGGTACTAGGGCTTGAAGAACTCAAAAGTGCAGGATTAGAGTATAGGTCGCAAGGATTTTTTCGGGCTTGAAGATGAACAGTAAACGGTGACTGTTCGAAGGTAAGGGGTTGTGTATGTAATGGAGGCAAAACGACTGGTCTTTTCAAATTTTTTTAGTAGTGTGACTGTTACAGTACGAAAGGGCAATTAATGCACGCCATGTGTCCCAGTAAGGACACAATGTCAGATATATGAGACGACGGGTTGTTCAACCAGCGTGGGTTCTGGAAGCTGAGCTAAACTTAGCTCAGTTGGATAAAATATTTTTTGGCTTGGTCAGTTTAAGTATTTTGGCTTAGTTGGTTTAAAGCATTTTAGCACGACTGAAAGACAAATAATCCCAATCATGCTGCGTAGATTGAATTATGGGGCAATTGAGAGGATAATTTATGTGAATAAATTAGGCCGATCTATGTCCCTTATTCTTAGACATTTGGACCGACCTATGGGCAGGAGTTGGAGCTACGATAGCCCGGTCCTGGGCCATCCAAGCATCAAGCTAGTTAAAGGTGCCTTCAGCGCCTTGACCACACTATCTAGAGCTAAGTCCTGAGGCAGACCGAGGTGTTAACAAGGAAGAAGGCCGAACTGTGCGTAGTTCGGCATTGGGCCCTCTTGTAGGGATGGTTACCACAACTCTACCCAAAGTAGCTTAGAGCCAAGGAAGCTCGGTTGGAATGTAGTACCAACCAAGGTAAAAGATTTGAGCCTGCTCACTTAGCTTGCAGTATTACGGGTGTTATAAGGATAAGCATTATCCTTGCGAGCGTGATTCTTGGAAGGACTCTTCTAAATAGAGTTAGAGTCCTACTAGGATTGTACCAAGCGAAATTTATAAAAGCTCATGACAAGACCTATGCACAAGTATCACAATTCTTATTTTAAAATACACAGAGCTTATTGTCTATTGTTTACTTGCTGGCTTAGGCATCAGAGGGGTTTCTGGCACACCTGCCGACTAGATCACGTTTGTGTTTTCAGGTAGCAAAGCGACGTGCAAACTTGGTCAACAGGATTATACGAGAAGATTATTTTGTGCTCGTACAGTACCACTCCAAAAAAAAAAATCTTAGTGTAATATCCTAATGTAACACATAAAAAAACTTCTTATTATATTTTTTCAAACGTAACACACCAATATAACACTTCAAAAAAAACTTTTTAGTGTAACATTCTAATGTAATACAAAAAAAATCTTTAGTGTAACACTCTAATGTCACACACAAAAAAATTTTTAATGTATTTTTCTCAAACGTAACACTCTAATATAATACTCCAAAAAAACTCCTTAGTATAACACTTTAATATAACACAAAAATTCCTTTGTGTAACACTCTAATCTAACATACAAAAAAACTATTTAATATACTTTTACCAAATGTAACACTTCAATATAACACTCCAAAAAAATTACTTAGCGTAACACTTTAATGTAACACATAAAAAAAATCCTCAGTATACTTTTCCTAAACATAACATTCCAATGTAACACTAAAAAAAAAGGTTGTGGGATTCTTTAAACCATTCCAAAAGGAGTACAAATATTCCTTAGTAAATTCTGGACAAATGTAAAATTTCAAATTGTAAGTGTTACGTTTGAAAAAAGTACACTAAGGAGCTTTTTTTAATGGTTTTGTGTGTTACATTAGAGTGTTACGTTTAGGATTTTTACATTGATTGGAGTGTTACGTTTGGAAAAAGTACAAGGAGTTTTTTTTTTTTTTTTTTTTGTGTATTACAGTACAGCGTTACGTTTGAGAAAAGTACACCAAGGAGTTTGTTTTTTTTTAGTGTGACATTGTTACGTTTAGAAAAAGTACACCAAGCAATTTTTTAGTGTGCTACATTGAAGTGTTACGTTATTGGAGTGCTAAGAGTGTTACGTTTTTGTTCGTAATGTAAGATTTGTTTCAAAATAAGGAAAAATCTAAAATTTCTATAGTTATAATTTTACATTTTGAGAAACCCATTTTTAACCCTAAAAATTTAAACCCAAACATGTAAGTAACTACTCTTTTATATAATTTCCACTTTAATGGGACCTTTGGGTTCATAAGAAAAAAATGATGACTAAACAATTCACAAAATTACATTTTGGGATTTATTGTTACTTCGCCCTTCTTTTTTTTACTCTTACTTTTAAAAAAAATAAAAATAAAAAAATTCATCCGCTCTCCTCTCTTCCTCACACTTTCTTCACATGTTCAATTTTTCTCTCTTTTGATCTCCCCTCTCTCATGAGCTCTACCTTATTTGGCATCAACTTACTCTATTTATAGAGAAGTTATGGTGGAATGGTGATGCTGATGTTGGGTATAAATAATAAATAAATAAATTAAATGGGATCATGATGATGATGTTGGGTATAAAAAATTAAAAATGGAATGATGATGATGATGTTACCATTTTCATCATTTTTATTATATATATATATATATTTTTTTTTTTTTTCATAAACCTTTTTAGAATTTATTCAGTGTAGCTGAGGCACATGATCTGGGCAGTTGAAATATGATCTTGATTTGATGGACGCCATGTGGCAATCCTCTATTGGTTGGACATGAATGGGAGGAATCTTCAAACACATGGAATGAAAACCCATTTAGCTCTAGTGACAAGTTGTTGATGAAGAATAATCCTATGTGATGCAGGCGTATGACAACTCAAATTAGTAGTTGAGATTTTCTTAATGAAATACACCATAAATTTCTCTCCAAAGATTTTTGGGCATTCTGGATCCAACGATGACTTCCATTTTTGCAAATTCCTTTGACTTGGGACAAAATAGGGTATCCACAGCGGCTCCTCTATGTACAATTTTGTTTAATCAAGATTATACAAAGATTGAAAGTGAAACACATTTTGCCCCAAGAATAGGGGTGTAAATGTGGCCCATTGACCCACCTGGCTTGGCCCACTGCCCATGTCGGGCCTTGCGAGCTCTCGCCAAAATTCAGGCCGGGCCACGAGCCAAAAAATTAGGCCCAGGCCCAGGGGATATTCAAGCCTTGGGTGAGTCAGTAGGCCTGGGCTTAAGCAAGCCTGAACAAACTTGTTTTGTTTTTTTATTTTTTAAACCAAAATTTTATTATTTTCCACTAAAAAAGACCCTAGGCCTCGAGCATGCTGGGCCTTAAGCAGGCCAATGGGCAAGGCCATGCGGGTCGGGCCCACGGGCCGAGCTGAGCTTCCAAATGATGGCCCAAGTCTAAGGTCTCGGGTTGGGCTTGGACTTGGGCCCAAACGAGCCTAAACGGGCCGGGGGCCATTTTTACATTCCTACCCAAGAATAAACACCAAACATGTCCTTGTTTTTTCTTTTTTTCTTTTTTTTTTCTTTTTCCCTTTTTTTTTCCCCCGTATTTTCTTTATTCTCTTTGCTTTTCTTTTTGTCTTTTCTTCCTCGTTCCACTACTGAGGCATCAAGTGCCTCTCTTTTCTCTTTCTTCTTCTTCTTATTGTTCTTTCTTTAGCGAGCGTTGTGTCTGACTCTGGCAATTTCAACAACTACAACACTTGACGATGACATAGTTGGCCTTAATTTTGTTTCCACCGACTGTCTCGAAATGAAAAATGGGAAAATCATTTATAGCAAATAGAGGCCTCGATTTTTCTTTTTGCTATAAATTAACCTTTCCCTTTCACTCTCTCTCACAAAAATTAAAAAAAAAATCAAAAAAATCAATTCAAATGAACTTTTTATTCCCGTGTTAAAATAACCAAAAAAACCCAAGTCACAATATTAATAGGTTGTGGGAAATACCTAAGGATAACTCTCATATTTTCAGGTTCCACATTAATATTTAGACCACCCTATATGATATGAATAACAACACTCAAGCATTGTGTTTTTCCACTAATTCATCCACAAGGATTACCAAGGCCCATTCAATCCAGACAGGCGACTTCCATTACGTACAGTTCCCCATTTAGCAAGATTAGACAAAATAGTCACGAGTACCTCTAACAAGCCACTAGAACCTACTGATTCCACAAAACTAAAGGTTAAGGGTAAAAGTCTCACTAACATACCCTACAGTTTTGGAGAATGACTCTCGGGTGTCTAAGGACCTAGAACCTTAGAAAAATAGTTCTCACATCACATTCACACTCCAAGAAACAACTACCAGTCACTTGGCAACCCAATTTTCAAAAGAATATCTCACATCACTTCAGAAATCCTCAACCTTCTCTCATGAACAAAAAAGAAAGATAAGGAAAAATTTTATGATAGGAGTTCTATCCGCCAATCATGGCCTTTCGATGAGACACAACCCAACAAAATCAAGGCACCACAGGTCACGTTCTTGCAATACAGCTAGTGTTCTATATCCACACATTACTCAACTGCGTTATTGAAATACTCAAAAGTTAACAATACCCAAAATAATACTTCCAAACCTTTGAAATTGAAGGGATTCATAATTGGTATAAAACTATATATATAAATATAGGAATGTTTTAAATACATAAAAGTGAATGGTAAAAATAAAAAGTTTGAAAAAGAACGATTTTGTGAAAATGGTTAAGGTTTATACATATCATAAGACTCGATATGCCCACTTCCTGACTATTTCTCTTTTACTCACTAGTTTATCCATAACAACTGTAGACACCCCATTTTTGACCACCCTCAAGACTTGGGCATTACTGATGGTTTGCTCGGTGTTGAGAGATGTGCAGGGCACAGGTTCAATTCCTTCGACAAGGAGAGAGGCAAACCCTTCAAAACACTTTGTCTAGGGGTTTGGAGTTGAAGAAAAGAGGAAAGGAGAGGAGAAACGGTTTGGGAGAAGTTAAGCATAGATCCGTAGAAGGGAATCGAGCAGCCCTCGCTAAATCGGGCTTATTCAATTCAATACTTGGAGTTAAGCTATGAGGCCACCATCATTGGAAAGAAGACTTCCGGGGCTTCACTTTGCACTCAAGAATCTCCTAGAGCCAAGTCCGGGTGGAGGAGATATGATTGGTTGAAGCTGGGCATCATCCCGGTTGGATCGAGTCTGCGCGACTTCACGGAAAAGGGCATAACTTTTTGCATAGAAGGAATTTTGATGCAAAGTTTGCGCCATTGGAAAGCTAACTTCCGGGGCTTCGATTTGCATACCCACCGGCCATGTTTTGACCAAGGAATCATCCATCGGCACTCTATTTAGCCGACCGGCTGAAAAGAGTGCCGACCGGCACTTAATTTTTGCCGATGATCAAACCTTCTGGCCGACCTGAACCCTTTGCACCCCCCAAGCTTAGTGCATACCATCTGTGCCAGCTGGGATGCACAGAACCACATCCACGTGCATACATGTGCCTATTTTGCAACCTTTTGAGGCTTTTGACCCCATAAACCTTCTAGAAGGTTGAACCCTTGGCCAAGCTTCTTGGAGAAGCTTGGCCAGCTGTATTAGCTTCTCTTAGAAGCCAAGAACCTCTTGCACCTCTTGAACCTCCCTCTCTTTGCTTAGCCATTAAGTTAAGAGCCTTACATTGCCTATATAAGAGAGGCTTCCTCTCCTTTGTCTAGGGTTGGAGGTTTGAACAAAAAACCAGCAGATATATATGTATATCTGATATATACATATATATCCTACCCCCTCTCTCCATATCCCTCTCATTCAACCTCCAAAGCCCATTGTTCTTGAGCCATTCCATCACCACCACCTAGCACCACCACTACCACTCCATTTCCAACGACTTGGGACTGTTTTGCAGAGGTTGGGAGCACCTAAACTTGGTCTAAAACCTGCTGGTTTGCTGGTCTTCAAGGGTAAGTCTTCATCTTCCCCTTTCTAGCTTTTTCTTGCTTCACATCTAAGCCCTAGTTGCAAGCACTTTTGGGCTCCGACCCAAACTTCAAATAGTCTTATTTTGGGGTCCTCTTCATGTTTGATTGAGGACCCCTTGCTGTTTGGTGGCTGCATCTAGCACCTATCTCAATATCCTCTTGTATGCCATGTTTCTTGCATAGAATATTTGGCTTGTGTATGATCTGTTTCAGAGCATTATGTAAACTAATAATAGGCTTGTTTTGAGCCCTTCTTCAACATTGTTGAAGGGCTCAACATTGTTTGGATAATCCTTATGCTACTTGCTTTGAAATCCATGTGATTTACCGTAATTTTGCATGCTTTATTAGCCTATCTTGCTTCTGTTTTTGTGGCTGGTCATAAACTGAAAATGTGCTTGCTTTGTCATGTATAAGATCTGTTTTTGGTTGTTTAGGTCATCCATGACATGCCTTATATAGTCACCTTGCATTTTGGCTTGCTAGCCTTAGGTGTGTGAGTGTGTAGCATGCATTACTTGTCTTGTTTACTTGGTTTGGCACCTTTTATAACATGATTTCAGAGCTTTATATGCATGCCATATAACCATGCTTCCCTCTTTTAAGTGTGCTTAAAAGTTGCTTTAATATGCCTAAGTGTTGGACCTTGTATGCATGCATGTTTGTGTGTACACTAGCCTTCATTTCCTTGGCATTTAGCCACTGTTCTGGGCTTGTTTAGGGGCTGTCCAAACTAGTCTAAGACCCTCCATCGCATGTTGTGATATGCTCACCTTGCTTGTTGATTGCATACTTGGCTTACCATGTGTTGTCGCATGTTTAAGTGGCATTGCATTTGGCATGCATTTCCTTGATTGAGTTGCTTAACATGTTGCATGTCTTGCATACTTACATGTTTGCATTACATCTTGCAAGCTTGCATATGTTGTTGCATACTTCACATGTTTGCTTGCTTAGGTTGTATACCTAATACATGTTATATGTTTGCATGCTTGCCTCATATCCATGTTGCATATCTTAGCTTCCATGCCTAGGTTGCATCGCATTAGCATGCATGCTCTATCTCTTGACCAAATCATGATGGAGGTAGAAGCCCCTTGATTTGATTGTATGCATTGCATTTCATCCCATTGAAAGTGCACAACTTGGCTCTTAGGCCATCACGCATCGAAATGCGCGATTGGTGGTCCGAGAACCAAGGACTATACTCCCTTGAGTCACAAATATGATAAGGAGTATGGTTGGTGCAAACATTTGTCCCAAAATTCCATACCATGCACCTTTAACATTCTGTTGTCAAAACTGCCTCTCTGAGAATTTAGTGCCGACCGGCACTCTTTAGTGCCGACCGGCACATTTTTTGTGCCGATAACTTCCATTGCAGCCGGTGGTCACCACAAGCAGCCGGTGGGAATGTCTTCCAGCCGGTGGCACTCAGCAGCACACAAGGAAGGTTTCCTGAGACTTTGGTAATTTTTGGAGAAGCAGGGCAGTAAAAACAGAGGCAGCAGTGGCACGGTGTAGGCTTTTCCGGGCGAGTCGCGACGAGCATGCATCATTCACGCATCCCGAGGCAGGGCTGAGGCCCCATTGCATTTATTTATTTGCTTTAATTTTAGTAATTAGAATTTGTAATAATTTATTTATTCATTTATTCGTTGGACTGTATTATTATTTTGGTCCCTCCGAGCGAGGGCAAAAATGTAATAAGTGTGGGTGAGTGGGTGTATGTCTTCCAACCCCCATTTCTTTCTAACCCTTTTATTTACCCGCTTTCGATGGTAGATTAGGGCACATTTAAATTAGCATACCTTATGCAATGCATGTGTGCATTCATGCATTTGTTTACATACACCGAGCTCGGTACATCATACAAACTGCATTGTATTTTCAAATTCCAAAATTGAATACATGCTATTTGATCGCATTTCACATGCCATATTTAGGGTTAGCCGAGCCTACTCTAGATTGCATTTCTACCTGTGTTGCATTAGCCACTTAGCATGAACTAGGTCATGCATGTTTGCTAACTAGTTCACTGTTTTGGCACGGAGTACGATGTAAGTTTTTATGGCTTTAGCATATCGCATGCGTGTGAATGTTTACCATGATAGCATGTTTACCATGAGGCTAAGTGCTTATGTGATATAACTGCATGAATGCCTGTGGATGGAGGTCAAATTGCTTAAAATTGGGATAATGCATTAAAACTGTGAGTTTTAAGCCCACTAGATAGTGGCAAAACCGTCTTTTCTAAAAGGCCCGCTTGAGAGTGGCAAAACCTGCATTTTAGCCTACTTGCGAGTAGCAAATCATTTTCAAAACAAACTTACAATGTTTTGTTCCAATTTAGGCGATTTGGTCTATACTTGTTTGCTGTGCGCATAACATAGTAATTCTAGGCTAATAACTGGAATAAGAACACGTAATGTTTTCAAAATCGGATATCACGGTTAGTAGAGGATGGTCTTGACCCGCAAAAGGGGTGCTCATAATGACCTTCCCCGATCGTACCCAAGCTCCCGAGCCAAGACACTTTGGTAATGACGGACACGTGGCCTTCGGCACCGAGTCAGGGTTTCCTAAATTTCCCAAAAATAAAATATTTAGGTGGCGACTCTGTAATCTGGCAAAGCAGTCCATGTTTGGCACTTCTTTTCAAAAAATCTGTTTTTCTCAAAACGATTTGCCAGAGTTGGACTCTTTGGTTCAGATTTGGAACCGCAACAAAATTGAGTCCGAACTGTAGAGTGAAGCCCACGGGCGCGTCTACAACAACAAATTCTCAATTCCGGCAAAAACAAGGTCATGCTCAATGGGAAAACTCTATTCTTAACTCTTTTCTCAAACATATTTCAACTAGTGACTCCCAAACGTCACCCAACTAAAGATCCCATCACCATAGTGATGCCACAAACTAATCGTAATAATATAAGCAATAACAATTCAAAACAATAATGATAAGGTTAAATAAAAAAACAAATAAGCTTTACTTATAAACTTGGGAAATCGTTTTCCCTCACAACTATTATTAGAATTCATCGACCACTGGCTAAAATTTTTCAACCTGCAAAAACAATTTTCATAACTACCCTACACGCGACCAACTAGAAATAATTATTAAGCAATTAACATGATTTTTCACTCCGTAAGTCACGCACACACACACACACCAAGCAAACAATTCTCATCCACAAGCCTTATTTCTAGATTCAAGACAAGTTATGAGGTGACTCCTTGTCAACCTCTCCTGACACCACAACAATAACTAACACACCACATAAGAAAACTTTCTACACTTGCATCATCTACCTATACTCACACAACACATTACATTCCTTGAAATCAAAACCATGATACTAGTTTTGAACCTGTAACACGACTCTAAACCACACTAAGATTATGATGTCCCACAAAATCAACTTGAATTCAATACCTTCTATGACGTGAACCTACTCAATGGCAAACATTCACGTCGCTAATAAATAAACTAATCTCATATTACAATCAAATCTCTCCAAGTGAAATTCAATATACATCTCTCACCAAAATAATACTACATCTCTATTACTGCATTCCAACAAAATCATATTTTCAATACTTTAATCCAATCATTACTAAAGATGCTCCACCCTTGAAAAATAATTTAATTCGAAAAGCCATTCACCATTGCTTACCAAAATGAAAATAAAATCTAATTCTCATAACTACTCATAGTGGTAGTTATGTTGAAATCTCCTTCTAGGTCTCTAATCAGTTCGCTCGTACTCAAACTCTAAAGATACTACCACACATTATAATACCACTCATTCACTTTAAGAAATTTTCTCTGTCAATGACGGTCCTTCCAAAACAATATCCATGACTAACCAAATAACAACAGTACTTCGTACCAATTTATTTCATGACAAGGAGTCAACTGAATAGGTTCTTCTCAAATAATTTTACCACAAAACACGATGTAATAAAATTAAAATGCGAGATCAACCTCTATCAAACAAAACTAAACACCTCGTAATCTCATTTAAGCTTAAGAACACCTAACCTAACCTCATAAACAATACTAGACTAACACACCAACAACAAAATTCTCACCACCCTCATAAGGAAACGAATGACTAATAAGGAACTCACAAATTTCATCTAAAGGATACACAACAACTTATGGTTAAAAGATAAGGGATACAAAAACAAATTCTGTTTTAGTTCTCTAAACCACACCATCACAACACACCAAACATAACCCAACACAATCATGTGTACCCTTGGTTTACATAATTTTTGACATATAAGTAAGGGTAACTTTAAAAAAAATTAATTTCTCACGGTGGATCAACCATAAATTTCTATAAAAAAAATACTCAAATCACAGTTATATCAACCATCTCAAGGCATCTAATTATAATCTAAAAAAAAGAAAAAAAGGAAAAAAAAAATTCCCAACATTCTCACTAGTTCATTTCAAAAAAATTTCTCTAATGACATTTGTTTGTTAACACAATTCTCGAGACACAAGTATAATTATATCAAACTCATAAGATTAATTGTATTTAGTAGTAAATTAACTCGCAATAAATGGTAATTAGAGTCATATTAGTAAACTTCTTTATTAGGGGTGAGTATGATTTAATTTGGTTTGTTTAAGAATAAACTAATGACCAAACGATTACTTATAGATTTTTAAAATTTAGAATGAAACTATAAAAATCTTTAAACCAAATCAAACTAAAGAAGTAATTTTATAACATAATTGCAAAATATTACTCATAACTTACTCGAACATTAATCATTTTACAAATAAAAATAATTTACGTGATTATTTAAAACCTAATTCTACTACTATTCAATTAAACATAATTTACTATTTAATAAAGGTCCCCTTACTACTACATTAAATTATTAAATAAATTATTTGGACATGTTAGGTATTTTTTTAAAATATTTGAATTTATATTTATAAAAGTTACTAAATAATTTTTATTTATCCTACTTATTGAGACTTCGCTTACTATTCAATCAGACTTGACTTACTACTCAATTAAATCCCACTTACTAGTTAACAAGACTCCACAACTACTCAATCAAACTTGACTTATTACTCAACCACCGCTACTCCTACCACCACCACCACCACCACTACCATTGTTACCGCTACCACTATAACGATTCTGGTTTAGACCCGACCCATTTCTTGCTTTTGAATCTGAGAATCAATATCCTTAACTATTATTCATTTCATTTTCATTTTGTTGCTAGTTGAGTTTGGTTGTTTAGAAGTTTTTGTTGCGTTTGGAACAGGTTGGGAGCTAGTTTTTCAAAAGAGTTGTTGCCTAGATTTTTTATTGTTCGCTCGAGTGGTCTTTCTTGCACTTGAGCGGTCTTTTACAGTCTGTAAAACTTCTGGAAGTAGAGTATCTTCGGTTGAGCGGTCTTTTGCAGGTCTGAATTTCTGGGATGGGGTCATTGTGTGCTCAAGTGGTGTCTTTGGTCGCTCGAGCGATGTGACTTATTGTGTCTTATGCTCAAGCAGTGTTTTGGTCACTCAAGCGGTCTGCGCGTATTTCAGTTCGGAAAAAAAACTTTTTGGATCACTTTTCATTTCCTCTCTCTCTCTCTCTCTAAAAAATTTTAAACCCTAGATCTTCACTATCTCTTTTTCTAGTTCTTGCATTAAAGCCTCAAATACTCCCAATCCATTGATTTCTCCACCTTAGTCCTTTGGAGAAAAAAGTAAATCACGTCGAGAGTTTCGTTTCAATCAGAGAGGATATCATTTTCGGCTCCGCCAAACCTCAACCCTTGCTCTCTCTTGTCTTCTAATCTTGAGGTAGGGATTTCTTCAATCTTTGGTATGATTTTTATCTTAGTTATTTGTCCATTGAAAGAATCTAGTGATTTGGAAATTTTGGGTTAAACCTAGGGTTTGATTTTGAAATGTAAAAGAGATGTTTCCAAATGGGTTTTTGAGAAAGGTTGTGGGGATGTGTTTATGGTTGAGATATGTTAAAATGGTGGATTTCTTTACTTAAAATTGATTTTGAATGTAAAGGAGGTGATTGGTTTGTGAAGGAAAATGGAAAATGATGTGGGTTTTGAAAGAATGAAACGAATGTATATGTTGATGATGATGGTAGAGTTAGATATGTAATATCACTCCCATTTTGGAAATGATGAAATTATATCTTTTATTGGAAATTATCTGTTGAATAGAAATATTTGTTTTTGCTATTGGTGGAAGATAGCTTTGATTGTTGTAGAAATTGCATGAGGATTATGTGAATTGAAACTAATTACTCATACATTTTGCATTGAGTATTGTGACATATTTAAACATTGAAAATGTATCGTTTTGAGAAACAAAGGGTAAATACCTTGGTGAATCTGGTTAGCGGGTATGGTTGTGGTTATTATGTTGGCCTATGTATCATTGGTGAAAGTCTAGAAACGCACGTGGTTAGGTGCCAATCCTTCCAGTTAGTACCGGTAAAATGGCTTTGGTAGTGCTTGTATAGCCTACTGGTAGACACGTACCTATAGATTCCCAGTGTTTTGTATCTGCTGCCCTATTTTCTGATATAAAAGGTTGTTTTCATGAATTGATATAT
Source organism: Camellia lanceoleosa (assembly GCA_025200525.1). Classification (NCBI taxonomy): domain Eukaryota; kingdom Viridiplantae; phylum Streptophyta; class Magnoliopsida; order Ericales; family Theaceae; genus Camellia; species Camellia lanceoleosa. The sequence continues at coordinate 113,876,131 of CM045762.1, read as the reverse complement.
AATCTTGCAATGCATTGTTTTGAGATGGAAATGTAAAACGTTTGACAAAAGTTGTTTTCATGAATTGATATATAATCTTGCATTGCATTGTTAAGTTCATATATTGCGTTAAAGTATCACTACTGGGCTTTAGTTCACCCTATATAGAAAACAACTTTCAGGTGCTGATGATATGCCTCCACTAAGGACATAGCTTGGGAGGATTTGCAGCCAAGTGCTTCTTTTGTTATTTTTTTTTCTTTGATGTAATTGTTTTTGTACAAGCCTTGGATTTTAACTATTTTGAGTTGAACTCATTTTGTTGTACCCAAGCTTTGTCTTGGAAAGATGTAGCTATTAGGGCATAAAATTACTTGATCCTCCTTTTATTACAATTCTTGTACACATGTCATATGCTATAGATTCAAGATCTAGGATTTATGAATTTATATGCGTATATGCCATGTTTTGTATGATCAAGGATTATGAATGGAAATTAATTATGTTGTTATTGATTAATTGTAAGGAATATTATGAGATGGCCTATTGTTATTATTTCGAGGTGTTACAACCACCACCATCACCACCATGCTACTACTACTACCACCACTACTACTACCACCACCACCACCACCACCACCACCACCACCACCACTACTACCACCACCTTCATCAACATTGTCATTATTTGTATAACATCACTATAATTTTACTACCATTGCTATCGCTACCTCTACCACCAACAACACCACCATGCCACTACTGCCACCACCATGCCACTACCACCACTACCACCACCACTACCACCATCACCATCATATCACCACTACTACTCAATCAAACTCCATTTATTACTCAATCAAACATGACTTACTACTCAATAAGACACCACTTAATTAGACTTGACTTACTATTTAATTAAATCTCATTTACTACTCAATTAAATTCTATTTACTATTTCATCAAATTTATCATTGTCCCAAAAAAGTTGAAAAATACTCATTGAGCTTTCTCTTAGTACTTAATAAGTTTTCATTTACTACTTTACTAGACTCCACTTATTACTCAGTTTTGGTTTCACTTACTACTCCATAAGCTTCCACTTGCTATTTCACTATACTCCACTTATTACTCAACAAGCTTCCACTTATTATTTCACTAGACTTTACTTACTATTTAATGAGTTTCCACTTATTGTTTCACTATACTCCACTTATTACTCAACGAGCTTCCACTTATTATTTCACTAGACTTTACTTACTATTTCATTATACTTACTTATTACTCAATTTTAGTCTCACTTACTACTTAATGAGCTGCCACTTACTACTTCAATAGACTCCATTACCTACTTAATTTTGGTTTCACTTACTACTCAATGAGCTTCCATTTACTATTTCATTACAGTTCACTTACTACTCAATGAGACTCTACTTGCTACTAAATTAAACCCTACTTACTACTCGTTAATTGATTACTTACTACTCCATCAAACTTGACTTACTATCCAATTAAACACTACTTATTACTCAATGAGACTCAACCTACTACACAATCAAACTCCACTTCACTACTACTTAAAAAGACACCACAAAATTGGATTTGATTTAATATTCATATAAATCCCACTTAGTTGTATCATATTAAACCCTATGTACTATTCAATGAGAGACTCCACTTACTAGTCAATCAAATTTCACTTACTATTCAGTAAGACACTACTTCATTGGACTTGACTTGCTACTTAATTAAATCCCACTTAATACTTGATGAAACTCTGCTTATTATTTTATTAGACTTTGCTTATTACTCAATTAAACTCTATTTATTACTCAATAAGACTTGACCTACTGTTCAATTAAACCTTACTCACTACTCACTGACACTTAACTTACTCTACTAACTACTCAATTAAATTCATTCATTACTCAATCAAACATCAATAAGGCACCACTTCATTTGATCTATCCTACTCAATGATACTCGATTTACTATCCCATTAAACTTGAATTACTCCTCATATTAAACCACACTTACTACTCCATCAGACTTGATTTATTATTTAATGAAATTTCACTTACTATTTAATGAGACTCTACTTGCTACTCCATTAGACTCAACTTATTACTCTATTAGACTCAACATATTACTTAATGAAACTTCATTTAGCACTCAATGACACTCCACTTAATTACTACTCCATCAAATTTAACTTCCCATTTAATCAAATATCACTTACCAGTCAATGATACTCCACTTACTCTACTTACTACTCCATTAGACTATTACTCAATCAAACGTTTGATACTCAACTTTCTACTTCATCAAACTTGACTTATTATTAAATAAAATCCCATTTAGAGAGTGTCATACTAACTGATAAGTCATTTCAAAATAAATGGTAAGATAATTTATAACTAGTGATAAACAAATTTAGAAATCTAACCAACTTTAGAAAGTGTCATAGTATGATCTTATTTATTACTGAATGATATTTCACTTACTATTTCATTAAATTTGACTAACTACTCAGTTAAACCACATTTACTATTTAGGGAGATTTCACTTATGACTTCATTAGACTTAACACACTACTTAATTAAATTCCACTTATTACTCAATGAGACTTCACCTACAATTCTATTAACCTTGACTTATTACTTAACCAAACATTTGACCACTAACAACTATTAAGTGGTAAGTAAAATTAGAATGAATAATATGACTTGACTTATTACTGAATCAAACATCTAACTACTGACAACCATTGATTGATAATTAGAATTAGAACAAATAATAAGTATTATATTTAAGAGTGATGAGTATTATCATAATAAGCGATAAGTACTATCTGTAGACATCCCATTTTGACTTGCCCTAAGACTTGGGTGCTTCCTTTTGATTTCCCAATGATGAAAACAAGAATGTGTTTTTCGCAAAATCCTCAAGAAGAAAAAAGAAGGAATTTAAGCTTTGTTCTCAACTCGTAGCCCACGCACAACCAAAAAAAAAAATTGTACTCTTTTTTTTTGGCTTGGTCGGTTGATCGGCCATACTCATTGGTCGACCGGCTGCACATAGCAGCAGATTTGAGTTTGTTAGATTTCGTTTTGGGTTCAGTTAGGCTGCTCCATTGCCCCATTTTATGATCCATTAAGCATCTTCACTCATCCTCCATTATACCCACCCCCACCCCCATTGTGAAAAGAAGTTTTGGAGGTTACCTTAGAACAATTTAGCAAGGCAAGGAAGTCCTTGAGCCTTGTCACCCCTAGGTTCCTTGTCCCCTTTCCTATCCTTGTCTTCCACCCTCTCCTTGACTTTGTATCATCTTCATTGCATTATAGAGGGTGTATATCAAATTGTCATGAGAGAAGAGAAGAGAATAGAGAGGAGAAATCAATCAAGAGTTAGAGGGAAAAGAGAGAAAATAGAGAAAGTTGTCTAAGTGCTAAACCTTGAGCCAAGAACATTCCAATACCTCGATAAAAACTGAAATACCACCTGATATATATCCAAAACCATCCCAAAAATTCAAAGACAACCAATTCTTAGTAGCTTGGATCAAAAGAGAGTGAATGTTGTTGAGTTTTTGAGAAAACTAGTGGGTTAACCAACATTCACCACACAAAACCATCCAAGAATTCCATAATTTCGAATTGAGGATTTGAGAACATGCTTCCTACACTTGAGGGTGATCAAGAGGGAGTTTGTAAACTAAGGAGTTCATCCTTTCTTATTTTCATTCATTTCCTTTGTTATTTTGATCTTCTTGCTTTGATATCTTGTTTCCTTGTTATATATTGTTGTAATCTAACTGAAGTGGTGAGTTGAGACTCCCATATCTCTATTTTTAGTTATATTTTTGTTGTTAAAATAAAGATAACAAAGTTTGGTTGAGCCTACTAGGCCACCCGGTCCACTACTTGGCCGGGCAGCCATCAATTCTTGCACCACCATGCCCGCAATCATTATAACCGCACTTGCGACCATCATGACCGCACCCATGGCCTCTAGACAAAACCAAGTAGCCTTTCCATGATGAGTAGAACAGCCACCGATAGTCCCCGGCGACCCCCGAAGCTTTTATTTTTCTTGTTTTTATTTTATTTTGAGTGTTGGTGAGGTTTTCTTTAATTTGTTGTAATATTTATTCCCTCCTCTCTCAGATTTGTAATATTTAAAGTATTGTAATAATTTCCCCATCCCTGCTTCTTGTTTATCCTGTTCTTTTACTCACTTTTCATAATTGTACATATATGTATATTTTGCATGCCATGCATATCCATGCTTTGCATCTATGATTCATGCCTAGATCCGGCTAAATTTGCATCTTCAGTTTAATTAAATATCATGTGATTTGTGTGCTACCTCATGCTTTGATTTGATTCACATGTCATGTTTTAGAAGTTGGATCTTTAGTTGCATCTCATGAATGAATTGCACTAGGATTTTGTATATAGGATCATGCACAGTATTTACTAACTTTGTTTTATTGGCAGGACGCTAGAAATTTTTGTAAGTATTTTTGTGCTTTAGCATCCCGCCTGTGTGTGATTTTCTTACTACGTCTAGCATCCTACCATGTGGCTACGCGCTTATTTGATATAACTATATGAATGCTTGTAGATGGAGGTTGTGTTATTTAATTTGGAGTAAAATTAATTTTCATGTTGCAAACCCAATTTTTGTCAAGTTGACAAATTGTAAAATTGATTTTCAAATATTTTCAAAAAGACATGAAATTGAATTACTCCAAAATAGACGGCATAGTCTATGATTGTTTGCAAACACATAGTAATTTTTAGGATTACTAATTAATTGGAATATGAACAAATAAAGTTAATACAAATCATATTATGGTTTAGTAGAGGTCGATCATTGATCAAATGAGCGGAGGTGCTCATTATTAACCTTCCCTGCTCATACCTAAGGTTCCGAGCCAAGCATCCTTAGTTACGATGAACAATAGCCTTGGCACAAGTCATGGGTTTCCTAATTTTCTCAAAAGATTAGGTGGCGACTCTAAAATCTGATGATGTAGTCCATTTTTGGCAAAATTGTAATAAAATGGATTTTCAATAAAAGTTGCTAAATTTAGACTCTCATCTATGTTTCACATTGAACTCGTGAGACTAGATCACAAAGATCTCGGGAGTCCAAATTGTTTCACGCACCGTGGGGTAACCCTTGGGCGGTGTTACACTATCACAACTGATAGTAAGCCAAAACACCTTTTGCGTCACCATCGACAACTTCCGCTCCATACTCAGTCCCAAAATGGTTGTACATGTCCTTTTGTATGAACCCAATATTCTCATAGCCACCTACTTGTTCAACCATACAAGAAGTTATTACTCGATGAGATATTCCAATTTCCACTTACTATTTTCTTAGACCTTAGTTATCATTTATTGAGTTTTCACTTACTACTCAATCGAACTATACTTACTACTTAATTAAACATGACTTATCAATCAATAAGACACTATTGCAATAGACTTAGGTTAATAGTGAATGAAATTATACTTAAATAGAAAACAGTAAATATAAACGTTACCAAACAGGCCCTTAAATAATAATTACTATTTTGAGGTGTTGTAGGTTAAAATAAAAAATAAAAACTATTTTAAATTAATATTTTTAAATTTAAGTTTAAATAACTTATAATTTAAAAATATTTTATTTACAATATTTTATTTTTATTTGTTTTTAATATTATATCAAAAATTAATTTATCACAGTAATGACTATTTTAAAAAATTAGTAAATTTTAACAAATTTTGATAAATTAATATTTACATATCATATTTTACTTTTTACAAATCATAACAAGTCAAAATATAGAGGGAAAATAGTTAAATATTGTATATCATTAGTTTTATGTATTTAAAATATAAAAGGGGGCACAATTTTCAAGAATTGAAGATGACCTGTTTAGCAGGTAATATTTTAAATAGTAAGTTTATTCATAACAAATAGTAAGTGAGCGAATATCCAATAGTAAGTATGTTTGTAGAAAATGGTAAGTAGTATCACTTTTTTTTTTTTTTTTTAAATTTATCTAAATTAACCAAAACTACTTTACTTTTTGGAAAACCACCTTACTTTTTCTACCTAGTTTTACTTTTGATTCATCCAATGACTAGCATTTATCTTATCTAAATCTAATGGTGTATATTTTTTAATATACCATACATGAAAACCACTTTCATGTATGGTAGAAGTTTCCCTGTTCGAGGATTTGAGAAATAATTGGTGCTTTTAATTTGTGACAAGCTTGATTCAGTATTGTTTGATTTGCTGAGGCTTGATGGCTTTATCTGTGGATAATAATCAAAATGATTTTTGATTTGTTTATTATTTGGGTGTATCTTAAACTGTAATTTGTAAAAAAATATAGAGTGTATTGAGAGTAAATTATAACATTAAATAATTTAATAGGGAGTACTAAGAAATTGAGCATATTGAATAATTTTTTAGGTGCAAATAGAATCCCCCCATGATAAAGTTAAATTCATTGAAACGAGACTATAGTGAGTCCCATAAACCCGAACATAATTGTACCAAACCAAACCTTAAGTTCTATCAAATGGAGTTGGCTACATGAATCATTCTTCTTCACTCCACTCTATTCAAGGCCATTTCGTTAATCAAATTAAAGAGATTCATATATCTATTTACTACATTAGTCCACGTCAACCTAGGTCTGCCCCTTCCCCTAACATTACCATCTACCGTCACTGTATCGTATCTCTTCACCACTGCCACTGTTGGTCTCCGTTGTATATGACCAAACCATCTCAGTCTATACTCTCTCAACTTATCTTTTATCGGTACTATTCCTACCCATTCTTAAATATACTCATTCCTAACTCTATCTTTGTAGTCTTGCCACACATCCACCTTAGCATCCTCATCTTAGTGACACTCATCTTATCTACATGTTATTTCTTAGTTGTCCAACATTTCGGCCCATACAACATTGCTGGTCTAATTGTCGTTCTATAGAACTTCCCTTTTAGTCTAATGGGTACTCGTTTATCGCACAGTACTCCAGACGCACTCCTCCACTTAAGCCACTCGACCTTAATTCTGTGGACCACATCCGCTCTAATCTGCCCAGTTGTTGTGATAATCGATCCAAAATAACAAAAATGTTCACTCTTAGGTAGTTTTTGGTTCTCATTCTTCACTTCTCCTCTGCTTCCATTGTGATGGTTACTAAAATTACACTCTATATACTCTGTCTTAGTTTTGCTTATCCTAAATCCTTTAGATTCAAGTGGTTTTCTCCAAATCTCCAACTTAGTGTTGACTCTTGCTCTAGTCTTATCCACTAAGACGATATCATCTATAAAAAGCATACACCATGGCACATCATCCTGAATATTGTGCGTCAACTCATCTATAACTAAAGCGAAAAGTTAAGGACTTAAGGTTAATCCTTGTTGTAACCCTAAAATAATTGGAAATTCACTCGTCTCTCTAGCAGGCGATCTAATAGTGGTCACCACACCTTCATACATATCCCGAATCACATCAATGTAACCTTTTGTCACCCATTTCTTCTCTAACACCCATCAAATTATATCCTTAGGCACTCTATCTATACTTTCTCAAGATTAATAAAAACCATATGAATGTCTCTTTTCTTTTCTCTATACTTTTCTATTACTCTCCTCAAAAGATAGATCGCTTTCATTATTGACCTACAAAATTGATTCTCTGACACCTTTGTTATATCTCGCAATCAACGTTCCATCACTCTCTCTCGCACTTTCATTGTATGACACATTAACTTGATTCCTCTATAGTTTTTGCAATTCTGGACATCTCCTTTATTCTTATATATTGGCACTAAAATACTCTTCATCCACTCCTCTAGCATTTTCCTAGTCAACAAAATATTGCTAAATAACCTAGTCAACCAAACAACCCTCTTCTTATCCAAACATTTTCACGTTTCAATAGGTATATCATCGAGTCCTAAAGCCTTATTCAATTTCATTTTCTTAAGTGCAAACTCTACTTCAAAGTCCCTAATCCTATGATAGAACCTATAGTCTTGGTTTTCCTTATTACTACCTACTTCATTTCCTTCTGATATACCTCTATGTTCCTCATATAATAACTTCTCAAAATGATTCTTCCACCTCTCCTTAATCTCTTCATCCTTCACCAACACCTTAGAGTCCTCACCTTTAATGCACTTAACGTGATTAAAATCTCTTGTTTTCCTCTCTTATCTTAGCAAGTTTGTATATCATCTTCTCTCCCTCCTTACTACCTAGTCTAGTGTATAGGTCATCATAGGCTTTTAACTTAGTCTCTCTCACTACTTTGTTGACCTCCTTATTGGCCATTCTGTCACTTTTTAAAGCTCTCTTTTTTTGTCTTTATTACCTCTTGGACCTCCTCTCTCCACCACCAAGTTTCCCTAAAGTTAGATTCCTTTCCTTTCGACTCTCTATGAACTTCCCTTGAGATTTTCCTCAAACAATTGGTCATTGAGTTTCACATAGTGTTAGCATCATCTTCCAAGTCCCAAGTACTTTCTTTATCCATTTTATTCTTAAATGTGTCTAATTTATCCCCTTTTAGGTCCCACCCGAACATAGTTGTCAATTTTAAATTTGAACTTAGAAAAGGCCTAACCTTATTTTGACGAGCTAGGTTTGGGCTAAAATCTAAGCTCACTCAGGCCTAATAGGTTTGGAAATTCTGGAATTTTGTTTTCAAAAGCTAAGATCTTGGAAATTCCATTTTCATAGTTTTTTGAATTTTTTTGGGGGGAATACCCTAATCTTATATTTACAATTAAATTACCCCAAAAAAAAAATTATTTAAGGGCACTCGGTCCATAAATCCAATTTTGGATTTTCGTTGCCCAAAAATCCACAATCTAAAATACATTGTCTATAAGGACAAGCTACAGTAAAATGACCAAACTACCCATGTATATATATGGTTTCCAAACCAAAGCCTAGCCACTCCTCTCTCCTCTTCCTCGTCATCTCTCTCTCTCTCTCTCTCTTCTCTCTTCTCTCCCTTACTCACCAAATCCTCATGGCTTGTCTCTCTCATTTACTGCTTCTCTCTATCTCTCTCTCTCTTAATCTCTCTAGATCGATGCAAGAAGTCAGAGGATGACGATGCGTGTACGCGACCTGGCAACGGCGATCCAAACCCTAGCTACTCCTCTCTTCCCGTCGTGTCTCTCTCTTTTCTCTCCTGCTCACCAAACCTCACAGCTCGTCTCTATCACTCACCGCTCATCTCTCTCTTCTCTTTTCATATCAACGTAGCAGCGCCGTAGGATGGAGGCACGTGGTGTGTGTAACTACCGATGACAAAGGATCCAAGAGTCGGCGATGGAAGTGGATCTACTTTTTGAAGATGGCTTCATTGTGAAGGCTTGACAAATCTGCCTTGAGATTCCGACGAACACCGGCTCTGTCTCATCAGAGCAACAAAGGAACACAATTGGTGAATTAGTGAAAGAAAAGGTGAAACCAGTCGTAGTGAAGGTTCCAAATAATTGCTCGACATGCCTTTGTAGACGTGCCCGAGCACGGCTCATGGCGAGATGGCGAAAATCTGCTTTTGTTCATTAGGTCGCCAGATTCGGACTCAAATGTCACGGTTCTGAATCTGATCTCGCAAAGTACAATGCAAGACCGATAAATCACCAAAGAGTCCAAATCCGGCAAATCGTTTTGGAAAACTGATTTTTAATAAAGAAGTGCCAAACATGGACTGCTTTGCTAGATACAGAGTCGCCACCTAAATATTTTGTTTTGGGAAATTTAGGAAACCCTAACTCGTGCCTAAGGCCACGTGTCCGTCATCACCAAAGTTGCCTCGACTCAGAAACTTGGGTACGAGAGAGGAAGGTCATGCAATGAGCACCCCCGCTCACCCGGTCAAAGGATCGGCCTTTACTAACATGATATCTTGCTTTTGAAAACACATGTGTTCTTATTACGGTTATTAGCTAGTTTTACTATGTGATGCGCACAACACACAAGTATAGACTAGATCGCCTAAGTTGGAACAAAACGTCTCATGTTTGTTTGTTTGAAAATGGTTTGAAGGTGCTACTCATAAGTAGGCTAAGACATGGATTTGCCACCTTCAAGTGGGCTTAGAAAACATGATTTTGCCACCTCAAGTGGGCTTAAAACTTGCATTTTGATGAATTGTTCCAATTCAAGCAATCTAACCTTCACCCACATGTGTTCAGGTAGTTATATCATCTAAGCAAATAGCCTCATGGCAATCATGCTATCATGGCAACACTTACACATATGCAAGATGCTAAAGCGTAAAAGCTTACCTAGTACTTCGAGCCAAAATAGAAGCTAGTTAGTAATCAATGCATAATCCTAGCTATGTCAATGATGCCTAATGCAACACATGCAAAAATGCAACTAAGATAGGCTCGGCTATTCTAAGATGTCATGTAAATGCAATTAGATAACATGTATTCAAATTGGAATTGAAATACTATGCAATCTGTATGATGTGCCGGGCCCAGTGCATGCAAGATAGATGAATGATGCACGCATGCAAGCATAAGGATGCTAATTGAAATATGCCCTAAAATTAACCATCGAAAGCGGTTAAGTAAAAAGGAGAAAGAAATGGGAGTTGGAAGACATGCATCACACACACGCACCCTTATTACAAAATTGTGCCCTCTCGACAGAGGGTCCGAATAAATAATACAAACCAACTAATTAATCAACTACCCTAGCTAATTAATTATTACAAAAATCTTAACTAATTAAGCAAATTAATTAAGTTACAAAACAGTTGAAGCGGCCTCAAGATGAGGGACAAATGCATGCTCGGTCGGCTTCACTCGGAAATCCGTTGCCATGTCTCATGTTGCCTCTGTTTGCACTGTTTTGCACCTCTGAAAACTGTGAAAATCTCTATGATGCTTCTGAACCACCTCATGGACATGCTGAGAGGCCATCGGCCAAAAGATATGGCCATCGGCCAAGGGATATGGCCATCGGCCAAGGGAAAAGGGTCATCGACCACTTTTGAGTCCATCGGCCAAAAATAGTTAGCCGATCGGCACACCAGATAGCTGATCGGCCATCTCTTCCTACAAACTGCACCTTTTGCTGCAACAGAGTACAAACAGAGGCATGACAATACATTTGCAAGAAAATGTTGTGCAATTACACCCCTTATTATGTTTGAGACTCAAAGGAGTTTAGTGCTCGACTCTCGAGCCATTAATTACGCATTTCGATGCATGATGGCCAAAGAGGCCGAATTGCACAAATCAATATGGAATGAATGCACAAAAACACATAAATGTCTCACACTCTATCATGTTGGATCAAGAGTGTCGGCGACCGAGGATTGAGGCACGTTTCGTCACTTCAAGTATGAAACGTCCCTCGGTCCTCGTGTTTGGTTTGACACTCCAAACCAAACACAATGCAATGCATGTAACATGGAAAAGCTATGCAATGCAACATAAGCATGCCAAATGCAATATGACTCAAACATGCACACAAGGCTAAGGTAACAAGCATGCCAAATGCAATGCAACTTAAACAAATATGTGACAAAATGCAAACTAGCAAGCATGCAAAATGCAACCTAAACATACAAACATGCAAAGATGGACAAGCATGCAACAACATGCAACATGTCAAGCATGCAACAACATCCAAAGATGGACTTAAACCAAAATGGGCGGACCTCAGCCATACCCAAATCAGTGGCCAAATGTGATGAAACGATGGAGTGAAATGCAAAACAAGCATGCATTCCAATTGGCCTATCACTAGACAACAATGCACAATCCTCAAACATGAGCAAGGTGTGACAAACACGAGAATGTGGCAATGAAATAAGCTCTGAAATCATGTGAGAAATGATGCCAAATCAACCAAATAATGCAAGAAAGCTCAAAGCTTGAGGCTAGCAAAGGGGTTTACACCATGGCCATGCAAAGCAAGCCCCAAAGGGTCAAGGGCAACCAAAATAGTCCCAAGGCAGGTCAAGATAAGACCAAAAACATGCTCGAACCTAGCCAACACAAGCTAGAACAAAAGTCCAAAAAGCATGAGGCATTCGAGGCTAACAAGGGGCATTACACTACACCTATTACAACCAAACATGGCATGACTTAACCAATAAAAATTAGAGTTAGGGCATGTCAAAATAAGCCCAAAAACCTAGTGAGATGGCATCCTAAAAGCCTAAGTATAGAGGCATGCACAATGACCCACTCTTAAGGTATAAAACACCAACTCTTCAAAGCATTGAAAGGATGACAAATGCAAGTGTATAGCTACACTACATGGACTGAAATCACATATGAAATGATGCCAAATCATGAAAATGGTCTAAGCAATGCATGCTAATGACTTGGACACTCAAAGCTAACAAGCTAGATTGAACCATGGCTATACAAAACAATGCATGCATGACTAAAACAACATGAAACAGAGCTCAAGCATGGTAAAACATGACTAAAAGCTTCTTTGAGTTGAACCAAAACATGCAAGAATGATGATCCAAATGCAAGATGCATGCTAGGGCAATAGAGAGGATTACACTACAAGTGCATGATGCATGTAAAAGGCTATCAAAACAACTTAAAACAAAGGTATAGTATGGCAAAGTAACACCAAATACTTGCTGAAATGGGGCCAAAACATGCTACGCAAACATGCTACTATTATGAGCCATTTATACTAGCAAATGAGACACAAGGAGAGGGGGGGTCCCTCTCCTTTTCAAGACTCCAAAACCACCTTTCCACCACAGAAAATCCTCTAGATTTCAGTGGTGAGAAGGTCAAAACAAGATGGTTCCAAAGCTCAAAAGGGAAGGCACAAAACAAGGCCAAACAAAGCCTAAGAGGGGGTAGACAACCCCCAACACAAAAATGACCTTAAACAAAGATCTCAAGCACACAAAATTAGAACTTTTTTTAGTTTAGAGTTAAGCTTAAAAAAATATGCAAATAGGTCTAAAAGCTTAAGCCAAAATTGGGAATTAAAAGGTAGTTGACTCACCCTTGAAGAACACCTTCAAGAACATAACTCCAACACTCTTCTCTGATCAAAACCAGTCCAAGAACTCCAAAACCAACTCCTAAGGACCTCAGCAACCGAAGGATGGTGTTCTAGTAGGTGTTTGTGTGCAATAGTGTGAAGAATCTATACTTTTGGGCACAAACAAGGGCTAAACAAGAGAGAGAGGTAAAATATATATATAGAGAGAGAGAGAGATAAAACTTGTATATCAACTTTCTGAACCTATGGAAAGGGAGGGATGCCCCTTCTTATAGAATTTCAATTCTTAAGCTTGTTCAACAAGCTTGAGTCTTGAAAGCAATTCCTCCATTACGTGTATAGAGGATGAGAATTGTGCATACCAGCTGTCACAGCTGGCACAAAATATCTGCAAAAAGCAGATGGAAAGGTCTCGGCTCAAAAATATGGTTGATCAACCAAAAAGAGTGTCGATTGGCCAACACTTATGGCCGATGGCAGGGAAACATGGCCGATGGCATAATGCCTTAGCTGATGGATTGTAGGGATGGCCAGCAAGCCACCCCCTTCCCTCAAAAGCAAAACCACAAGTCCTTGGTCCACAACCAAGCACAAAACAGACAAGTTGAGAGATCCTAAGGCAAGGCACGCAGCCGAGACCTTCGGGAAGTCAAAATGAACACGAGTATGGATGATTATCGAGTGTTCAAACGATGGCGTCCAAGTCTTGAGGACGGTCAAAAATGGGGTGTCTACAGCCTTCATTGTCGATCTCTCTGGCAAGTGCACCATTTCCTTATCCATTTCATTTTCATCTCTCTCTATAACTCTCTCTCTCTCTCAATCCATCTATCTCTACATACATATATGTTATAAATCTATGTAAAATGACCAATTATGTTCAATTTTGCTCATGTGTATATGTTATCTGTGTTTTGCTCATGTGTATATGTTACTAGGAGAAATGGATAGTCTCTTAATTGATTGTTGTTACTCCAAAGAGAACTGAAGTTATGACTGTCGTTGAAACAGTTTCAAATGCAAAAGTTCTTCAGAAGAGTTAGTTAGAAATGCCAAAGAGAAAGAATTCAAAGAAGAATTGAAAGTTCTCTCTCTTTTTCTCTCCCTCGGTTCTCTATTTTTTTCTTTTCTTAGAAAATGGATGGGAAATTGGGATCTGAATCTGATCGAATTTAAACAGATTATCTGTTTAAATTCATAAACAAATTTAAACAAATAATCTGTAAATTTAAACTTATAGGGAAATTTAAACAACACATTTTTTTATTTTATTTTATTGTAATTGTTGTTAACTGTTGATTGTTGTTGTTGTTGTTGGTGCTGGTGGTGGTGGTTTGAAGCAAACCAAATGATGCAGTGGAATTGAAGCTTCTGTGACATTGAATGAACAAGATATGATTGACTTTCAATCTCATTGTTAGATCAGTTCAAACCATCTTCTACACTCAAAATCTCCAATAAATTATAGTAGAAGAGTTTGCTATCTTTGTTCAACCATTATCACTGGATTATATTATATTATATATTGTATTCCACTAGTAGACTTGATTTATTGTTAGACACTTTAAATTATAGGATATGTTTGCTATTTTCTTTTGGTAGTGGTTTGAACAGATACAAATTAATTATTATTTTGTTCTGCAGTTTGTTGTTGTAACGAAAAATTTATACAGATAAAATTTGAGATCTGTTCAAAAAAATGCAACAAATTAATAAAAGATTTCAAGAGATAGGAATTTTGAGCAGATAGGGTTTGGTTGAAGAGATAAATTTCAACATATAACTTTTATTTGGACAAAAATTAAACATATAAGAATTTTGATAGATAAAAATTTCAACAGATAAAAATAATTTAAACTTTACACAAAAAATTTGAACAAATAGGGAAAAGATTTAAACGGATAGAATTTTTTTTGAACATATATGAATTTTTTTGAACATATAGGTAAAAATTTCAATAGATAGATATAAATTTGGACAAATAGTCAAAAAGTCAAATAAATAAAAAAAGGTCAAGGGGTAAAATTGAAAACAATATTCTTCAAGATTTCTTACCAAACTTTTTTTTAAATGATGGACCTCTCACTAACAAAAAATATCTACTTGACCTAATGTCTTAGACAATTGTTAAAGTGAATTTTTCACCAATTTTCTCTTTATTTAAAAGCTAAGATCTTTTAATTTTGGCATTTTCATGAGGATTTTATTTAACAAATGAGCCAAGATTTTTCAATAAAATAAAATTTTTAGTCATTATTAACTTTTGAAAAATTTACCTATAAATCCCATCTTTAGGAATGGCGATCCATTTAGTCCCAAAAGTTTTCTTATAGACCAATTAGTCCCATTGATTTTGGAAAGGGACATTTAATATATTATTTAGAAATTAGATTTAAAGTTATACCGTTATTTCTATTATGTTTTTTTTTCCCTCTTTTATGCTAGAAAGGTAAGATACACAATTTATGGGAATCAAATTTGAGATTAATTTTTATATGGAAATCTTTTTTATTTGGAATGACTTGAAATGTGAGATTTTTCAAATATTTCAAAAATACTACAAATGATTTGATGTATGGGGCCACACCCCCAAAAGTACACATTAAATATAACCCAAAAGCATATATGAATGACAGCATAAATCGAAGTATAATGTTCTTTCCTTCCATAAAATAAATAATACAAAAACGTTTAAGACAAATAAACGCCCTATAGGTTTACATCTTTCCAAGTCTTGGCTTGGTTACAACAAAAGTGAGACTAGCTCATACAAATTAAGCTCTAGGCTATACATAAATGAAACAAAACAAAGAAGCTCTTGCTTCCCAGAAGTCCCTCCAATGCTATTGCCTTGGTGGAGACATGCCATCATTACTTGAAAATGTTTTTCCCAAATAGAGTGAACCAAAACCCAGTAGGAATAATCTAACATAATATATGAGATTTAACAAAGATATAAGTGCATGTGCATATATAAGGCCCAGGAAAAAACGTTCATAATTTTATATTGCCATAGAATACCAATTCCATATTCCATTTCATTTTCCTCCAATTCATTTCGATATATGAGTCAATTTCATTTATTTCTTTCATAACCCAAATGAGATTATAACTCAATGGTTCTACAATCACATCATCAACATATAAACACTTCAAACTGCCATTTTACGGATATTTCGACCGCGGGATCTGCACCCATGTGTAAATTTTGAGATTTTCACCTAGGACACTTCGGCCAACTTAATTATAATGGAGTCCATCCCCTTTCTCCTCCCAAACAATCATACATATGCAATGTACTTAAACACATAATCACACATGGAGTATATCTCATTTTTCCTCCCAAATAATCATACATATACAATGTATTCACAACACGATCATATTCAATGATAGCCAATCATGGATTAGTTTTATTTCACCTAATCCTCATGCAATTTCTACAACAATCATAGCTATCCTCCACCAATAGCCCAATTCAGATATCTCTAAACAGATATACAATCTCAAGATAGATAATTTATTCAAAATTTTCAAAGATGAGACGTATCACCTATTCAATTCCACCATCTATTTCAATACTTGTCCAATTTCATGTTTACAACATCAATTTCATTTATTTATACAAAATAAATATCATACTCATTCTAGGGAAAACTCCCTCTTTTCTCCAAATCTTAACCAAGTACCAAAATTAACAATTTTGACATTGTACAGCATCATTTTTAAACCCCACAATCATTTTCTTCTCATTTACCAAAAACCCTTCTTTCCATTTTATACCCAAACCTTAGGTTTGTTCAAAATGTCCCCAAAACCCACCCTTGTTACACAACCACATATAACTAAGTTAAAAACCATAACAAAGTATACAAAATCCCTACCTCAAGGAGAGAAAACGAGCCAAGCAAGAGAGAAACCTCAAAGATGCCGAAATAAAACTCTATTTAGATCAAAGTGAAGATCTTGAGAAGCTCTTTCTTTTTCCCAAAGACACTAGAGTGAAGAGATCAAAGGATCTAGGCCAAAATCTAGAGAGAGAGAGAGAGAGAGAGTATTTTAGAGTGAGAGAGTCAAGATCTACGTTTTTCAAAAGTTTTAAAGAGAGAGAGAGTAATGAAAACGTGATACAAAATGTCACTTTTGCGATCTGATATATGCACAGTCTGCTTGAGCGGAAGAGTTGACGCTCGAGCATCGGACACAAAAAGTTGTTCCACTTAAGCACAGGAAGTTACCCGCTCGAGCGTAGAATACACACATCTAGTACTTTTGCAGACAACAGACAAACCACTCGAGTGCAAGAAAGACCGCTCGAGCGCCCACTTACTCGAGCGTAGGAAATGCAGCTCGAGCATGAAAAACACCCCTCCAATACTTTTGCAGATGTGCAAAGTACTGAGAGTTTGTAAATCTCACTCAAGGACAAGAAGTGCCGCTAGAGCAGAGGAGCAAAATTGCAAGGCTTGCTCAAACGCAAGAAAGGCTGCTCGAGTGGAGGAGCAAAAATCTGGACAACAAAGGTTTGGAAAAACAAGTAACCAACCTATTCCAAATGCATAACTACAATCCAATAACCAAATCTGAGGAGGAATAGAAGGGAAAACGACAATGAACAACGTTCAGAAACCATAAACCTGAGTCTGGACTACCACAAATGACGGGTCAAAACCAAAATTGCTATAACCTCCCCCCCTTAAAGAATTTCGTCCCCGAAATTACAAATCAAGTTCAAAATCAACATTAGACCATTCATAACAATGTTACTCTCACAAATTCTTCACCATGACCCATTCTCCAGTCATCTATTCTCATCGACTTGATACATAAGTCCCATATTAAAATGAAGTTTACAATTTCCCACAACATTTACAATGTTTAATCCAAATACGAGTTTTCAAAAGTTTTCATAACATCTGCAATGCTTCCAAAAATGATACAACACCCTTAATATTCCATATTCTCAAAACATGTACAATATTCTCATACCACACATTGGAAGTCGGCCAGCCCCCAATGAGATCCGGCAGGATCCAAACACTGCCGGCCGGCTATAAATTTCATGCCAAAATTCATTTTGTGTTTGGAGGTGAGGATAGTGCAGACAGAGCCTTTCTAGGCCCTGTTTGTCCCTCGTGCTCTTCTTTGTCATGTGAAACTCAAGAGAATAACAAATTCGCTTTTGAAACCATCAATTCACACATGTTAATGGCTTGATGATCCCGAGTGCATTTGGACAAAACTTTAATAAATGCGATGAAAAGCCACCTTTCCTTTTTATCATGAGGACTCAAAGAGGAAAGTAGACTCGCACTGAGTCTTATCAACGGATTATGGATTGATAAGTGACAATTCTCAGAACGATGGACTCGGCATAACATCTGGCCGAATCCAACCAACTCTAAACATTTTCTTTATGTCGGTTTCATTGATTTTAGGTCAATTTTATTAGTCCTTTCCATTCTTTAACCAATTTGTCCAAACTGATGATTAAGTCCACTAAATGAGAGGAGATATCAAACGAGAAGTGATTCTTGGCATGAAAGAGAGCCTATGCCTTGATGATGAACCTCCGTAAAGATTAAGCCATTGAGCATAGGTCTCTTTTCCATGCCTTGAACAACTGTCAATCGTTTGAAATAACTCTCAAACAAAATAAAAGAAGAAAAGAGGGAGGGCGCAGAAATGATCATGTGAACTTGATTGTTTGGATGAGACTCTTGATATGAAAACCAAATAAAGAAAAGCCATCAACTCAAATGACTTGGTGTCTAAGGCCTAAACAACCGAAGCCATGAGGACTTACAACAAAACAAGCTAGATATTCAAAGCATAAGCTATTTAAATGAATTAAAACAGCCCCTATATAGCCCCTAAAGTGTAAAAATAGTGACAAAACTACTTCAAAAGGGGAAAGAAAGTGAACACAAATAGGAGAGGACAAGCTAAACAAGCAAGCTTGCACTACAAACATGATATTCAAAGCATAAATTAATTAAATGAGCCAAAACGCCCCTAAAACCAAAAACAAAAAACAGTGACAAAACTACCCCAAAAATAAGCTGAAAATAGTTTGAAAAGCTAGAAAAAGTAAGCAAAGAGTAAAGAGAACAAAGCTAGTAAGCAAGCCTAAGAAAGGGTGGCTAACCCCTCCACTTTTTACAACTTCAAATCACATATTTTAGCCTCTAAAAATAGTCCAAAAACAATGGCTAAAATCATGTTAAAAGAGCACAAAAGATAGGCAAAAACAAAGAGATACAAAATAACTAAGCAAGACTAAGGAGGGGTGGCTAACCCCTCCACTTTTGGAACTTTTAAATCACATTTTTCCGCCCTTTCCAACTTTGAAAATCAATATATAAAGACAAGAAAAATAGAGGAAAAAGTAGAAGAAGATTAAAGAAGAATGTGCAAAATTATACCTTTTGAAAAGAGAGGTAAGCTCTTAGTTAACAAACTTGATTCCAACACCCTCAAGTTACTGAAATTTAATTTGAAATCTCAAGCAAAAAGCTTCAAGAACAAGCTATAATGGTGTATGTATTGTGTATGTATAGCTAAAGATGGTTTGAAGATCAAAGGAGTAAGGAAAATGGTTTTAGCTCTTCAAAGCTTTTGGGAAAATCTTCTAACCTTCAATTCTAAGTGCAGGGGATCTATTGAGCCAATTTGGTTGAAAATATCTTCAAACAAAGATATTTGTCCAATTCCCGCCAACTGTTTGTTTGGCACTATTGAGAGCTGGCCGGCCCCAAAAACACACGGGTAACTCTAAAAGGCACAAATTCACTATTTTTCATTGAAAGTCGGCCAGCTCTAAATGGATCCGGCCGACTCCAAAAATCTACATTTCAGATCCGACTTCAAATGGGCATATCTCCCTAATCCGAACTCGATTTTAGGTGATTATTGAGTCTAAATAGAAGCCTCGAAAGTCTACTTTTCAACGGTGGTGGCCTCCCATCTAAATTCTAAGTGTACAAAGAGATATGCCTTATTTAGTGGAGGCTGCTTATTTCTTTCTCAACGATTTGATGCTCGACCTTTTCCTAAGCTAGTTTTCTTCCATCCCATCCTATTTCCTTCAACTCCAAACCTATGCATAAGATGTTTTTAAGGATTTTTCAAAGAGTTCACCTCCCTTCCATGTATCTCCACTTTGTTCTTACTCGGTTTACCAAAGAGTATAATAGTTTAATCGAAATGTGAGCCTCGGAAATCATAGAAACATTTGGAAAAAAAACTTTGAAAGGAGGGTTTTAAAATCTAAAATAGTTTGGCCAAAATGGGGTGTAAGGTTTGAGATTAGAGCTTGAATCCAAATTTCTTCGCTGAGAACTCAAAAGATTGCACAGTGTAACTTTCATCATCGAGTGTTTGGAATAAAGTGCCCAAGTCTTAAGGGCGATAAAAAATGGGGTGTCTATAGGTATGCCCCACATCAGGTGGCCACAGAGGAAGATAGAGTGATGTTGTTTGAGAATGGCTTGCGGTCAGAGATCTATGCAAAAGTAGCTATTTTGGAGATGAAGACATATTCTGCATTGGTAGGAATTGTGGTAGATGTGGTAGGTCACATTCTGTTGGGTATAATTGTGATAGCACAGCTCGAATGTGCTTCAAGCATGGCAAGCCTAGGCATCTCTCTGCACAATGTAGGTCCAAGGGACTAGGCGGTCAGTCAGCAACACAATCATTTTAGGGGCAAGGGCAGAGATGACCTTTTTATAGAGGTGGGTTTAACCAGAAGCACAATAATGGCAAAAGTGGGACTACCCAGGTCAGACATCCGGGAATGGGACTCAGGAGAAGAAGTCAGCGGCTACCCAAGAATGTGTTTATGCTCTTACTAAAGAAGAGGCTGATGTTGCTCCATCTGTGGTGCAAGATACACTCCTTATATCATCTATACTTGCTAGAGTTTTAATTGATTCAGGATCTACATATTCTTTTACTACACCTAAGTTTCTACGTTGTTTGTCTATTCCTTGTGAGCCTTTGGATGCATGTATTGTGTCTACTCTATTAGGAGAAACAATAGTGTTAGAGGATGTTTGTAAATCTTATGAGATAGAGATGAATGGTAGAATTTTTCCAGTGGATTTGATTTCTTTAGAGATGAAGGATTTTGACATGATTTTGGAGATGGATTGGTTGACGAAGCATCATGCCTTTGTTGATTGTTTTAGAAAGATGGTAGTTTTTGCTATGCTTGGGCAACATGAGTTTTTCTTTCAGGGAGATGGGAAAGGGTCTTCTATTTGTTTTATTTCTTCCCTTCAAGCTAACCAAATATTGAGAAAAGGGTGTCATGGTTATTTAGCTTGTGTGGTAAGTACCGAACAGCCAAAGTAGAAGTTAGAGGAGTCGCTTGTAGTGAAGGAATTTGTTAATGTTTTTCCAGAGGATCTACCTGGTCTTCCTCCATACCATGAGGTAGAATTTTCCATCGACCTAGTCCCCAATACAACACCTATCTTTAAAGCGCCCTATAGAATGGCATCGTTGGAGTTGAGGGAGTTACAAACTTAGTTATAGGAGTTGCTAGAAAAGGGTTTTATTAGGCCTAGCGTCAGACCTTGGGGAGCACCCGTGTTGTTTGTGATTAAGAAGGATGGGTCTATGAGATTGTGTATTGATTATAGGGAACTAAACAAAGCCACAGTGAAGAATAGGTATCCTTTGCCACACATTGATGACCTATTTGACCAGTTGCAGGGAGCTTAAGTATTCTCTAAGATTGACTTGAGGTCAGACTATCACCAGTTAAAGGTAAGGGATGAGGATGTTCCTAAGACCGCTTTTAGAACCCATTATGGGCATTATGAGTTCTTGGTGATGCCCTTTGGTCTCACAAATGCACCAGCCGCATTCATGGATTTGATTAATAGAGTATTTAAACCCCAGCTGGATAAATTTGTAGTAGTGTTTATTGATGACATCCTAATTTATTCGAGGAGTAAAGAGGAGCATGAGCAACATTTGAGGGTAGTACTGTAGACCCTTAGAGAGAAGAGATTGTATGCAAAATTTAAGAAGTGTGAATTCTGGTTGAGCAGTGCATCCTTTTTGGGTCATGTGGTGAGTAAAGATGGGGTATTTGTGGGTTGGGCCGTGATGACTCTAGTACTCAACGATTGTAAGGAAAAGACCTAAGCTAGGCTAGCTGACCTTCAATCGGATTGTCTTAGAAAAAAGGCCCGGGTTGTCACCTCGAGGATGACTCTTGGTTCAATATTGGATCCGATAAGCTTATTGCCTTGAGAACTGTGTGGCATGTTACTTGTTATTCTCGGTACCTAGAAAATTATTTGTGTTCATGTTGTAATTTGTTTTAAGTAGAAAATGTCATTTATCATGTTCTTGAGAGACATGAGTATTTTAACTATTGAACTGTGGAACCTTCTTTTTGAAACAGATTATCTTTATCAAAAGTGTATGCCAATCTAGTTTTTGTTATATATATATATATATATCTTATTTTGGAATTGAACCTTGTTTTCAAAATTGTATATACTCTCTATATTGCTACTCACTGAGTTATCAGCTGACTTAGTTGTTTATCATTTCTAGGTGTTAAAAGGACTTAGAGTGGACTCATGGCGTAGCCAGACTCAATTGCATAGACCTTTAGGACATTCATTTATTTTGTTTTAGATTGTTATGTCAAGTTTGTGCATATTTCTTTTTATATTTATTGAGGTTCATTTAGTATTATTTTGTTATGTGGGTTGTTTATATCCCACAAGTTTGGATGGTATTAATTACGTTTGGTTTTTTCGTTTATACTTGCAGCATGTCACTGGTTTGAGTTTAGTTATTTATTACTAGACTTTTGTATAGTTGTTCAATGTGATTATGGATTCGTGTTTAGGCTTACGCGTACCTTGGGCTAAGGCCCTGTGGGCCACAACCGGTCATACCTGGGTTTGGGGTGTGACATTTTTTCTTTTGAGAGAGATTTTTTTTTAAACAAATTTTTTCTGCATATTATGGTTAACAGTGTATGATTGACAAAAAAAATATCTCTAAAGTCCAACCTAGTGCAAATGATTGACGAATCAAATTTTTTTTTTTTTTTTTTGAGGTTCTGTATTGGGTAAAAATCAGACTTTATTATTATTATTCAACCTATTCAAACATACCCTTATTTTTGTGATTTACAATCAATTTTATTATTACTATTATTCAGCAATAAAAGCATTTTCTTTTATTAAATAAACAAAGCAAAATGTTACAAACCCCTTTGCAAACCCACAACACAACACAACCAAAAGCATTTTCTTTTGTTAAATAAAAGAAGCAAAAAGATACAAACCCACAACAAAACAAGTCTGCAAACCATAAATAAATGAAGGAGGAGATGAGAGATCTAGGTACCTTTGGTTTTTTTGTTTTTTTTGTTTTTTTTTTGTAGTAGATCTTCCTGATTTGGCATCCTTAGATCTGGTTTTCGACTGGGCGACAGTGGCACTACGACAGGGAGAAAAGGAAGGGATGGAGAGACGACGGCGATGGAGTAAGGTTGATCTGCGAGAGACGACGGCAACGGTAAAGGAGATGAGAGAGATGGCGACAAGAAGGAGATGAAAGAGACGGCGAGCAAGGTGGTAATGGTGGTGGTGACAGCGATGGGGAGGAGGGAAAAGAGAGGCAGGCGAGAAAAAGAGAGAGAGAGAGAGAGATGCCCAGATGAGAGAAAAAGAGAGAGACAGCTAGGTAGAGAGAGAAAGGAGGATCAAAAAATGAATTTGAGAGAGATTATTTTTCTTTTAAACATAATATGTAGATTATGCGGGCGAGTTACGGATTTGCACGGGTAGGGTTGGGTCTGACCCAAACCCGATTTTGTATAGAAAAATAGACCCGCACCCGCACCCGCCCTATTTATGCATACGGGAAGGGTCGGTTTGGATGGGTTGTGCGGGTCAAACAAATTGTTGCCCATCCCTAATCCATGGTGTGGCGCATGAAGCACAACACCACCCTTCAAATGCCCAAATGGAAAGGAGCTTAAGCCAAAAAATAAAAATATAAAAATGCAAATTTCATTTATACTCCTACACTTTTACACGATTTTCAATGACCCCCCTAGACGACTCTTATTTTCATGCGTACCCTCATACTATTTAAATTACTATCAATTTTTCCCCTACCATCACATTGGAAAAGAAAAAAGTTTAAAAAATTACATTTTGGCCCCAAATTTCAAAAGAAAGATGCAGACCCACCCTTTCCTACCAGCAAACCACCACCAGCAACCACCACTTCAAGCCATTCTATCTCCTTCGTCATAACTCCATTTCGCCTCATTTTTACGTCGCTGATTCAACTCACGGTCTAGTTTTCGTATCACATCTCATACGTCTCGTTCTTTCTCTATTTGCATCCTATCGGAGCTCCAAAAGTTGATAAAAAAAAATAAGACTTTTCTTCTCGTTTTCGAATTTTCTTGGAGCCATCTTTCGGACTTCATATCTTTCTCGACTCTTGACGGTTCTACTTCATTCTTTCACTATTCTCTTCACCTCATTTCTTACTTCGCCCTACACTACCACACTTTCTCATTTCTTTGTGTAATGGGCAATTTTAGTATGCCGAAAGTTGTCTGGAAATTAATTTTTAAAATTTCAAAACATTCATCTTTTGTTTCTTTCTCCTCGTTCTTCTTCTTCTTCTTCACTTATAACATGATGTTGAACATGGTTCTAAGTGGTAACGGAACTGGTGAAATCGCCCATTACACAAAGAAGTGAGAAAACGAGGCAGTGTAGGGCGAAGTAGGAAATGAGGTGAAGAGAAAGGCGAAAGAATGAAGTAGAACCGCCAAGAATCGAGAAAGATATGAAGTCCGAAAGATGGCTCAAAGAAAAGTAAAAAACGAGAATAAAAGTCTTATTTTTTTTATCAACTTTTTGTAATGCCCCAAAAAATTACAATATACCCATCTCATAACAACCAATAAATAGCAAAATAATTGAATTGAGAAGCTTTCATTAGTCAGAGTTTAACATACAAAAGGTGACACATGCGATATACCTTCATAAAGAGTACATCCTGAATTTACAGCATGTGTTACGAAATAATAAAAAGAAATGAAAGCTAAACAGATAATCATATGCCCTAAAGGCTTACATCTTTCCAAGTCAATGCTTGGGTGCATCAAAAGTGAGTCTTAAGCTCAATACAAATAAAACCCTAGGCTTGTACAAATAAAACCCTAGGCTTGAACAAAAATAAATACAAAATAACAAAAAATGAAGCTCTTTCTCCAATCCTCCCAAACTACTACCTTGGTGGAGGCATCTCACCAACACCCGAAAATGGTTTTCCCATATAAAGTGAGTCAAAGCCCAGAAAAAATAATCTATCACAATATATGAATCTTAACAAAGATATAAGGGTGAAATGCATATGCAATGCTCATGTCAAAATGTTTTACATTTCCTTTCCAAAGACTATGCCATGCTCCGATTATATCACAATTCTCAATTTACATCTTTTACAATAGAAAACCAAGGGGATTCTCAACTGGTACAACCTTTCACGGATATTTCGTTGCAGGAAATCGTCAAACGGCACCCAGGTAAACGTAGCCTATACAAGTACTACTATTGCCATTTTACAGATATTTCATCTGCGAGAACCAGCACCCATGTATACGCAAGTTTTTTAGGACTTTCACCCTGGATACACAGGCCAACTTAATTTGGTAATACATACCTCTTTTCCAACATCCACTCATTTTTCTCAAAATCATATTCATTTGTAAAGTATTTAAATGAGCAACAATGTTCAATGCACATAGATGAGAAATTAGTTTCAATTCACCTAATCATCATGCAATTTCTACAACAATCATAACTATTCTCCACCGATAGACCAAAACAAATATTTCTAAACAGATGTAAAATCTCCAATACAGATAAACTTCCAAAATTTAAGATGGGAGCGATAACACATATCCAACTCCACCATCTATGACAATATACATCTAATTTCACATTTTCAACACCAATTTCATTTATTTATACAAAATAAATATTTGAGACTTTTAGGTTAAAACCTATTTTCTTACAAATCTAGATAGAGAAGCTCTAGATTGGGTTTTGAAATGTTTTAGAGAGAGAAAGAGAGAGTTGAAAAAGTGATATAAAAAGTGACTTTTACGAACTGATATACACACAGTCCACTCGAGCACAAAAAGTGACGCTCAAGCGCCCAGATACAATAAGTTGTTCTGTTTGAGCGCAAGAAGTCTCACTCGAGCGCAGAATACACACCTTCAACAGTTTTGCAGACAAAAGACCAACGCTCGAGCATAAGAAGGGCCACTTGAGCGTAGAATATGCTCTCCCAGTAGTTTTTGCAAACTTGCAAAAGTATTGAGAGTTTGCAAAGACCGCTCGAGCACAAGAAGCTACGCTCGAGCGTAGAGGCCAAAATTTGGGCAACCAAAGTTTTGAAAAGTAAGCTACTAACACATTCCAAATGCAACCAACACATCCCAAAAGCCAAAACTCAAGGAGGGACAAGAGGAATAAGACATGAACTACAATACAAAACAATGAAACTCGAATGTAGAATATCAAATGGGTCAGGTCTAAACCAGAATCACGATAATCTCCTCCCTTAAAGAATTTCATCCCCAAAATTATAACTCAAGCTTTAAAACCAAGTTTAAACTAATTACCACATTGATAATCAATCAATTCCAATACCATAACTCATCCACCAATCATTCATTCTCATTAACATGATAAATAAATTTTCCATACTGAATATACAATTCATATTTCCAAAACATATACAATGTTAATATTAAATCAACATAACAAAAGTTTTAATACATGCTCAAACATTAACAAATAGGTTCGGATACTTCTCACGGACTTCCAACTTACGTTCTCAAGCTTCTTTCTCAACTCCGTGATGTCACCATAATACCTTAACTAAGGGAATTGTCTTGCCTCACAAGACTTGGTCTCAAGTATCTAAGATTTTTATCGGTCTCTCCTTATATAAGGCATCCTCATTTACCTCTAAGTCTGTCCAATCCAACACGTGCGATGGATTCGGCTCATACTTCCGAAGCATACAAATATGAAACACATCATGAACCCTAGAAAGCTATGGTGGCAAGGCCAAACAATAAGCTACCTCCCCAACCCGCTTAAGGATCTCAAAAGGTCCAATAAATTTAGGGGACAACTTCCCAGTCTTCCCAAACCTCATCAAACCCCACCTAGGTGACATCTTCAAGAAAACATATTCTCTTATCTCAAAAGACAAAGGGCTCCTCCTACGGTCGGCATAACTTTTCTGGCGACTCTAGGCAGTAGCCAACCTTTTACGAATAAAAGCGACTCTCTCAGTCGTTTCCTAGACTAACTCTGGACCCAACATAGGTACATCGCCCACCTCGGCCCAATACACAGGAGATCTACATGATTGGCCATACAAGGCCTCAAACGATACCATGCCAATACTCGATTGGAAGCTGTTATTATAGGCAAACTCCACTAAGGACAAGTGCCTCTCCCACAACCCCTTAAAGTCAAGAACACAACCCCGAAACATATCTTCTAGAATATGAATGATGCGCTCTGACTACTCATTAGTCTAAAGATGATACGCGGTGCTAAAAATCAATCTCATGCCCAAGGCATTTTGTAGGCTCTGCCACAAATGAGCCATAAAACATGGATCTCTATCCGAAACAATCGTTATGAGGACCCTGTGCAACCTCACTATGTCCCTAATATAGAGGTCAGCTAGATAATCTACCTAGTCATTCACACGCATATATATAAAGTGCGCTAACTTGGTCAATTGATCAATTATCACCCAAATGGCGTCACTACCTTGTTGAGTCCTCAGAAGACCCACAACAAAATCCATCGTGACATGCTGTCATTTCCACTCGGCTATAGGCAAGGGTTGTAACAAACATACTGGCCTTTGATACTCGATCTTCACTTGTCAACAAAAAAAACACTTCGACACAAACATAGCCACATTCTTCTTTATTCCCCTCCACCAAAACTGGTGACTAAGGTCGTGATATATCTTTATGCCTCTCGGATACACCACAAGGCATGAATGGTGGAACTCTCAAAGTACTTCCTCCCGGCAAGACCCCAGCACGAAAAGACAGTCACGGTATCTAACACTCGAATCGGGATACACATTCAAGACTTTCTCTACCTTCCCACAAGAGATCTTTTTCCAGAGGGTTTCTAGCCCAAGATCACTCTTCTGTGCTTCTATCACTCAGTTCACAAGTGTAGGTTGTGAAACTATCGAAAACAAGGATGCAAATGTAACGGACTCGCCCAGATGCAAGTCAAACTCACCAATAGCACCCAACATCTCCCATTCCCGAATAACAATACAAGCTACAGTGCTAGTGGTTATCTACTCAAGGCATCAGCCACTACATTGGCCTTCCCCGAATGATAATGCAACTCAAAATCATAATCTTCTATAAACTCCATACACCTCATCTGCCTCAAATTCAAGTCTTTCTATGTAAACAGATATTTCAGACTCTTGTAATCAGAAAACACTTCAAACTTCTCACTATACAGGTAATGCCTTCAAATTTTTGAGGCAAAGATCACTGCCGCTAACTCTAGGTCATGGGTAGGATAGTTTCTCTCATGAGTTTTCAACTACCGTGAGCCATAAGCTACTAATTTCCCTTCTTACATCAATACGTAACCCAAACCTTCTCGAGAAGCATCACATTACACTAAATAGCCCAAACCCCTCTCCGGAATAATCAATATTGGAGCAGTGGTAAGCCTAACTTTAAGCTCTTGAAATGACTTCTCACAAGTCTCACTCCACACAAACTTGATTCATTTCCTCGTCAGTCTGGTCAATGATGAAGCTAATCTAGATAAATCGTTCACAAATCTACGATAATACCCGGCCAACCCCAAGAAACTACGGATCTCAAAAGCATTCTTAGGTTGTTCACAATCTCGCACTCCTTCTATCTTGGATGAATCTACAGTTACCCCTCTTCTAGATGCCACATGGCCTAAGAACTTTACTTCTCCCAACTAAAATTCACATTTTCTAAACTTAGCATACAGTTTGTGGGCTTTAAGAAACTCAAGTAGAACTCGCAGGTGTTCCTCGTGTTCCTCTTCGGAGGATGAGTAAATCAAAATGTCGTTCATAAAGACGATTGCAAAGTAGTCTAAGAACTCGCAAAAAATCTGATTCATCAAATCCATAAATACAGCTAGTGCATTGGTTAACCCAAAAAGCATTACTAGGAACTCATAATGGCTATACTATGTACGGAATGTCATCTTTGGAATATCCTCCTCCCTTACTCTCAAC
The DNA here is from genome assembly GCA_025200525.1 of Camellia lanceoleosa. Lineage (NCBI taxonomy): Eukaryota > Viridiplantae > Streptophyta > Magnoliopsida > Ericales > Theaceae > Camellia > Camellia lanceoleosa. The sequence continues at coordinate 113,846,741 of CM045762.1, read as the reverse complement.
TGGTGATAACCCGATCTCAGGTCTATCTTGGAAAAATAACAAGACCTTTTCAACTGATCAAACGGATCATCTATAAGAGACATTGGGTATTTGTTCATAACAGTTACCAGATTCAACTTTCGATAATCGATACAAAGTTGTAACGCACCATCTTTCTTCTTGGCAAAAAAAGACAGTGCTCCCCAAGGTGAAGTACTGGAGCCGATAAAATCCTTATCTAGCAGTTCTTGTAGTTGAATCTTCAACTCACTTAACTGGGCAGGTGCAAATCTTTATGGTGCCATAGAAATCGATGTCATGCCAGACACTAAATCAATTGAGAACTCAATCTCACAGTGAGGTGGTAAACTAGTGAGATCCTCAGAAAAAATGTCTGGGTATTCACAAACTACCCTCGGTAAATCAACTCGGACTTCATCACATTCACTATCCATGAAGTTGGCAAGAAGAAAACTAAGCTCACTCTGCCTACGCGGATCATACACCTGTGATAAGACTCTATCGGCTCTGTCTCTCATGAAATAAAAACAATCACCGCTCAAGGTACATACAGTAACCCTCAAACAATCTATGACAGCCTGATACAATGACAGCCAGTCCATACCCAATATAGCATCAAAACTCGACATATCAATCAATACAAAAGCAAAAGGAAGTCAGTGACCGGCAACCTCTATATCACAACCTCGACACCCCTGTTCCAAGAAAATCTCACCACCAATAGGTAACTCTACACTAAGTGCAGATGCTAACTTAGCCAACTCTAACCCCAATGCTGATGCAAATGCAGATGAAATAAAATAATGGGATGCACCTATATCGATTAACACATTGGCAATAGAATTGCATAACAAAAAGGTATCTCTCACAACTGAAGCTACTGGCACCAAGTTTGACGTGGTAACAGCATACACACGCCCTAAAGGTCTCTGCTCTACTTGTTCACCCCTCAAAGCATACATCTGATGTATTGACTGAGCCGAAGAGGCTCCTTGATTGGCCCTCGAGGCTTGTGCTGACTATGTAGGCTGGTGGCTTTGTGTCTGCCTCGAACCAGACGCACCCGGTGTGCCACCCAACTGAGGGCAAGAATTTTTCAAGTACCTTGCCTACCCACACTGCTAACAAGTGAGTGGCTGCCCTCTCCCCTAACTATGGCTCTGAGAGCGAGCCGTTGACGAACCAAACCGTTACCCTCCTCCCCTTTGTGGGCAAGCTAGAGACTTGTGGCCCAATTGGCCACACTTGAAACAAGTGAAATCTCCTTGACCACCTCTTCCAGAACCCGAACTTGGCACTAGAAAAGTGGACCTTGATTGTGCTCCCTGGGACTGCTATGTGATAGAACCCCTCTGTCTCTTACTGTTTCCCTAAACATCTTGACTCCTCCTAAAGCCCCTCATCCACTCCTCATCCATCTGCATCATAGTCTCAAGATGAGCCGCTGACTCTACAAGTCGCCCGTAATCTCTAATCATCGACCCAGCTACTTTGAAAAGGAGCCTGGTCCTCAGTCTTTTCTCGAACTCGATACAACGGCGTTCCTCTATCGCCAAGATTTTTGGTGCAAATCTAGAGAGGCTTGTGAAAGCTGCCTCAAACTCAGCTACTCGCTAACTAAGCTGCTTGAGCTTTTGAAATTGGTCTCTCAACTTCTCCCTAGCAATGGGAGGTAAGAACTTGTCCTGGAATGTGGTCTCTCAACTTCTCCCTAGCAATGGGAGGTAAGAACTTGTCCTGGAATGTGGTCTCTCAACTTCTCCCTAGCAATGGGAGGTAAGAACTTGTCCTGGAATGTGTTGACAAAAGCCTCTCAAGTCACTCTAATGCGCCCACGCGCATACTTCCACCATTGACCCGCATCTCCCTTCAGCTGGAAGGATGCCAAGGTCACTCTCAATCCGTCATCTTCGATGCCAAACATCTCAAACGTCTTCACTATCTGCTCTAGCCACTCATCCGCCTTCAGTGGCTCCCTAAGATCACCTACGAACTCGTCCGAATTATACCGGAAGAACTCTCTCTTCAAAAAGGATGGCCCTGTCTCAACAACATGGGCCTGGACTTGATTCTCAACTCTAAGAATGTCCATGGATTCCTGCAGTGCTCCGGCCATCTTGCGGACTAAGGCGGCCATAACCTGCTGACCAACTGGTTCAGCCATATTGGCCTAACCAACCCCTTTCTCTTGCTCTGGAATCTCATCCGGTAAAGGAACCTCCTGCCTTCTAGGCCTACCACGCCTACCACCACCACGCCCACGTCCTGACATCCTAATGAAGGTAACAAAAGATATTAGCACATTTACAAATGTGTCGAAGCTAACTCACTCACGTCCTAATGCGGTGGACAACAGTAATTTACTACACATAAGCACATAGTCACTTAAACACATACGAATTTCCTTCTTGGATAATGACCATCCCACGGCGTTACCACAGTTCCAATTAGAAACAGCAGTGATCGGGTGCTTTTCTAATACAACTTCTAGAAACCTGTAGACCCAATCAATATCCTAGTTTTTAAATTTCATACCACATAATCACATAAGCGTGTTATCAAATAGCATACTATACATACAAATGTCTCTATCAAGCGAGACAAACCCATTATGGTAATAACAACTTCCCACGTACCCAAAGTATTCAAACCCGGTACGCTCTGATGCCAAGTTATAACGCCTCAAAAAATTACAATATACCCATCTCATAACAACTAATAAATAGCAAAATAATTGAATTGAGAAGCTTTCATTAATTAGAGTTTAATATGCAAAAGGTGACACATGTGATATACATTCTATAAACGGTACATCATGAATTTATAGTATGCGTTATGAGATTGTGAAAAGAAATGAAAACTAAACAGATAATTATATACCCTCAAGGCTTACATCTTTCCAAGTCAATGCTTGGGTACATCAAAAGTGAGTCTTAAGCTCAATACAAATAAAGTCCTAAGCTTCTAAAAAATTAAATACAAAATAACAAAAAATGAAGCTCTTGCTCCAATCCTCCCAAACTACTGCCTTGGTGAAGGCATCTTATCAACACTCGAAGATGGTTTTCCCATATAGGGTGAGCCAAAGCCTAGAAGAAATAATCTATCATAATAAATGAATCTTAACAAAGATATAAGGGTGAAATGCATATGCAATGCTCATATCAAAAAAGTTTACATTTCTTTTCCAAAGACTATATCATGCTCAGGTTATATTACAATTCTCAATTTACGACTTTTACAACAGAAAACCAAGGAGATTATCAACTGGTACAACCATTCACAGATATTTCATCTGCGGGAAATCGTCAAACGACACCCATGTAAACTAAGCCTATACAAGCACTACTATTGCTATTTTACGGATATTTCATCCGTGAGAACCGGCACCCATGTATATGTACGTTTTTCGGGACTTTCACCCTAAATACACAGGCCAACTTAATTTGGTGATACACATCTATTTCCAACATCCACTACTTTTTCTCAAAATCATATACATCTGCAAAGTATTTAAATGAGTAACAATGTTCAATGCACATGAATGACCAATTAGTTTCAATTCACCTAATCCTTATGCAATTTCTACAATAATCATAGCTATTCTCCACCAATAGCCCAAAACAGATATTTCTAAACAGATATAAAATCTCCAATACAGATAAACTTTCCAAAATTTAAGATAGGAGTGATAACACATATCCAAGTACACCATTTATGACAATATCCATCTAATTTTACATTTTCAACATTAATTTCATTTATTTATATAAAATAAATATTTGAGACATTTAAGTCAAAATCCCTTTTCTTTCAAATCTTACTTCAAGAATCAAAATCAATGAGCTAATCTCCACTTAACCTCTTTCCCACTCCCACAACTATTTTCAACACAACCGTTTGAAAACCCCTCTTTTGATTTTAAACCAAAATCCTAGATTTGTTCAAAATCCTCCAAGATCACAAGATTGTTTTATAAAAATAAATAGCTAAGTTAAAAATCATAAAAGAGTATAGAGAATCCCTACCTCAAAGCTAGAAGACTAAGGAGATAATGGAGAAACCTCAAAGAAACCAAAATCCAACTTTGCTCGAATGAAAACGAAGTTCTAAGTGAGCTCTACCTTTTTAACGAAGGGAGTAAGGTAAAGAAATGTATAGATCTTGGTGTATTTGTAGAGAAAGACAGTAAGCTCTAGAGAGAGAAGCTCTAGATTTAGGGTTTTGAAATTTTTTAGAGAGAGAGCGAGAGAGATGAAAAAGTGACGTAAGAAGTGACTTTTATGAACTGATATATGCACAATCCGCTTGAGCGCAAGAAGTGACGCTCGAGCGCCTAGACACAATAAGTTGTTTCGCTCGAGAGCAAGAATTCTTGCTCGAGCGCAAAATACACACCCCCAATAGTTTTGTAGACAGAAGACCAATGCTCGAGCATTGGAAGCACCACTCGAGAGTAGAATACACTCTCCCAGTAATTTTGCAGACCTACAAAAGTACTGAGAGTTTGCAAAAACCGCTCGAGCGCAAGAAGCTACGCTTGACCGTAGAGGCCAAAATCTGGGCAACCAAAGTTTTGAAAAACAAGCTACCAACACATTCCAAATGCAACCAACACATCCCAAAAGCCAAAACTCAAAGAGGGACAGGAGGAATAAGACATGAACAACAATACAAAACAATGAAACCTGAATCTAGAATATCAAATGGGTTGGGTCTAAACTATAATCGCTATACTTTCAGAGGTCCTATAGCATGCAAAAGGAGGAAGTAGGAGACATGTGAGATGTGATACGAAAACTAGACCGTGAGTTGAATCTAACAACGTAAAAATGAGGCGAAACGGCGTTATGACAAAGAATATAGAAGTGCTTGAAGTGGTGGTTGGTGGTGCTGATTTGCTAGTAAGAAATGATGGGTCTGCATCGTTCTTTTGAAATTTGGGGCCAAAATGTAATTTTTTTAACTTTTTTCATTTCAAATGAGACGGCAGGGGCAAAATTGACAGTAATTTAAATAGTATGAGGGTACGCGTGAAAATAAGAGTAGTCTGGGGGGGTCATTGAAAATCATGTAAAAGTATAGGGGTATAAATGAAATTTGCTCAATATAAAAATTATTTTGCTTACTCACAAAAAATGAATATAATTTTCTTTAACATATCTAAGATCTAAACATGATATGTACAGATAACATTTAAGTAGATATGTAATATTAAGCAATGATAAGCATGTGATTTGTACGGACACATAAAATTTCATATTTGACGATGAAGAAATTCAACAAAGAAGATGATCAAAACCACCATGCGATCATCATCTACAAAACAGAACACCCCAATAGTAGCCGAGGATCCTCCGACCCCCAATTTAGTCTTCCAATATTGTAAAAATATTTAATGGACATAATACACAGAGAAAACAATGTACCTCAATCCATGGAAGTGTGGTCTATTTATAATAATATGTGACTTGCCTAACAAGTAGTTTGAGTGCTCCAAAAGCCTTTTCCCAAACAATTTTCAGTTGCTTAGAACTTTTATATTGATAAGATCTTATCTCTTGATAAGTTTTGCACAATATAAAACACTAGTATAGTGTTTGATTATGATTTGACAACTGTCATACGCGTGATAATCTATAACTACGCTGTGGTCATTTTTATTCTCTCTCATGATTAAAAAACCAGATTAATGCAATTTTAAGCACTCTCTTTTGTGGATTGGCCAATTTATTTTTGTTTTGTTTTTTTATTTTTATTTTCTTCAATGAAGACAACTGTTCAAATTTTAGATTTTACGGAAAAAGGAAAAGAAACAAAAAATTAAATTAACTAGAAATTAAATTTTTTCATAAATTCCTTTCTTTTTTGGGGACCAATTTCTGTCATCGCGAGAATCATCGCTCAAAGATTGTCCTGGAAGTTAAGAAAAAAAAAAACTTTACAATAATATTGAAAATGCCAGTAATAAATACATTTTTAGGAGCAAAATGATTTGGTGCTAAAATGATTCACTTTTTGAGAAAAATTTTGGTATGAAATGTCTACTTTTATCACTAAATTTATGAAAATAAAACTGTGGGTAATTAAAATATTTAGTTTCTAAAAAGTGATTTTGTCCCTAAATTTCTCTAAAACCTTAATATGTTGTAGTGAATTCCTTCACAAATACATGATCCACCACACAAAATTAAGGTTTTACCAAAAAATGAAGAATTTGATTTTGTAAAATCTAATCCATAGGATGTGTTTAAATCCGTAATTTGAGTATGAATTTAGAAAAGAAATATGAAAAAGTTGGTGAAATGCGAATGAAATATGAATATGACTAAATTTCATCCATCTTTTTCTCTTTTTCTTTCTAAATCTCTACTCAAATCCGTAATTCAAACACAACCTAATTATTTGTTTAGTTGTATTTGAAGAAGAGATGGTGCTAGAAATTGAATTAGTCATGCCAATGAACTCCTTATTCTTAACTTTACTATTGATATTGATATGGACGTTTACTATCAACAAAATTAATAAATTATTCTTTATTATGTTATTATTCTTGTAAAGAAGTAGATGGAAATTTAAGCTTGGCTTTCAAAGATATGATGGCCTTCCTGATATAGCCGTTATTTTTTGCTTATTTATTTTTCAAATGATAGACCGTTAATGATGTTATGCAACAAAAAGTCTTGCACAAAAATGAAATAGAAATTAGAGGAAGCAACAATGCCATTGAATTCTTACCACTCAAGTGGTTGCAGGTTCAAGTCTTATGAAAGTCAAATATCTCAAACTTTGGGGCAATTAAAGATTTGCCCGATTGTTAACTTTAAGATCCCGAGATTAATTGAGATAAGATCCAGATACCCGTTTATTAATAAATAAATAAAAATAATTAAAAAAAACAAAAAAAAAAACACAATGCCGTTGGATCGAAAGCATAGGCTCTTTTGCAAGTTTCAATTACCATTCATTCTGCTTAGTGCTTCACTAAATATGGCCCCGTCCACCCCTCCAACAACAAAGTTTTTAAAATGCCGCCACTCAGTGTTCGCTTGCTAGTTGAATTTTTTCATTTTTTACTAATTAAAATAATTTGAATTTGAGTTTTATCTTTTTATAATCAATTTCTTGACCTCTTCTTTTTTAATTGTTGAAAAAAAATCATCATACTTCTTTTTTTTTATCTAGGTATTCTATTTAAGAATTATTTGACTTTTATGCCAAAGATTAGAGAAAATTAACTGTTAGTATGCAAAAAGATTGTAGGTGGAATTGGTCCACTTCCCCCACACATAAGGTGATAGAGACGAGTTAATAGACTCGTGTGGAGACTTAACTCATTGATGATTACTTAGGACTCAATTTTGATATCACGTTAAAATATTCAATTTAAAATTAATTGACAATGAGTGAAATCAAGTTTGGGTGGCTAGAAAGACCATGTAGAACAAATCGAACAAAGTAGTAGGAGACGATGAATGATTTATCTAGTATATTTTGTAATTTTTTATTTATTAAAAATATTACGCAAATAATGACACATATAATCCTCTAACGATGCTTAATAGTTTTCCAATTTGAAGACCCATTCAACTTGTCCAATTACATGCTTGAGTCATGACATATGCATGGTTCTACTCTTCTATTATCAAAATACTATGAAATGAAAGAATTGAATTAATTACAAGTTATTACGATACAATCACCATTGCCATCATCAAATGTTTCATTATCACTATAAGCGCCGTTTTGGGAACCAAAATAAAAAGTCACGTTTTTTATCTTTGGTCCAAAAACGCAAGTGGCAAAAATGCAACAAAATTGGTTTGGGAAGTTATAAAAATGCAAGTGTGAAATTACAAATTGAGACCTATGATAAAAAAAATAAATTTCTTATGTTGGGTAAGGGTATTTTGGTCATTTTAATTTGATTTGACACCATAAACCATTATTAAACTAAAAAGCCAAAAGTCAATTTTTTACTAACTTTCCAAATCACTTTTCAAAAAGCTAAAAAGCTTGGTAAAAAACCAAAAGTCAGCTTTTTACCAACTTCTCAAATCACTTTCCAAAAAGCTAAAAAGCTTGGTAAAAAGTCAAAAGCCAGCTTTTAGTATCACCTATCACGAATTAGGTACAGATTTAGCATTATAATTTTGGAGGTGAAAATAATCCCAAAAAAAAATTTATAAAATATAATATCAATTCCTACCATAATGAACAATATTATTGCTAATAATTAGATATTCTTTATCAACATAATTTTATAGAAAAATAAGAATATACAGTTGAGAATATTCTTTTGTTTGCATTAACTCAAAAAATAGTAACTATTTTTATGTCATACTAGAATTAAGTTTAATGCATTTTTCGACTAAATTTAATACATTTTCAACTCCAACTGCCAATCTATGTGTCCTATTTATGTACCATCAGTTCTGACATGTCATTTTCTATACAAGGAAACTGCCTGTTACATCCTAACAGTGGTTGGGGGGGCTGTTTTTCATTTTTGCTTCCTGAACGGCCTTTTTTGACAAAGTTGATGTTGAGATGAAGGGATATGTTGTGCTAGAGCTAATGTGGATAGCTCGTTAGCAGGATTAGGCATTGATGCCTAATCAGGCCATGATGAAGAGGTAGCTGGTTGAGTTGAAGCCGATGGTGGTGTCTTGCTCTTCCTAGAGACGTCGAGGAGCAGAAAGCGATACGTCGGCACGTAATTTAGAAGGATGAGAGTTTTGCGAACGTTGATAGGTAAATCTAGAAGCCGGATGAGATCTCAGCTTGGGACGTAAGACTGGCAGAAAGATTTGCTCTGCTAAGGAAGAGCAGCAAAATGAAAGAAAACATCAGAACATGAAGGAGAAATAAATTCACAAGTGTTAGAAGAAATGGGATTTTGGGGTGACTAAGTTCTGATTCTCGTCTTCCTTAAAGACTCCTCGGTGCAAAGGGTAAAGATGAAGATCGCTATGTGGTACGAACTCCCAATTGCCCGAGACAATCAGATAGTCATCTCTAGCGCCTTTGTTGGAGTTAGGGAGATCGGCTATCAATTTGTACTTGATGGATCTGGGTTTGAGGTAGTAAGTATAGCCACTGGAAGACTTGAGGCCACACATAGTGTAGCAGTATTGGATGTCAGATAAAGTAATCCTAGCATTTTGCCGATGTGCTAACTCGGCGATACCATTAATGACCCTAAAGGTGTTTACGACCAATTGCATCGGGTTAAGGTTGTAGTAGTGCAGAACTTCTCGAAAAAGGATGTTAAGAGGGAATCTAATCTCACCCTCAATAATGGATACTACTAGAAAAGGCATGTAGGTTTCTCTATGCATGATGGAATCCTCCTTCCCAGCTAGCTTGAGATGGGTGTCGGTAGGAATGTCAAACTCCTAGTAAAAGTACTCTAATTTGCTAGGTGAGTCTACTCTCCATTTGAACATACCCATGACCTCGACTAAGGAGAATTTGATAAGGTTTATGGTTTAAAGGACCTCGATGAAACCCTAGTAAGCACAAGGGCAACGATTCTAAAGATCAAGGAAATGCTTTGTTTCAATTTTTCCTAAGTATGGTTTCTAGCAAGTCTCAAACCTAAATCTATATAAATGGAGAAGAACTAAAGGTAGGAATCTAGAAAACAAACAAGGAAAACAGAGAAAAAAACAAGATTCAAAATCTAGAAAAAGGTGAAGAAGAACACAGATATGGTCAATATGATGATATGAATGTTCAAAGCACAGAACAGTGAATGAAGTTCAAGAACACAAATTCACAGAACACAAGAAGTGGACTCATAACAACAATTAGTGCCAATGAGCAAGACATGTAAACCAAATGCAGAAAACATAAAGGCAAACCTAAGAACATGAAGAATAGCAATCAAATTGTGGGATGAAGTGAGAAGATTAGACATTACAATGTGCGCAACAAATCCATACTCAAGAACAGGTTAGATTGAAATTGAAGAAAAAAGAAAATGGGGACTTACAGATCGAGGTCGACGAAATAAATGTTGGATTTGTATTTGCCGAAGTCAAACGACGATCTTAATCGAAACAAGATAGTGGAAGAGCTTGCCGGAGAAGGTGAATGGAGTATTTGCAGAAGGGAATTGAAGTTTTGGCTATGGAGTTTAGAGAGAGAAAAACTTGAGAAGAGAGAAAGTTGTAATTGCAAAAATGAAGAGACAAAGAGAGAAAGGGAAACTTTTTTCAAAAACTGAAAAGGTAGCAAAACATAATGAGGTTGCCTTGGACAACGTGCCTGTCAGACAGCGTGGTAGATTCGATGCGACCTGATGGCGCGTGACAAGTACGGGCCAATTGAACGGCGACATGTGGACTAAAGGGTTGAGATAATGGTGCATGAGAACTCATGCGCAATGGAGGTGCTTGAAATTCTTGAACTAGTGGAGTAATAACCTCAGCTAAAGGAGCAATCACAGTTGAGATGTTAAAAGAACTTGATTCTTGATTCTTGATTCTTGATAAAGCAGACAACTGAGCCCTGGTTACTTGAGGCCGACGAGTCATGATCTTGATCAAAAGTGAACCTTCATTCTGGCACAAAGTCGACAATATTGTAAGGTGAAACGATGTATGTTCCATCATCTCAGGTTATAGAGGTAATAACCTAGGGGGCAATTGTGGGGAAGTATTTTAAGAATGATGCCACGTGGTTAAGGCAACACCGGGATGTCGGTCGAGGTACTACATGGACGAATCATGTTTGCCGAGATGATCATGGCACTGCCAAGGTTCTCTATGGTAATACCGAAATCTAAGATATTTGGATAGAGGACAAAAGTCCTAGATAAGATAAGACACTTGGTCTAGATAGGGATAAGGCTTACATGGAGTTTATCCCTATCCAGCTAAGAGTTTGAGATCAGTATTGTACTTGAGTCCTATGAAGTGAGACTCTTAGGGGATCAGGGCAATGTTGGTTATAAAAAAACGGCACTCCCGTGGGTCTAAGGTACACATTGATTTGTAAGTTTAGTTCTTGTTTGATATCTTTATGAGAGATAAGATTGACTGACTTGATCGTCGGAGTACTCTGGGGTGGACGAGCCACCATGGTATTCTCATTTTCTTGTTGGTAGGTTGTTGGTTCATTATATTCTATTTGTGCTCTTCAGCTAAGTTTCTTGTTTGGTTGTGAGGCAAAAAATCAACACCCACACCAACCATGTGTTATCGCCACCAACTACCTCCCAGCAACAGCAATCACCTTTGGCCACCATATTTTCTTGAAAATCACCTTCAACTGCCACCTTAGGCAATTGACCGACTACCATCTCCAACTATTGACAATCACTTTTGATCACCATTTTTAGTGGCCAACAACTACCTTTGACCACCATTTCTAGTGCCAAATGCCTCTCACCGATGGCAACCACCTTTGGCCACTACCTCTTGCGACCAACAACCACCTCCGACAATTATTTTCAACTGTTGATAACCACCTCTCGTAGCCTCTCATTGTCACTTGTTTCAAAATAAAATTTTAAAATATTTATGTACCAAATATATTTTTTGTTATCATTTTTACTCAAAATAAACATAAACATGTTTAATATAAACTAAAAACAGTAAATTGTAAACATTTCCAAACTACACCTTAGTTACTATGCTATAATGAGTAGTATAAGAAAAATAATTTTCTTATAACTTCCATCACTTTCATACTAAACAAAGTCAAAAAAAAAAAAAAAAAAAAAAAATGGATACATATATTTCATTTTCCTCACTTTCCACCACTTTCATCAAACCAAACTTAGCCTTAGGGCACAACATAGTATTGATTTGGAATTTTTCATTAGATAAAAGATTCTAAAGATTCAAATTCATAAAGGTGCAACTATAGTAACGTTTAGGCACAGTTTTTTTACTAGCTTTCGCTTCTTCGTCATCCCAAAAAAAAAAACAATTACAAAGATTAAAAATAATTATAAACATACATGGAGTGTAATTTTTTTTCTATGCTGATTAAGGTCAAGTTTGGGTACTCCCAAATAATTCAAAAAGCCAAAAAGTTACTCAAAAAGTTAAAAAGTTAACACTATTCACCAAAAGTCAACAATTACGGCTGCACAACTCCCAATTCAAATTTTCCTCTAAAAACTAATTTTTACAATTTTTTATTACACATTTTTTCATAAAAAATCAAAAAGTTAACCCAAACATCCATATTTTCAACCTCAATTTTTTTGTCTAAAAAGACAAAAAATACACTTATTTAGTCTTCCCAAACAAGGCCTAAGAAACCACAGCAAATGTCACACCCTATCTTTAGTAAATAATTTCTCCACTTCCCACTAACTTGTAATTCCACAACTCTCATTTCTCTAGTCTTAAAACCATCTCTATGTAAAAGACAAAATACTAAACACGATACAAACACAAACAAAATCAATCTATGTATCGAATTCTAACGTTGTGTTTAATTGAGAGATTTGAAAAGAAATTTGAAGAAAAAAAAAAAAAAAAAGACAAGTAAAATATGAATAAAATATGTCTATATTGCACTTAATTTTACACATCTTTTTATTTTTCTTTTCTAAATTCCTTCTTAAATCTCCTAACCAAACACAGTGTAAATTATTAAAACAAAAACGTGGATAAAATATGTCCTTTAGAATTTCATGACATGTTAAATGACTTGCAAAATAGAAAAAACACATGTCAAGACCAGATTGTAATCCAGACGTGAGAAACACATGTACTATTAAAAACAAAAGTCGATAAAACAAACAAGGTTACAAAAACGTGGATAAAATATGTCCTCTAGAATTTCATGACATGTTAAATGACTTGCAAAATAGAAAAAACACATGTCAAGACCAGATTGTAATCCAGACGTGAGAAACACATGTACTATTAAAAACAAAAGTCGATAAAACAAACAAGGTTACAAAAACGTGGATAAAATATGTCCTCTAGAATTTCATGACATGTTAAATGACTTGCAAAATAGAAAAAACACATGTCAAAACCAGATTGTAATCCAGATGTGAGAAACACATGTACTATTGAAAACAAAAGTCCATAAAACAAGCACGGTTAATTTGCATCAAGAAGGAAGCATGTGATGTAGAGTAGGGTAGGGAAAGGAGGAAATCACACAACAGTCACAGCCTAGATTACTCTCAAATATTACACTCAAATAATATTAAGTTAAAATAACAAACTACGCGATACTCATAATATTCAAAGTAATTATTAAGTTAAATCCTAACTAAAATAATACTAGTACTAACAATAAAATAAAAATGTACCAATTATAATTATTGAAGTACAAGGTCTTCCGACCCATAGATTTCACCCTAGGCTTCCAAACCGATAATGGGCTTCCAAATAATTAAAGGTTGCACCATCAACGGGGATGGGTATCGAAAAGGTAGTAAATTACTTAGTACATGTAAGACAACCAAGCAACAAACAAACAAACAAAAGGAAGAAGATGAGATGAGAAAACCAAGTGAAATGCCGATTCTTCCATTTCAACAGCCAATGTGGGATGCTTTCAGGGTTAACTAGATCTCATAAATCACACCAATGGCGCAAGACACTCGAGATCTTTAATTTGTAATTTACTTTGAAGTTTCAAAATAATCACAAAAAAAATCTACCAACGTCAAGAATTTCAATTCAAATATCAAACTCGATGTCGAGGTGTATGCATCAATCATACTTCTCAATATTTCATTGCACTAAGTACTGCATAATTCTAAAAATAGAAGCTTTGGTTCTTTAGCTGGAGCAATCACTGTATCAGACAATTACAGACCAACATACCAAATTGCCAAAGACAGATTATTTTGTTTGACTCAGAAAATAACAGAAACATACTCATACAGTAAACTACTGAAAGAACACAACAAAACTACATGTGAAGATCTAATGTCACCACAAGAGAAACAAACCATATCTACAGCTAAACAGAGTCCCTCTAAACAAAATCCCTTCACACAACAGTATTAAGAAAATGGAATTGCGAAAAACAAACTACAAGTCAAAATTTATACCCGTTCTTTTAACCACGTAAAATACAAGACTTGCAGGAGAATGAAGCTGAACTTCTTGTTCCATCACACATGCACTTAGAGCTTCACTTCTCTATCAAAGATCCAGCTAAATGGAACGGTGCGTACTTGTTTAACCCTGCTTTGAGCTCTTTCCTCAAGCCGTCTAATTCTTGGAGTCAACCCACAAACATAATCCTGCGCTTTTTGTCCCTCCCCGGAAAGTCCAGTTAGTTCCTCCACTTTCCACCTACCAACCAAAAATTCCAATATATCTGCGTAGTCCTTGGCAGTGTAGACACCAAGCCCCTGAGCAACAGCTGAAAAGTGCTCAAAAAGGTTATCATCACGGCCATCGTACATCAAGTGGGCTGGCATAGAGATTTTCTTCTTCATCATATCGGCAAGAGCCAGGACAGTTCCATCAGGGTCAATCTCAAAGAGCTTTTCCACTATCTTAGTATAAGCAGTTTCATGGCGCTTCTCATCCGAGGCAATAGTTCCACAAATTTGAGCCAGCTTAATGTCCCCGTACTCCTTGGCATGTCTGGCTGTATTCCCATGAGAGATAAAAGTTGCTCGCTCTTGGAATGATGTATAAATGAATCCAAGGTAGGGATTGTTTTCTGTCCGGGGATCCTGAAACAAGAGAGCAAAATGGTGTCCACAAGTTAAAATTAGACGGGACGATCGGTGTGTCAGATTTAATACTCTCAACTAAAAGACCTCGTTGCACTTGTAGATTCATGCAGTTGGTAGTGACACACTCATCCAGGAATACAAACAACTCCAACAGCCTTCGACCTGTCTTACTATTTACATCAAAGAAACAGATACTCTTGCAGGAGGGCCATTTCAAAATCCGTCTCTAAAAAACTACAGTACCCAAACTTCAAAACATGGAAGTGTTTCATTTGCTCACAGTTATCCCATGCACTTTTCCCAAAACTAAAAAGAAATGATAAGGAAAAAAAATTGTACGTACTTTTGACCAAATACAGAAAGTCAACTAATATATAAGAAAATTTAAAACTTTTTCAGAAATATTTTTCCCAGAAACCCAAATGATAAGCCTACAAAAGCTTCACATTTACTCGAAAATTCAAACAACAATAACTGAATATCAGAAAATCAGAACCAGAAAGTGGTTGGTGAATCATATCTAACAAATATTTGGAAAGCACCAACCATACACGTACAAAGAAACGCTGCAGCTCCTTGTCAAACACATGACAATTGAGAAATCAGAAGATAAGATTTTGTGGGAATAGTAAGAGCAGTATAACCTCACTACACTGAGCAAAGTGAAACTGTTCCTCACTACCTTATATGGTAGGAAAAAAGATTGCAGTGAAAAAGTTATGGGTATACTTCTGCTCCTAAGACCTAACTAGATCATAAAGTTATGTAATCATTTCCTCAACCTACTTCACACGTTACCCAAAGTCACATCAATGTTGACTTCAGAAGAATTACAAGATTAATAATGGTAAACAGAAAAAGGTCTTGTTGATGTGTGCCCTTAGGGAACATGTTAACAATGCTTAAAAAAATTGTACATTCTTTATTACATGCACTTTCATGCAAGATATACAACCTTTTTAAGCTTCTTAACACGTGTCCTAAGGACACACGTTACCAAAATCCAACAAAAAATTTAGAACTAAAATTATCAAAATACATAGGAAGGATCTTACCATTCCTGACCCAATCAAATACTGAATTGTCTTCTCAACTTGCTTCATGTCCACACGCCCAGATAGGTAGAGATATTTATTGAGAAGATCACCATGCCTATTCTCTTCAGCAGTCCAAGCCCTAGTCCATCTTGCCCAAGAAGAAAGGCTTGCCCCTGTTTCATCCCGAACACCATCTAGGGTATTTAGCATTGTTTGGTAAGTTGGAAGGGCTTCTTCTGTGATCATATCTCCAACCAAAACAACAAAGTAGTCATCTGGAATCTCCTTTGCCCTCTCCCTTAGTTCCTTGACTTGATCATGAAATCCCTCCGAAGCAGGATCGGGCAAAAAATCTTGAGGTTGCCAACATTTCTCCACTGGCTTCAGGTGAACCAAAATGTTCTCATCAGCCCAATCCTCCAAATTTTTGAAGATCTCTACCTTTTGGGGTGGCATGGAATGTGTTACTTGAACATGAACCTCATGAGGAGGGCTAAAAGGCTTCTTGAGATTCTCAACCTCCCTAAGTAAGACGGGAGAAACATGAATTAGATACTTAGAATTCAGTTTGGGTGCAGGGCAAGGCCAAGACACTGGTTTGATGACCTGAAGTATATATGCACAAATGTTAACATGTAGGTAAAAATAAATAAATGTTTCGCTATTGTTTCCTCAAGCCACTATGTTATCCAAGGACACAAGAGCCAACAGAGTACACATTCATGTGCTCACGTCATTGTTATTCTTAGGTAGTGTTTGGTTCACTGGAATAAAATAGAATGGAATGGTCATTCTCTGGCCTCCTTATGAAATTACTATTCCCTTATAATAGTGAATGATGATTCCATTCGCAATACATTTTTCATCATTTTTTCAATAAACCAAACATGGGAACTGACATTTTGATGGAATGATCATTTTATTCCACTTCATTCCAATGAACAAACATACCATTAAGGATTTAATCAGTAGGCAGTGCATCATGTCTAATTAATATTAAACCACATGGAAATTATATTATCTTTCATAATATGGTGAAGATAAAGCAAACATGTTATGTAAAAGTATAATGGAAACGAGTCTATATATACAGATAGGATTCCAGCTCTGTGCTAATCAATCTCATGCATCACCATTAGCACTAGTTGTCAAAACAATACATAATTCAACATTGCTGGCCCATATTGGATTAGAAAAATCAGTAAAACTCAATCCATGTTGATGCAATACATAGATATTTAGTGAATACTAGAGAAGTTAACTGAATTCAAGGCCATGGTTTCTTCAAAGGATGGGAGGAAAAAATTTCAACTTTTATCTCTAATTGGTCCAAGGGATTATAAGATGGAAATAAGGGAAGGTAGCAGGGGAAAGGAATAACTTATCCCTACTTTTATCTGGTTAAGGAGAAAGGAAAGAAATAGGTGAGGTTATTTTACCACTATGCCCTTACATACTGAAGAAAGAATTCTTTAAAGGATAAAATGGTCAAAAAGAGGAGTTTCTACCTCCCTCTCATTTTTTGAAGGAAAATGGTTGGCTAGAAAAGAAAATCAATCCCTCCTTTCATTTCTGTTTTCTTCTCCTTCATAACAAACAACAGAAAACAAATTCATTAATCCCCTCCTCCCTTCCCTTTTCCTTCCTCCTACTCAATCACCCTACTCACAGAGTGTAAGTGTGTTGAGTGACCTCTCGCATAATAATTATTTCTAGAGTTTCATAAGCTATATGAACAAGTAAAACTTCTTACAACAAAAAGATTCAAAATGGAAACAAACCGAGAATACCATATATAACAATGGTACAAAATAACAATGATGTTCCAGTGTCACAGTTCCGGAAAGACCAGCAAACTACAGTGCCTAATACATCTAATATAATAATGATGGAGTCATTCATTTGCTGATTTTATCTTGTACTGAAACATGATACAAAATTTGTAACGCTGCCTGAGATGTTTTATGTAGGTTCTCCTTGCACAAAACCAAAAAATAAAAATAAAAACATAAGAAACAAACAAAAAAAACAGACAAAACAAAAACAAAACAAAACAAACCAAACCAAAACAGAACAAAACAAAAACAAACAAAACAAAAGAAACAAAAAGAACAAAAAAAAATAAATGAACAATGAGCCCGAAAAAAGGATGCATTAAAATCCAACTTCAGGAGCAGACTCCGCAGGACCTTTTACCCATCTAAGTGGCACACTAACCATTTGATTTTTCCTTTGCACTGTCAAATAAATTTCAAAATAGTGGCCTATACAATTGAAACTCTAAAGGCGAAACTTTAGCTGGCTGACTGATAACTACCAAAACGAAAAGAAGAAGAAGAAACAAAGGGAAAAATCAAATAAAAAAATAATTAAAAAATGAAAGAGAGGATTATTAGTCAATATAACATGAAATACAGCTGCTAATTTTCAGAAAAAGTCAAAGATGCACCACCTAAAAACATAGACCCAAAACATTTTCTTTATTTTTGTTTTTTTTTTCTCCCCCACTTTTGGGTAGAAACAGGATGGATGATCAAAATATTAGAACTAGGTTCACCAACTTGGATATTATGTCACAAGAAATCAACTAACCAATGAGAACAACAAATTAAAAACCACTTGGCCAAGTTACAAGCAAAAAAAGAAAAAAAATGAAATGATCCTATTTAAATTCTCCAAATTGAAAATATTGGTGTGACACTTTCAAGGAGATCAAAAGATAATATACGTGACACCGGAAAAAAGAGAAAAGTGAAAAGGATATGAAAACACAGGAAATACAACCATTCGCTAACATGGTAATTCAATTGAACTACAAAGCACAAAACTTACATAGTAAAAATGTTGGCCCGGCTTTGATCATTTCCACACACAAACAAACATGCACCAAAAAGCTTCCACATGTATACAAAACCATTTGCACCATGGCACATCAGCCAATCATGCACCTATTCTATAGTATGAATATTACAGACTAAAATGCCAATATATTAAACCTGATTTTTTTTTTTTTTTTAAATGAACATGAATTTCATGAATTTTAACCCAGATTTAACTACAAAATTTTGTGAACGGGAAGGGTTTTGATGACATGTCACCCGTGAAGAAGTAGATGAAGGACACATTCCAAAAATATGAGTCAATTGAGCCATCCAGCCAAAACCAACGATGCAAAAGTTTCAAACCTAAGTCTCAACGCATAAAAACAAACATTTTAATTGAATAATGATAAAAATCATAACCGCCACAGCCTACACAATTGAAAAAGCTGAACAAAAGCTGCACAACGCATAAATAAAACAAAACACCAAAACAAAAACAGAAACAACTCTGTTCTAATAATAAAAATTCAAATTAGAACAGCAGAACCAAATGCCTTTAAGCGAAACTACAATCCAATTCATCAATTCAATCATGCAATTAAAATAACAAATACATGTTGATTCAGATTGAGTGTGTATATATATAACGATGTAATGACAATAACAACAAAAAAAAAAAAAAAAATAGAAAGCAAAATTAGTACAATTAAATATTATGCACAAGCATGAATCAGATCCTCAAAACTTGATATCTCAACCCACCATGATATCACCAAAAGCTTGAATTTGAGTTGGTATGTGTGTGCAGAGAGAACCAAAGCCATGAAGATTGAGAAAAACCCATCTCAGGTAACACAATTCAATACACAAGAACGCCAATATCCCAACAAGAAAATTCAAATTGAACCATCTCAAATCCAATTTAGAGAAAGAAAATCATGAACCCAGATCAAGAAACAGCAAAGAAACATCAAACTATGAGAAGATCCGAATAAACAAGTGAGATTTGAAAGACAAACTCACTTGGAGCCAGAGTGGAGGGTGGAAGCCATGGCAAACTTGGGAGATCTGAG
Organism: Camellia lanceoleosa; assembly: GCA_025200525.1. Taxonomy (NCBI): domain Eukaryota; kingdom Viridiplantae; phylum Streptophyta; class Magnoliopsida; order Ericales; family Theaceae; genus Camellia; species Camellia lanceoleosa. The sequence continues at coordinate 113,827,132 of CM045762.1, read as the reverse complement.
AGTGACCATTGATGGAATAGCAAAAGAAGGGTGCTTCTGGGACTGAAAAGTGATGGGGCTGAGCTTCAAAGCCATTTTCTTCTTCCTTGAGAGCTTTTTCTTTTCTCTGGTTTTGTTTTCCTCCACAAAACAGAGAAACAAGGAAATGCCAAAATGAGAGAGGTGGAGAGACAAGCGGTGGGACAAAGAAGCCACTTGAGGGGTTTTTAAGGAAAAAAAAGTTATTTGGTAGTTTTGGACTTTTGAAACACAATTTATTATCATAAAAAATATATATATTTTATTGATAAAATTAACATATATAGAAGAAAGTGTAAAAAATATTGATAAAATTAAAATTAACATATATAGAAGAAAGTGTAAAAAATATTGATAAAATTAACATATATAGAAGAAAGTGTAAAAAATATTATAGTATTGGGGAAATCAACAACGGGCATCGTTACGATTTTTTTTTGGACGAAAGTTATTGAAGGGGCTGAATGTAAAATGGGTCCGGTCCAAGCCTTGGGACGGCCCAATCCGATAAAGCCCAAATCCACGTGGGTCAGATGAGTATATGGACTGATCAATTGAGCCCAGCTTCGTGATCAATAGTACGCTCAAGTCCTCTAAAGACTTGGCCCAACTTCATGATGGAAAGGTCGGCACCAGAAGGGCTGATGCAGGCAGCCAGAGGAGTGTGAGGGCGAACAAATAAGTACCAGATCCCATCTTCAGAACGAGCTCGAAAAGGCCGAGCCAATGTACACTATTACCGAACTGAAGAACTGAAATACCGAACTGGAGAAGCCTCACAAAGAAACGTGGGATCTGTGAATACAAGCATGTGCAAGATGCCACCTCAGCTGGTCCCCCACACCTAAAATCACGGAAGTAGTTAAGCCAAGGGAATGTGGTTTGTTATCAGCATGCTTACAATGAGAATGCACAATGAATGGCAACTATCAAGTGGTCCACCACGTGGAGCACTGCTGAAAGGACACCTGGCAGCACCTATACTCCATGAACTCACCTTGAGAAGCAAGTAAGGAATACTATATGTATAACAGGAACTACACATTGAAGGTAACTGAACAACTCCAATCGACACCACACATATACATTCCCATTTGACTCCATACTCCTGATCCGATCACTGATCCTCACACCGGAGGAGTTATCCGGCCAACCCCGGCTGGGCAGCTCTGACGGTGCTTGTTCAGAATTCCGGTCCAGACGGTCAAGCTGGAAGCGAGCCGATCCACTTTCATCTAGTGCGGGATCCGGTACGCACAGTTATGATTTTTTTGTTATGTATAGTATAATAATTTATTTTTTTTTGATAAAGTTATAAATAGTAAATTTATAATATGCATTCTAAAATCAAGAATAATAATGTTATAATACTTTGTGATTTTTAAACCTTGTTTGTCATAATCTAAAAAAGTCAAAAAATTAAAAAGTCACTATCCTATTTTAGTCACATCATTTTATTTAAGTTACATCACCTCTCTATCACATCACTTCAAACTCAATCCATACTCAACCCATATTTCATAAAAAATCAAAAAGTACATTTATTTAGATGATCCCAAACCACCCCTTATTATTACACTTTGTGATTTTGTTATTACACTGGTTTTTGTTGTTGCATTTATAAAAATAAATAAATAAAAGGTCATGATTTTTGTAGTGAAAATGTTTATGATATTTTCTGTTTAAATTATAAAATTTTATAATAAAAAAAAAAAGAGTTATGAAAGGCATACCATATACATATTTTTTAGGCAACCAAGCTATGTCCCACCATCCTAAGGACATAGAAGAGAAAGGATAAAGAGAGATAAAGAGAGAAGTGTAGATTCACCCCTTCACATGGTTCATTTCCCTATTATTAGGGGTGGATTGGTGGGGGCCAAATTAGGGAGCTTTTTTCAAATTAAGTCAAAAAAGCAACTTATTTCCCAAACTAGCCTAAAACGTGATTATGAACCACGTTTTCACCCTTTACCTAATCCTCACGTGGAAAATTTGAAAAATCGTAAAAGTATGGTTACAAGTCACGCTTTAATTAAGAAGACGTGATTACAAATCACGCTTTTAATTAAAATTTTTTTTTCCATAAAACGTGAATACAAACCATGCTTTTAAGAATTTTTTTTTTTATTGAGAAAACGTAATTTCAAACCACGCGTTTACTGTTAACCAAATAAAACGTGGATGATAACTACGCTTTTAAACAAAATGTGAAAACGTGTTTTGAAAACACGATTTCAACAAACACTCAAACCCAGCACTTCATTCTAACACACACACACACTCACTCACTCTCACACACACTCTCTCTCTCTCTCATCCATATATAATTTTTAATATATATAAATTTTATTTTATAAAATTAAGACTAATATTAAATATATATATATATATAATAATTTATAATAACAAATAATAATCAACTATATAATTTTGAAAAAAAAAAATAACTTTTATTGAAAAAATAACTTTTTTTCAATTAATTTTTTTTCAAATAAAATTAATTGAAAAAAAAAATTTGTTAGTAAAATTTTTAAATTTTTGTTTAAAAACCAACGTAAACTTATTTTTTGAATTTACGTTTTTTTTCTCAAATTTACAACTTGAGACAATCATTTATAAACCAAAAAAATGCCTCAGATGGTAAAAATTAATTTGGTTAAGAAATAATAAATAAAAAATAATTATCATTCAAGGGTAAAAAATAATTATCATTTTAACTTTTAGGCAGGTTATATACATACGTATGGTTGTTTTAATTTAATTTGTAAAAAAATATTTCTAACCACTCGAAAAATAAAAATTATATAATAATTTATAAATGAATTTACATTAGTTTTTAAACAAAAATTTAAAAATTTTACTAACAAAATTTTTTTTCAATTAATTTTATTTGGAAAAAAATTAATTGAAAAAAAAGTTATTTTTTCAATAAAAGTTATTTTTTTTCAAAATTATATATAAATTATATAGTTGATTATTATTTGCTATTATAAATTATTATTATATATATATATTTAATATTGGTCTTAATTTTATAAAATGAAATTTATATATATTAAAAATTATATGTGGATGAGAGAGAGAGAGAGAGAGAGAGAGAGAGAGTTAGAATGAAGTGCTGGGTTTGAGTGTTTGTTGAAAACGTGTTTTTAAAACACGTTTTCACATTTTGTTTAACAACGTGGTTATCATTCACGTTTTGTTTGAAATCACGTTTTCTCAATAAAAAAAAATTTTCTTAAAAACGTGGTTTGTAACCACGTTTTATGGAGAAAAAAAATAATTAAAATCGTGATTTGTAACCACGTCTTCTTAATTAAAAGCATGATTTGTAACCACGCTTTTACAATTTTATAAATTTTTCACAGGAGGACCACAAAGACGGTAAAAGCGTGGTTTGTAACCACGTTTTAGCCTATTTTGAAAATTCCTTCCGAACTAAGCTTAGTTTGGGAAATAGCTTGGTATTTTGGCTTATTTTGGGAAAAGCCCCACCAAATTAGTACTCTCTAGTAGGGGTGTGTGCAGTGCGGTTTGGACGGTTTGACAGTAAAATTATCAACTGAACGGCGGATTAGCGGATTAGTAGATTGACAAATTACGATTTCGGCTATTTTTCGCGGATTGGTGGATTGAAGAATATTCTAACTAATTATCATACATTTGCATAATATATAATACTAATTTGTGTAATATTTTTTAGATATATAACACAAAATAATTTTACATAATATGTTTCATATATATAATCACTAATTTATAATAAATTTCATTTCTTAAATCTCTTTCACACTCATTTTTACATTGATATGTCATTAGAAGTTAAAAAATATATATGTACTAAATATAGTGGAGCAAAGCGGTTCGGTTGGCGAATTATAAATTTTAAAGTTTAAGCCGTGATTAGCGGTTAGAACGGTGCAGATTGATGCAAATTGTTGCGGTTTTAACGGATTTGGTGATATGTTGCACAGCCCTACTTCCAAGCTTTGTAGCATTTCCATAAAGTATGAGTAATTTTTGTATGCGGATAGGATATATGTCATGTAGTACTTTTTATTATTATGATTGACTTTGATAATAGAAACAACTACATTTATGTTAGGTGTTTGGAAAATAATAAAAGGCATATACATTTGTGATTGGTGAAAGATAGTATCACATAATGCCTTATTGACATACAAAAATTTTTCCTAAAGTATAATTTATTGTTTGTTGATATTTATCAAATTATTAGCTGAAAATTTAATAAAAATATTAGACTTTTTTTTAATTAATAAATATCGAGTTAGGACATTACATGGATTTGTCTATGATCATCAAATATATTTTTTTTTAAATGTTTGAAATATTTAATTTATCACTTATAAAAATTATTTTTAATGATGTGTCTGACAAATATCAAATTTTAATTTGTCAAATATTTTATCATGTGAATTTTAATCTCAATACCATATCATTAGAGGTGATAAATTAATGAGTTATAATATTGTTGTGTTTTTTAATTTTAACTCTTTAAATGTAGCTTGCCTCCAATTCAATAATTGTACTAGAGGGTTCAGTTTCGTAGATGTCGGCTCATTTTTTATTTTTTATTTTTTTTGACTGTGAATTCAAAGGATTTAATTTTTAAAGATAGTCCAACATATTATTTATATAAAAAATTAAATTAATTAAATATTAATAATCATATTATTATATAATTATTTTTTAAAATATTAAATTCATTTTTGACTCTTATGGTTTGGACTTAGAGAACTTTATCTCCTATGATTCAAATATAATTATAAAAAAAAAAAACAATTCATGTGATTTTAAACTAAAATGCTACCAATATGTTCTCTATCTAAACTAATGAAAGGTATATCACACACACTATTTTTTAGAATAAATTTGATTTTCTAAAAAAAATAAAATGGAATGAATACAAAAGAAAAGATAATTTTATTCCCATTTTCTCCAAACCTACAACTAAATTAACATGTTAATTAAAATATAATTAATGATTGATCTAAAATATAAAATATAATTAAGGATTGTTTAAAATAAAAATATAAAATAAATAATAATTAAGAATTGATCTAAAATATAATTAAAATTATATTTACATGTTAGGAATTACATTAAATAATTAAGAATTTAGAATTAATTGTGATCTAAAATATAATTAAATTAAAATTAAGGGAGACTTATTTATAATTCCCTTTTCAGACACTTATGCTATGGTAAGTCCTGTGTAATTTCTTATAGAGTCTCAAGTCCTATTTAGATATGAATGTATTCCATAAGATCCTACATAAACGTAACGTGACGTGACACTTACATAAACGTAACGTAACGTGACACCTACATAAACGTAACGTAACGTGACATTTATATAAACGTAATGTGACACCTACACATAACGTGACACCTACATAAACGTAACGTAACGTGTCACATTACGCTTCACAAACTTAATGAATTTTTATTTTTTTAAATTGAATGTGAAAATGCTGCTGGTTTATGTTGGTGTCACGTTACGTTTCATATAAATATTATCTATGGTATAGGAAATTGAATGTTGTCATAGATCATAGGTGTGACGTTACGTTTATGTAGGTGTCACATTACGTTACATTACGTTACGTTTATGTAGATATGATCTATGGTAACATTCAATTATATAGGAAATTGAATGTTGCCATAGATCATAGGTGTCACGTTACATTTATGTAGGTGTCACGTTACGTACAGGTGTCACGTTACATTTATGTAAGTGTCACGTTACGTTACGTTTATATAGATATGATCTATGGTAACATTCAATTTCCTATATATGGTTTTACTATTATTTATGATATTAACGACTAATATTGAGGATAAATGTATCGATAAACTTCCCATAGGACTTATGGGAACATAAGTTTTTTAGTAGAATCATATATAGCATAAGTCTCCCTAATAGGACTTATAAATAATTTTCCCTAAAATTAAATTAAGAAGTTAATAATTATAATAAATAATTAAATGATGAAATACCAATAAACCCCAAATAATGATTTTAAGAACTGTTTGGTTCTTTCTTTTTCTAAGGAAAAGGATCCCCTCCAGTGCTGTTTGGGCTTGTGGGGCCCACTATGGGCCCCATTTCGATGACTCGAACCGTTCATTTTGTCGAACATTTCGTGTATTTTGTTCATAAAAGAAATTAGGCCAATTCGATAACTGTTACCTGTTCAATTTATTGCATTTGTCACTAAAAAAAAGTATGGTTTATTTTTAAAAATACTATTGTTGTCTATTTTTTTAGTGAAAAATTGAATAAGTTATAATTATCAAATCGACCTAATTTTTTTTGGACAAAATATACAAAGTGCCAAACAAAATGAATGGTTTGAATCATCAAAACAGGGCCCGTGGTGGGCTCAACGAACCCAAACAACACGCTCCAGTCAAAAAACTAGACTGGACAAGATCTGTCTCCTTTTTCTTATAGACCTAAAAGGTCCCATTCTAGTGTACATTACATAAAGGACCAAGTATAAATGTACATGTGTTATGTATTGAGGGACAAATTTGGGTTTTCTCATAATGTTGAAATTACTAAATATAACACTTCAGAAAAAACTCCGTAGTGTACTTTTTCCAAACATAGCACTCCAATGTAACACAATAAAAAAATTCTTTAGTATACTTTTCTCAAACATAACAATGTAATATTCCAAAAAAAATTCTTCAGTGTATTTTTCTTAAACATAACACTCCAATCAATGTAACTCACAAAAATTCTTTAGTGTACTTTTCCCAAACGTAATATTCCAATGTAACACACTAAAAAATTTCTTAATATATTTCTCAAACATAATAACGTAATATTCCAAAAAAATTTCTTAGTGTATTTTTTCTAAACGTAACATTCTAATCAATATAACACACAAAAACTCCTTAGTGTACTTTTTACAATTGTAGCACTCTAATGTAATACTCCAATGTAACACCAGAAAATCACACTAATATAAATGTAGATTTCCATGCTCGACAACCAATACTTCAGCCACCAATCCCCTCCTAAAAAAAAAAAATCTTTCACACCTCACATTTCCATTCTCATCCCAAAAATGAATCAGAACCAATACTTCAGCCACGAAAAGATATTCACTTAAACTCAAATGGCACAAAATAACTTTTCAAAATAAAAATAACTAATTGATTCATAAGAAAACTCTTCGGACTAAATGGATCAACATTCCCTCATATGAGATTTATGGGTAAATTTTTCATAATTAAGTATTTAGGATTAATTATGATTTAAAATATAACTAGAATAAAAAGTTAAGAATTATAATAAATAATTAAGAATTTATAATTAATTGTGATTTAATTGAATTAACATTAGATATTATAAATTATATATATGAGAGAGGAAAGAGAAAGAAAATAACATATATATATATAATTTGAAAGTATTTCAGTTATTTCACATCTAACGGTATTAACAATTTTAATAGTAATGTTACACATACCAACTTTATTTACCACCTTTAATGTACCAATTCATATGTTAACACACCATTAGTGTAACAGGTCTCACCACTCATATTTATCTCTAATAATGTGTTAACACATAAAGTAATACATTGAAAGTGGTATAAAAAAGTGTTAAGTGTAACATTACTCATATTGTAATTATTTGACTTCATCTCCTTGCATCACTCTCGGCGCACTCATCATTTATCATTTTCTCCCTCTACATTCACATTCCTCCATGCATTCTCTTCCTCTACTTTTCTTATCTCTCTCTATATCTCATTTTTTTAACTACATATTCTCACAACAATCTCTCTCCTCACCCTCTTGCTAAGATCAAGAATCAAAGATCACTATCATTACTGAGATAAAAAATAAAAAATAAAAAACCCCATCATTCCTGATATCAAGTAGCTCCACCATCTCAACCAGGCCCGGCCCTGGCCATAGGCCCACAAGGCCATGGCTTAGGGCCCCTCAAAATAGGTCCAAAATGAGGGGCCCCTTCTATTATAAGTTAGTATAATATGTTAGGTGTGTTTTGAGTCCAAAAAAAAATTAAAAAAAAAGCCCAAATCAACTTAAAAGGCCCATTTTTTTTTTTTAATTCATAACCCTATCAACCTTCCCTTTGATAGCCACACCACACGGCCCAAACCAACTTAAAAGGCCCTTTTTTTTTTTAATTCATAACCCTATCAACCTTCCCTCTATAGCCACACCACACCAGCAAGTTCCCTTTGACAACATGACACCAAATGAAGCAAAGACAGGTAATTTTCTTTCTTATTTTTTTTTATTCAATTAATTAAATATTTATCTTGTCTTTTGCACAACTAATTATTATTATAATATTAATGTTTACATCATCAAGAAAAATTTATTTAAGTATAATAGTTCACATCATATAATTTAAAAGTTTTGTATTTTGTTAAGTGGTGGTACTTTTGTTTTGAATTTTGATTTAAAAAAATATTTTGATCTCAACACAGTAAGCACAAGTAAATATTTTTTTTCTATTCAATTAATTAAATATTTGCCTGTCTTTTACCCAATTAATTACTATTATAGTATTGGTATTTACATCATCAAGAAGAATTCATTTAAGTTTAATAGTTTAATAGTTCACATCAAAGTTAAAAATCATCAAAAATTACCTTCGATCAACCATGTCACAAGAAAGATTAAATGGATTAGCATTGTTATCCATTGAAAATGATTTTGCAAAAAAACTAGATTATGCAAGTATGATTGATTTATTTGCTTCTAAAAATGCAAGAAGAGCGAGGATCAAGTGATACATATTAGTTGTTATAATGTAATGTTAAATATTTTTTTATGATTTTAATGCAAATCTTTTGTCCTTTACCTTAATTTTTTTTTTTTCCATTCAACAAAAAAAAAAATGTAAAGGGCCCCAAAAATTTAGTAGTTGATTATTGGCTTTGGGCCCCCAAAATCTCAGGACCGGGCCTGATCGCAACTAGAGCCTCCATCATCCTTATTGGTGCATGCAGCTCCGTTGCACATCGTTGTCACTTCTATCGCACGTCGTTGTTACCTTCATCCCAAGTCGTCACCGTCTTTATCACACGTCATTATTGCCTCTATCACATGCCTTTACCACCTTCATCACATGCCTCTACTACCTCCACCATGCGTCGATTTAAATAGCACTATGAACCATGATTGATCTCCAATATCTACGATCGACTTTGACCAATGACTGTAACACCCTAAAATTTTGAAGATCATTTTAGACGAAAACTGATTAATCTATGAGTGATTTATTAAGTAAAATTATGACAACCCCGACATGTGATTAACTGTTAAACCATGATTAAGAATGCCTAATAAGTAATTAAGAAGAAATTTTACGTTAATTATGTGTTATATGTTATTTTCATTTATATTTATTCATAGTAGGAATATTTGTTTGTATTTCTGATTCAGTATGCGAATTGAAGGCTTCATCGGCATCTGATCACGAAATTGACTTGGTTTATGTGTTATTTAGAATTTTGAGAATGTTATGGTAGGTTTAATTGAAATTCGATTCGGAGCCAAATATATAGAATAAAATAAATATAACTGTTTAATCTAAGCAAGGATTAATTAATCCCACTAATGACACCTATATAAGCCTAATGTTGTCTCATACCACCAATATACACACACTTCATTATCTTTTTGTCATCAAAACGTCAGAGACAAAGAGAGAGAAGAGAAGACTTGAGCTCAATTAAAGGGAAATTGCTAGAGAATTGGAGGAATTGGAAAGGACTTGAAAGATTAAGCTTCTACACTTGAGAATTCAAAGCCTGTGAGGCAGGAATTCACTTCTTTAGTTGTGTAGTTGTAACACTTAAGGCATGAGTTCAAGTGAATTAAGTAGATTAACTTGAGAATTAAGCTAAAGAAGTAGAATTGCGATTAAACCATCCATGCATGTTTATATCATGGAGTTTTGGAAGTTGATTTCAAAGTTTTCCTACATGCATGTTCATAATTTGGTCTTGTTATGAGAATTCAACTCGTCTTTGTGCTATACATCTCATTCTACCAAGATTTGGAATGTTTGAACTCAAGGAAATACATGCATGTTATGTTTTCAACATTTCAAATTTAGTTTTGTGCAATTGACAAAGCTTTTGGGCTTGAATTTGCGAAATGGTTTCTAATTCTTTACTTACTTTGAGTTTCTCAATGTTTTACCAAGTTTTGGCCGAAAAGGATGTGTTTTGTTGGTTTGAAATTAAGTTTTGAACTTGAATCAACAATCTGGAAATTTCAAAATTTGCACCCTCCACTCGAGCGGTGGAGTCTGCGCTCGAGTGGAGAATGCGATCTCTCAGTTCTTTGTAGAGTTTGGGAGTTGGCTTGGGCAGCAAAATTTGCGCTCGAGCGGCCACCCTTATTTTGACCTTCCGCTCAAGCGACTGAGGCTGAGCTCAAGCGTAAAATGAGAGCTCCTAGAAGTTTCACAAACTTTTGCAAACCGCTTGAGCGACTGAAGTTGCACTCGAGCGGAGACCCCTTTTTACTCAACCTAGCACTCAAGTGACCGTCGAGCGTCTGTCGAGCGGAAAATTCAAGCAACCGAAGTTGCACTCGAGCGGACTGCCCTATTTTTGAAAATTTTGTTAAGTGTTCTGAAGTACATTTGGGCATTCTCATTGCATCTTAGGCATTCCTAAGCCCTAATTAAGACATTATAATGAGGATAAAGACTAGAAACACACCAAGGTAGAAAAGAAATAAGTTAAGTGTCTTCCGAACGTGTGTTTCAATGTATATCCATTATGCGTTTGTGTAGGTCACGTGCCATAAGCTACCTAGTTATCTGCTCTATTTGTCTGCTATTGAACCCATCTGAGTGAGTAATAACTCTGTAAATATATGTTCAATATGGGATACTTTTTGAACATTATGATACAATATGATCAGTTTCTGAAACGAATGGTACAAAATGCTATTTTGAGATTACATGAATGATGGCCCAATTCTTTGAAATGTATTTGTGGTATCTTTAGCAAAGGCCCTCACCCAGGGGAGATAATACTGTGGCTTATGGTCATGAGGCCCTCACCCAGGGCAAACAATGTCGTGGCATGAGGCCCTTGCCTGGGGGAAACAATACTGTGGCTTATGTATGTGATATGACACCCGATACTAGAGGTTTCATTATAGGACTTGATATGAATGACCAATGTGATTTGTTAACGCTAATGGATGTACCACACATGATTTAAGTATGAATATGCATATGACTCTGTTTCTGATACGAATACGAACATGTTTATGTTTTTTATTGTTAAGGGATTTGAAATATGATTTCTAAATCTATTATGGACATTATTTCATTAAAATCTTTACTTTGTTATTATTCACTAGGCTTCAACTCACCATATTATTTATGTATGTAGGTGATCAGGCATGTGACCAGGCCTAAGCTGTTGCCTGGAGGTCAGTTTTGTCCAGCCAACCACAGTGCCTCCCGAGGAGGTTCCCGGAATGTCACTGGTCGAGTTTTGTGAATCAAATTATAAGTTTGAGACTTTTGTTTGTTTTAAAGAACAATTCTTTTGTGGTATATGTTTAATGACGATGTAAGATGGATATGTATATGGCGTCATATGTGGGTATATGTATATAAGTTTTAAATTTTGTCCCAGGTATGTCTGTACAGCTCTATAGACTATGTTTGTTTTATATATTTGCTTTCGAAACCCCTTATTATGTGATGATTTGTTTAGAGGCCTTTGGTAATTCCAAGATTACTGACCGGTTACAACGCTAAACTTATAGGGGCGGATTTGGGTCATGACAAAAATATTCTATTTCTTGTCTATATTATCTCTTAAAATAACAAATGGAATGACTAACTTCATTAAATAACCGTTTGATTTACAAACCTATACTTAATTACATAATAAATAACAAAAATGCCATATCCTCAAGTTAAACCTTGGTCTACAATCTTTAGTTAAAAAAGGTAGTGTGGTGTCCTTCAAGAATTAAGGTATCGGTCCGTGATTCATACTTGAAAGAACAATGTGCTCATCACTATCTCTACACTACATGTATGGGAAATTCTATTTCCAACACCATGATAAACTCAGTCAACACACTTAATGAAAAATTAGATTAATGACAATTATATCCTACTTAAAATTTACTATAATAGCCATTAATTAACACTCCTAATATTATATATATAAATTCTCTGTACACATCTTTTAAAAATAAAAATATCTTAATATACATAGCCCAAACAGAGTATCTACTGAGTTCTTTGATTGGTTGTTCTTTCATGAAAATCAACAGAGATACAAGCATCAAAGCCAGACCCATTTTCGCCGAGAACACGATCTTTCGTGGGTCGGATCGACCCACATCCCAAGCTTTCACAGAAACCTCTTTCAATTTCTTCCACCACTCTGCAAATTTCTTCCGAACCCTCCTCCAACTCGAACAAAACCAAGAACTCTCATCATCATCTTCTTGTTCGTTGCTATCTAGCTCAGAGTACCATCCCTTGGATAACAATCTCTCTCTCTCTCTCTCTCTTCTCCGCAAAACTCTTCCTGAACGAACCCAATTTGTACGCCATCTTTCTCTCTTCTCTCTCCATACCAAGTAACGATGTGTGTAATTTTTGTGTGGAGACAAGAGAAAGAATGTTGATTGTGTAATCAATGATGAAAAGATTGGACTTGCGTGATTTCAAAGACGGTTTGTTAAAGTGTAAAGTGTGTGTACATAAAAATGTAATCTTTTCAACAGTGTTTAGTAGATCTTTAGGGTAAAGTGTGTGTGTATATATGAGTGAAGGGGTTATTTGTAATTTTAAGGATGTGGATTAAATTAATAAAAATGTGTATTGAGAACGATTTGCCCTGAGTTTATCAGGGTGTTGGAAATAGAATTTCCCTACATGTATGCATGCTTTGCCAAGTATATTCAATAGCTAATATCAACATCAAAGATTACAAAATAATACCCTAATAAGTCCACTAGCATGCACTATTGGCCAATTCTAGTATCATAATAGCTTAACTCAAATAAACACACCCATCATCACAACCTAACTTGTACTCTTTCCCCCTTTTTCCATCAAGAACACAACCTGGAGGTCACTAGCCTCTGAGCTTGTGTAGTACCTTTTTCGAGCTCTAATCAGATAATGAACTTCCACATCATTCAATCAAGTTTACACAAACTCGAACCTACACTATCCATCAACCAATGACCATGATTACTAATTTTCCAAAATTTCTAACTCTCTTGTTAGATAATTAACTCAATTGAGTTATATTATCGATTTCAATTTTTATAACTATTATTTAATTTGGGGAACACAATTAGTCATTTACCTACCCATAATTTAATCACACAATTTAAGAATAATAAGACTAACAAGCAAATCAAGTGGAATGCACAAATTCAACTAATTATCCTTCAAATTCAAGAGAAAAAAAAAAGGTTCAAAAACCACCTCAAGGAGCCCAAAAGCAGGTCATAGTTCATAACTCATCCAAGTGTAGGTTATCCGACGGACTATTCGAGGTCATTTGTCAATCTATTAAGTCTTAAAAAGCCTTATTTCCTACGTTTGGACCTTCAGGCAACTCGACCACCTTACCAATTCAATGTAATTTTTTTTTATTTTAACAGAGGGCAAGTTTTCATTGAATACTCAACCAAATTTAGATACAATGCATTCATGACCATAAGGGCCCACAACCAACATAAATTGTAACATTTTGAGTTTAAGCGGTGGAGTTACCACTTGAGCGATGAAGCAAGGCTCTTAGAATCTCCTCTACAGGTCTAAAATCCTGGAAAGGGGGGTTTTTCGATCGAGTGACCAAGTTACTGCTCAAGCGGTTCTTGTTCTTACACTGCTCAAGCGGTCTATTGGGGTTTAGCCAACTTAAAAGTCCCTTTTAGACTCATTCTTTTCACTTTTTTATTTCCTCTTCTCTCTTTGCTCTCTAGTTCTAAAAAACCCTACCTTCTCTCTCTAGAAATCTCTTATCTCACCAAGAATCAAGCTTAGATCCCTTATAAAAATTTAAGCCCACGTAGAGATCGCTTTTTCCATCGATTGGATTGTGTTTTCTTGAAAATTTCTTCTTGGGTCTTGCCTTTTTGCTCTAACTTTTGATGTAGGGATACCTTTAACTTAATACATATATATATATACACATATGGTTTGAGATGTGTATGTGATATTTTTCCTAGTTATATTGATGTATGAGATGAACCACATATTTTACCATGAAATGTGATGTTAAAAAGGGTGATTTCTTCCAAACCCTTTAATATTTGAATATTATTGACATATTTGAAGATAATACTTGAAGACTTAATGATTTATCAAGGAAATGAGAAAATAAAACCCCAAATTCTTGAAAACCCTAGAATCTAAATGTTAATTTATGAAGGGTTTTGGGATAAATTGATTTCCTACTATGAAATTGAGAAATTGAGATTGACTTGTGTAGACACTCCATTTTGACCGATCCTAAGACTTGGGTGTTTTCTTTTAATTACTCGATGATGAAAACAAGACTGTGTTTCTTGCAGAATTCTCAGTAAGAAGTATGGAATTTGCGCTTCATTTCAAACCCTAAGCTTGTTTTGGTCAAGTGTTTAAGTCTCATTCAAAACTCTCTTTCGAAACTTTTTTCCTCGCTTTATTCCAAATATTTTCGTTGTGTTCCGAGGCTCATTTTCAAACTTCAAAATGAAACTTGTTTTGAGGAAATCGAGAAAAGAAGAGTTTGGAAATATAAGGAAATGATGATAATTCTGTCGAAAAATCCTGTTTCGTGCAAAATAGCCAGCCACAACCAACTTTTTGGGTCAGCCAGCAACCAACTGAGGTTTTTTTGGCAGGCCAGCCAATAAATCGGCTGGCCGGCTAATTTTCCCAGGAGCAGGTTAGTTTCAGCAGAATTTTTGTTGAATTCGTGTGGGTTATGCCAATTCGGATATTATTGATACATTTAGTGCACGAGATACACACCCACCTCCCTCCATTATCCTCTTTTGGTCTCCATTATCAAAAGGATGTTTGTCTCTTACCTAAAAGTGAGCATCCATTTCACCCACCCTTGTCATCCTATCATCCATGTCTCCCACCTTGTTTCCTACCTCCTTGACTTTGTCTTCCATTCATTATCTACATGGAGGATCATAATGTATCAATTAGAAAGAGATGAATGAATGAAAAGAAGAGAGTTAGAGAAAAAAAGAGAGAAGTTTAAGTTTTGAGCCAAAACACTTCCATTTTTCCATGAGCCAAATATCAAGAGCCTTGATCAAAAGAGAGTGAGTGTTATCAAAAGAGAGAAAAACAGAGAGTTGTAACTCTCCCCTTCACACATTGTTAAACCACCCAAAAACACCATTCTAATAAGAATTTTGAATTTTCAAACTGAGAATTGAGAACACACCTCCTATACTTGAGTGTGATCAAAAGGAAGTTTAGAAATCAAATCCTTCTTTGGAAGGTAAATTTTGCACAGTTTTCATTTTCTTTTACTTCCTTGCTTTTTCTTTCTTATATTGCTTTTCTTGCTTCAATTTCATGTTATAAACCTATTGTAAGCTAACTGGAAGTGGTTAGTTGAGCCACTTGCATATTTTCTTTTTCTTTTTCTTGTGTTTGAAATAAAACAAAGTTTTTGGCCTGGCTTGATTGGCCGGCCAGCCACTTTTTCTTGGACAAAACCCAGTAGCCTCTCAATGATGAGAAAAACAGCCTCTGACCGTCTCCAAGGCCCCCATGAAGGTCCTTTTTTTTTTTTCTGTTTTTCTTTTAGTTTAAGAGAGATTTGTGAGAATATATTGTTGTATGTTTTTATTCCTCTCATCCTCTATTCGGATTTGTAATATTCAAAGCATTGTAATAATTCCCCACTCTTGTTTCTTTCTCTTTTTTCTTTTTTTTTTTGATCGGCAAAAGAAAAGACTTTATTGATGATAAGCACATACAGAGTATGAAAGATACATCAATAAAGAGGAGCTTGGAGCTAAAAAAGCTCCAACCTTCTTTCTATCCCATTCTTTTACTCACTTTTCCCAGCTGTACATATGTAATATATTTTGCTTGTCATCATATCCATGCTAAATCCGATTAAATTTGCATCTGTGGGTTTAATCGACTATTATGTGATTTTGTGTGCTACCTTATGTTTTGAGATGCTTCACATGCCATATATTAGAAGCTGGATCTTTAGTTGCATTTCATGAGTGAATAGCATTAAAATCTTGTATATAGGATCATACATGTTTACTAATTTTGTTTTTGTGCTTATTTGCGGGATGTCAGTAAATATGTAAATTTTTGTGCTTTAGCATCCCCTCTTGTATATTTTCTTACTATGTTTAGCATCCTACCATACGGCTATTTTCTTATTTGATATAACTCTATACATGCTGATGGATGAAGGTTGTGTTATTTAATTTGAAATAAAATTGATTTTCATGATTGCACTATTCAAAACATTTTCAAGATAATGAAATCTAGTTGTTCCAAAATGGACAACATGGACTATATTTGTTTGCTTCACATAGTAAATTTTAGAATTTATTAAATAAATCAGAACATGAATATATAAAGTAAATAAAGATCATATCATGGTTTAGTAAAGGCTAATTTTTTGATCGGGTGAACGAGGGTGCTCAATTAATGACCTTCCCCTCTCATACCTAAGGTTCTGAGCCAAGCATCCTTAGTTACGATGAACAGTGGCCTTGGCACGAGTCATGAGTTTTCTAATTTTTTCAAAATATTAGGCGGCGACTTTGAGATCTGATGACACAGCCCATTTATGGCAAATATTTTTGCAATAAAATGGATTTTCTATAAAATTGTGAAATCTAAACTCTTATCTACTTTTCACATTGTACTCGTGAGACTAGATCGAAGAAATCAAGGGTCTGAACTGTATGATGCGCACGGGTACCCCCAAGCAGTGTTACAGTTTCTGGTGACTCTGCTGGGGAAATTAAGAAATCTTGACTCGAACTCTATGAAATGTTTTTTATTTTCAATTATATGTTCATTGCATTACATGCATTCGTGTGCTTAAATCCCATGCTCGTCACATGTTATCCTAGATGGCTATTCGGGTTCGAGTGGACAGACGAACATGGGCTCTAATAAAGTGGGAGCACAAGCCTTGGAATCAGGATCACCATGTACTGCTTGATCTGCTAGATTGAGTAGGTATATCAATGTCTTTCCAGGTATCCTTTTTAACTAAGGCTGACCTAGTACATGTAATATACTATAGCAACTTCCAAAATTAGGGTAGGATGCTACCCCATGCTAAGATGTATGATGCCACTTGTGTGAATAGTTAAACCCTAAACCATTTCAAAGCTAGGACAGGGTAACCCTACCCTCCATAGGGATGTTTGTTCGCTTTTCTGCTATGTGCAATGTATGGGATCTAGGGTTCTCAAATTTGATCAGGGGGTCAGGTATATCATTTTGAGGGGTTGAGTTTAGTGTGCATAATGATCAATTGAGTCGAAATGCTGCCAAAATTTTGATTGGGAATTCCATTTTGTTTTTGCTAGGCAATCGTAGCACTATAGCTTTAGAATGGTCTAACATCCCCCAAGTTTTGTATGGACTCGCGTTGGTAGACTTAGTAGAACCACAGATTTGGTTCAAGGATAGCTAATATTAGTTTCTCTTGCTCCGGTTACAAGGAGAAAGGTTAAAACCACACTATTAGAATCTCGCCAATCAGAATTTCTAGGATCTGTAGTGGATCCACCTTCAGTGGTGATAGACCCACTTCTAGTGGTGATGGGCCAACCTCCAGTAGTGACAGACCCACTTCCAATAGTGACGGACCCACCTCCAGTAGTAACAAACCAACCTCCAATAGTAATGGACCAACCTTCAACAGATATAGCAAACATGTTGTTATCCCTTCAACGAAGCATGGATGCTATTACCAACAAGGTTGCCACCAATCATGAGGCTCTTGCCGAATTGAAACGCCCATCTGGGGCATCCACATCTCATTCACCTCCAGTGGATCATCTAGTTTTGGATCCACCTCCGCCAGTTGAAGAATTGTATGAACATAATCTACAAGAAGATCTTAGTGTTCCTACACAACCAATGAGAGGACTTTTCTCCATGGATATTGGTGAAACTGACCCAGCTATGCTAAGAATATCCAAATTAGAGAAAATGTTCGGACAATCAAAAAGGATCTACTCCATTCCAAACATTGAGGATGGGCTTATAGAAACAATTGTGAGGTTGCCTGAGTGGTTTAAAATGCCGCACATGGATAGATTTGATAGGGCTAGAGACCCTATGGTCTACATTCGCCTTTCCTCGGATGTTCTAAAACCCATGGGCTTGATTCGGCCTCAAAAAATTTCCTTGTTTGCGATAACTTTATCTAATGTAGCTGTCATCTGGTATGCTAAATTAGAAGACTCAGAAAAATAGAGTTGAGAGGAGTTAGTTGAGGCTTTCATCACCCAATATTCTTACAAAACTCATATCAAAGTAACCACTAGAGAATTGGAGGTGACTCGACAAGAGCTCAACAAGAGCTTTATGGCATTCATCACCAGGTGGAGGGAAAAAGTGGCTATGATGACAAGCCGAACTTTGGAAAAAGATCAAGTTCGTATGGTGGTCAAAAATTTGCATGGAAGATTCCTACAAAAATGATAGTTCTCATACTCTTTAACTTCAAGGACGTCCATGAGATTAGGGTTCAAATTGAGAATGCTATCAAACAGGGGATTATTACGGAAGGAAATGAGCCCGTGAGAAAGATATTCACTCACAATTCTAATGCAACTCCCAGTGGTAATATAGCTACCAATGCCATACCTTCAGAAATCAACACTGTCACCACTACCAAAACAGCCAATCCCTCTGCCAACACAACCTGAACCTCAACCAGAGCATTTACCCCTCTTTATATATCCCTTACCAAAGCCATGAGAATCTTGACAAAAAAAGGATATCTCAAACCTCTTGATCCTCGACCACTTCCCAATCTGCTCACAGCCAAACATGACCCTGCCAAACACTATGTCTTCCACCAGCAGTCCAGACATGACACTGATCGTTGTTATCACCTTCGTCATGAGATTCAAGATCTCATTGACAACAAAACAATAGCTCCACCTCAAAAGCCCAATGTCACAACAAACTCATTGCCACCTTACGACAAAATACCACCCATTCCCAACCTCAACCCTATCCATACACTGCCATCCACCTTCAACCCCAGTATATACATCACACTTTCCCATTTGCCCAAGCCTGAGGTGCTTATTCCAAAAAGCGTTGGTTTATTCATGATATATGCACTTTGATTCCAGCCAAAACCCCCAACACCCCGTGGTGGCAAATGATTTGGAGCTAAAATTGGGCATTATGGCAGATAGTCTCACGGGCTTGCAGTTCATTTTTTATGGTTTTCTTGAGCCATGGATTAATCAAGAAGCATTGAAGCACTGAACAAGTTCTGGG
Organism: Camellia lanceoleosa; assembly: GCA_025200525.1. NCBI lineage: Eukaryota > Viridiplantae > Streptophyta > Magnoliopsida > Ericales > Theaceae > Camellia > Camellia lanceoleosa. Next base: position 113,807,568 of record CM045762.1, on the reverse strand, counting down.
TCTGACACTGGCTGAATCTGTGATAGATCTTGAGACTAGCATGGGACCAATAATTTCAAGAGATATTGTGACCATTTCTATGATCAGAGATAGACCACATGCTAAAATTCCGTTCCAGACGTGGTGGATGGCACACACTGTATTTAGTAATTTGAGAATGTTTTTATTTTACTTTCTGAATTGGGTGTTGAGTCTGAACCTGATTTCGCCAAGTCTATGGAGCTGGTATCAAGATTGAGTGAGTCTTGTGAAATCTGAGTCTAGTGATTTCGGGGGTGATAACCCAGACATTATTGTCATGTTTATGTCTGTCTTTTCACTATGCATTCGAGTCTGTTCATTGAGCCAAAAAGTTCTGAATGAAAATGCAGTAATTTTCACCTACTTCTCTGTGCCTATAACTAATTGCATTGACCAAAATTTTCAAAAGTTTTTCCAAAACTTTGATAAAAATAAAAAAATAAAAAAATGAAGATGAAGGAATTATTCGGAATTTGAAAAATTGATCGACTGCGAGAAAGAGAGATGTGCTAAGCTTAATAGATGAGATCATTGCTGTTAATGTAGGTATTGAGAAGGATCTTGGCTTAGTCCAGATTGGTTTTACATTATCTTCATAAGTCATTTCATTAAAAGATTTCAAAAAATGTTTTTGTGTGGTCCTACGAAAGCATTCCTGGAATTGATCTTGAGATTGTACAACATAGGATCACTCTCAACCTTGAGACCCGATCCCTTAACTGTCAAACCTTGCTTCAGAATGTTCAATGATCAACCAAAGTATAAGGTTTGCATAGATGAATTGCAAGCATTCCTTGAATTAGGGGCAAAAATATAAGATGTAACAGAAGACGGCTTACATAGTGTAACGACCCCGATTCGTAAATAACTACTAATTCGTAATTAAGAATGCTAACTAAGTGCTTAGAATGGAATTATGTGTGTTATTATTAATTGTGATATGTGCTTTGTAGTAATTTGTGCATATCTATCTGATTTGAAAAAAAAATTTGTCATGATTTCTACTTTGAATCTGAAATTGTTAGCCTAAATGCTTTTAGAAACCGAATTTGAGTTCATGGATTGACTAACTAGCATATTTGGAACCATATAAGAAGTTTTGTAAAAAATTGATTCAATTCAGTAAAATCGCATATGATTAAATTGAGCCTCAATTGGAACTATTTTGGATTAATTGAGTCATGTGCTAACCTTGATTAATGAAGGTTACTTATGTTTAATTAAGACGATGCATGATTTATGCCTAATCTACTCATATTCATGATCCAAGATGTGATTAAGTGTATTATGTGCTGAGGCATTCTGTAATGTTGGGTGTAGAGGATTAAAATCCTTTAGTGGGTGTGTGCTGAGAAATCTGTGTGGGTGTATTGAGAAATCTGAGTTAGGCATTTTGTGTTGAGTGTAGGGGATTAAAACCCTTGTGTGTGTGTGTGTGTGTGTGTTTTGCATGTGTGTGCATGTGTATTGTGCTCAAGAAGTAAGTGTGTGTTGTGTATATTCAGTTGAGTGAGGGAGTGTTTGTATCATTCCTTTGCTAATTTGGTTCTTTGTGTTGAGAGAGTTTAAGCTTAAGCGAGAGAGAGAGAGTTTGGCTTTAGTGAGAGAGAGCTCAAAAGTTTGACGAAGAAAAAGAAAACTAGGGAAATTCATCTCACATTTCTGAAATTAAAGCCTTGGGTAAGGATTCTATGTCTAATTTCTGTAGCTATTCCTCCATGCATCATGATTTCATCTAGTTTTAAGCTACTTTCATGAGAGTGCAAGAAATGGGTTTTTGAACATGTAGATTACTTTCATGTGTATTCATGGTAGATCATCTTTGATTTTATCATTTTGAGTTCGAGTTTTAAAGTCCTTGCATGCATGTGAGTTTAAATCATGTCCATTGTTTTATAAATTTATGAGTTTGTTGATCACCATTTGCATGTTATGAAAACCCATGAAAAGAGTTGAAAAATCTTGCATGAAGGAGTTTTGATTCAAATCTTTCAAGAATTGATGAGTTTTTGAATAAAAGATGTTTTAAGGGTCTTGTATTGAAGTTTTCTAAAGCTATTTTATGTGTTTGATCAAATCATGCAAGACCTTAAGTTTTGAAAGTTGTTTGGAAGCCATTTTTGTTAAGCTTGGTGCCCAGAAATTCACAGCTGGCTCGAGCGAAGAAGTGATGGCTCGAGCCAACATTACGAGCTCCCAGTATTTTGAACTCTGTAAAAACTGACTCAAGCGAAGGAGTGGTGGCTCTAGCTAGCTCAGTTTTTGCCTTCAGCTGGCTCTAGCCACGAAAAGCTAGCTCTAGCCACCAGCTTATTTTCAGCATGTTTTCAAAGGATGTTTTAAGTACATATTTTCACTCCCATCTCTTTTCGGGCATTCTTAGGCATGATTTATGAGCCATTAAGGATTAATAAGCTAAGAAGCAACATATGTAAGTGAATTAGAAATTATGTGTCGAATCCGAATATGTGATTCTATATGAACAAGCTATGTGACATGGAATGAATAGGAAGTTAAAGCAAGAAAGCTAAGCCATGTCCACATAAATGACTAATAATGAGACATGTTTTGTGCTATGTACATTTATGTTTATAGGTCAAGACTCGAAGACTGACCAACCGTTTCTAAAAGCCCACTGTGAGTAACGTTATTGTAAAGATATGTTCATATGAAATATGTTCCAAATGTGATTTGATAAATTATGATTTCTGAAATGATATTTGTTTACGTAAATGAATGTCCTATGTTTGAAATATATTATGGCATCCATAGATAGTCCCAAGTCATGGGGGACGGCACGTAATCCACTTCATTGTGGTGATATGTGTTTAATCGGTATCTGGAACCGATTACTTTAGTCGGAAGACGATATGTGATGTGTTCTATGGGATGTACCATTATTATGTTTGGATATGAGGATGATTATGTTATGATCTGTTTTATGATTATGAAATGTTCGGAATTCGTTCACTAACCTCTTTACATTGATGTTATTCACTGGGCTTTAGCTCACTGTGTGTATATATATGTATAGGTGAGCGTTTTGGAGATCAGGCTCGAAGACTTTTGTCTGGATTTATGTCTTGTTGTCAGCCAACCATTGTGCCTCACGTGGAGGTTCCGGAAGTGTCACGTGTCATAAGATCTGGTTGTTTCTGTATATGAGACTCGTTTTGTTTTTGTTGGCTGTACTTAAGATGTTATAGTTGAGTGTGTGGGTATAATGTGAAAATGATTTTTGGTTATGTATATAAAGTTTTAAATATTCTGTTTCATGTAAGTCTACACAGCTCATTGGACAACTATATTTATGTATTTGCTTCCGCTAGCCCCCTTATTTTGTTAATCAGTTCAGAGGCCTTCGGTAATCCAAGGATTACTGGCCGGTTACGACGCTAAACCTATAGGGGCGGGTTTGGGTCGTGACATATAGCTGGATTGGAAGCAGCCCTCAAACTATGGGCAAAAAGGTTGGATGTGATTGAAGATTCAAACCAGGTCGTTTCTCAAGCACATGGATACCGGAAAGAAAGTCAAATCCTAGAATCAGAGAAAAGAAGATTTATTACTAAAGGACAATAGGGTTCATATCCATAACCCTATGGGCAAATTCACACCCAATTAGACGGGTCCCTACATCATCATCAAGACTATTTGGTTAGGAGGAGCGGTCGTTTTCATGGATTTAGATGGCCTAGAGATCTCATAACCAATCAATCAATTTGGACAAGCTGAAAAAAGTACTATTCTTGAGAGGCTCGCTGGGCTGAAAACCCGGAAAGGCGATTTAGGTAAAAGTTAGAGAAGAAAAACAAAAATGAAAAAAATTGAAAAAAATTGAAAAAAAAACAAAAAAAAATTGAAAAATTGAAGAAGAGCTCGTAAGGTCGAAAACCTGAAAGGGCGCCTTTGGCAAAAGTTAGAACACAAAAAGAGAGTGTTAATACCTGAGTGAGCCTTACCTGGAACTAAGTAAGGTCTGATTCTTATCTTTGGGATACGTAGGCAACTTCATCTTGAAATTTGGGCCTAACTATTTTCGACTCACTCATCTCGTCCATGTTTGATTAGTGTATCTTTATTCAACTTGATTATCCTGTGGTTATCCTGTGCATGTTCAAATTGGGTTATCTTCATTCAGTTCAGTTGTCCTACCTATTCTTTGTGATATTGCAAAACAGATCAAGTAGTAATGCAGTGTATCCTACTTGGATTATTTGTTTGATATTGTGCATCTCAAGGGTTCATTCCATGTTGGTCGGGTAGTGGCCATTTACAAAAACAAATTTTGAGGACTTTTAATGAAGTCGACTAATCTTCTAAAAAATTATTCCATTTTTGCAAAATCCAAACCATTCTTTGGACCGAAAGGAAAATTTTCAATGCTCATAGCTTGACTTACGTGATGTCAAAACAGAGAGTGAGCATGTTAATCTAACTCTCATGTTGGTCAAAATCTTTATAACAAAAACAAAAAAGAAAAAGTCAAAGCAATGAACTAGGGGCATAGTCAAGTAGGAATTCTGTATTCTCCACACACTCTCAAGTTTCATACATGTTTCAACTGGCCGGCTAACAATTCAATCGGTTGTCCAAGTTGTTAGTTAACTTTAGGTGCTTCTTGATTGTTTTAGCCGGCCGGCCACTTGTTTAGCCAACCGACCAATTTTGTAGCCAGTTCATCAATTCATTCAGCCGACTGATTAATGAATTATCCAATCTATCAATTTTTTTACTTGGTTAGACAACAAATTAGCCGACCGCCCAATCAATTAGCCGGCTGGCCAATTTCAAAAATGGATCCAAAATGGAAAGCTGCAAAATTTGTGTAGGCTCAATGGTTTGTCTTTTAGAGTCTTGTTTTGAGTATCTTTCATTCCAGTAAGTGTAAATAAGTGTGTTTGGATAGCTTTTGCTTTGTTTTTCTTTCATTAAGTCGTTTCTTTGATTTTTGGTCAGTTGAGGGCTCAATGTTCAATTCAGAATTCATTACAATTCAATCATTCTTAGATTCAAATTCGAAACAAAATATTTTTCATAATCAAGTGTTGTGCCATTCATGCATGATATGCAAAAACGAAACTCATTTTATTAAACTTCAAGGTGAAGCCCCGATCAGCATTACAAAAAAAAAAAAAAAAGAAAGAAAAAGAAAATTTTGAAACAACAAAAGAAAAATTTGAAGCATTGGTGCTCCTTCTAAGCAAAAATAGGAGGGAAAAAAAGGACAAAGAGGGGGAAAAAAGGACAAAGAGGGAAAAATTGAAAATACAAAAAAGAAAAGGACTTTTTCTCGTATTCCGGTAGTAGCCCAGTGGCAAAGATTACAAACCGACTTCATTGGCAGGCAACTTTGTCGTTCGACTCTACCGTTAGTTGCCTCGCCACATCTTCAATCTCAAGAAGCTTTTGAAGACTCTACCTCGGCATTGGCAAAGCTTCCGAAAGAAATTACTCGTCGTCGGCCTTTAAATGAGGAATATGAAGGACCTTCGAATCGAACCACAGGTCACCTGCCGTTTCAGCTCCTTGTTTTGCTTCTTCAAATTGCCAATCTCTTCTCGAGCATCCTTGTACATACGCTGGAGCAAGGAGAGTTGGGTGTTTAATCGATGTACCTCACTTGTCCTGTTCTGCAACCAATGGGACAAATTAGAGACCGCGGTCACCATCTCCACACAGGACTTCAATGTGTAGTGATTGGCATCAATATCAGACTGTGCTGCCATTGTTTGCTTTACTAACAGCTCAGGAAAGCTGAGAATAGGGGCAAGAGCAGGGGCAGGAGCAGGGGCAGGGGCACTTTGTCAAGGCTCAGAGGTGCTGGCCTCAACATTCTCGATTGGGGAATCATTAAGGTCGGGGAAGAGAGTGAGAAGACAACGAGAAGATGCCATATCAAAGGAGAGTAATGCTTCCAAAGAGAAAATGGACAGAGTAATGGTAGAGGGAGTTTACAGCTTTCTTCTTTGCTTTCTCGTAAGCCTCAGTTTAAGAAGAAAATGGAAGAGAAGAATAAGCTAAAAGAATAGTGGATTGTCGAGGCAATCTTTGATAATTGCGATTGGTCTAGCTGCTGTTGGTCAGGCGCGCCGTGATTGTTAAAATCGCGTGCCAAACATAGCGCTCGACGAAGACGAACGAGGGAGAAAGCGACAAAACATGGGAGGAGTGTATATATTTTCTATATATATGTCTATGTATCCGTATCCGTATGTCTGTGTATGTATATGTCTATGTATCTATATTTGTATGTCTGTGTTCATATATATATATGTATATGTATATGGTGTGTACGTATATATTTTGTCTATGTGTATATACGCAGTATGTATTTTGTATATTATTTGTATCCGTATATGTATATATGGTATGTATATAAATTTTCAAAAAAAATTCAAAAAAAAATTCAAAAAAAATCATTAAAAGAAAAAATAAGAAAATAAGAAAAAAAATTTGTTAAAAAAAAAAGAAGAAAAAAAAAGAAGAAGAAGATTTTGGAAAATGAAGGAAAAAAAAAATCATTTTATCTGTTGTGCATCCATCATATCATTGCATATTGTATGTCTCACATTGCCCCTTCATGTTGTTGCATTCACCATCACACTTGGACTGTCTATTACATTTGTCATGCATGGTTACAATCCATTCACATCACTTCAAACTTTTTGGTTAAAACTTTTCCCCTTTACCTGGTTGAAACCATCACCCTATTTCATATTGAGGTACGATCTAGGTTTTGTATATTAGTTAAGACCCCTTTCTCTTTCACTCGATTGAAAATCATCACCCTATTTTGTATTGAGGCACGATCTAGGTCTTGTATATTGATTAAGACCCCTTTCTCTTTTACCCGATTGAAACCATCAGCCTATTTCGTATTGAGGTACAGTCTAGGTCTTGTATATTGGTTAAGACCCATTTCTCTTTAATCCGGTTGAAATCAATCCCCTATTTTGTATCGAGGTACGGTCTCGCTGTTTGATTAAAACATTTTTTTATCCTCCTATGTGAGTGTGTTTGGATTGTACCTTATTTTTTTTTTTTTTTGCATCATTTACATAAGGCTTGTATCACCATATATTACATCTTGCATTGCATAAATCATGCATTTTCAAAAGGAAAAAAGAAAAAAAAGAATTCAACGTTTAATTGCATTAGCATATCATTTGCATGGTTACAACTATCACTGTTGCATCACTTGGCTACAATCTATTCACATCAACATTTGATTACAACATTTTCCATTGGTTAATGCTGGCCCCTCTTTGGGATGACGATACTATCCCTTTCTAGGGTTGGGTTGTCAGTACAAACCATCTTCAATTAATACCTTCCCTGTTTTGGGTTGTAGGTTCAAACTATCCATTGGTTACATTTCCTTATCTTATGTGAGTGTTTTTGGATTGTATCCCTTGTTATACTACATTGTACATCATGAATTTGGAAGGAAAAAAAAAAAAATCGGCGTCGCAAAGCATGTATGTCTAGTTTTTAATTGCACTTTGAGCATGTCATTTGCATTATGTCCCTGAACTACGTTGGTTTGATTCCTTGCAAAGGGATATGTAAGCAACCCTTGGGTTCAACCAACTATATTTACATCTTGTTTGTTTGCCCAAGTCTTACAGCCTTGTCAAAAACGTCGTCTTGGGTTTTGACATTCATTCATGTCAAGAAATGACTTCAAGTTATGTTAAAGAGGGGCAGCTGTAAACACCCCATTTTGACCGGCTCTAAGACTTGGGCGCTTTCTTTTGATTACCCGATGATGAAAACAATAATATGTTTCTCACAGAATTCTTAGTAAGAAATATGGAACTTGCACTTCATTTCCAACCCTAAGCCTATTTTGGCCAAGTGTTTAAGTCTTGTTCAAAACTCTTTTTCGAAACTTTCTTTCCGCGCTTTGTTCTGAAATATTTTCGTAGTGTTCTGAGGCTCACTTTTAAACTTTAAAATGAAACTTTTTCTGAGGAAATCGAGCAAAGAAGAGTGTGGAAATAGGAGAAAATGATGATAATTCTGTAAAAAAAAATCATGTTTCATGAAAAATAATCAGCCACAGCTAACTTTTTGGGTTGGCTGGCCAATGCCAAGGTTTTTATGGCAGGCCAGCTAATTTGCCCAGGAGCTAGACAGTTTCGGCAGAATTCTTGTTGAATGCGTGTAGGTCATGTCAATTCAGATATTATTGATACATTCAGTGCACGAGATACACACCCACCCCCCTCTCCATTATCCTCCTTTCGCCTCCATTGTCAAAAGGATGTTTGTCTCTTACCCAAAAGAGAGCATCATTTTCACCCATCCTTATCATCATATCATCCATGTCTCCCATCTTGTCTCCTACCTCCTTGACTTTGCCTACCATTCGTTATCTATATGGAGGAGTAGAATGTATCAATTAGAAAGAGATGAGAGTTAGAGAGAAAAAGAGAGAAGTTTAAGTTTTCAGCCAAAACACTTCCATTTTTCCATACACTGATATACCACATTTTCATACATCAAAAGCATCCCATAAATTTTGTTATAGCCAAATTCCAAGAGCCTTGATCAAAAGAGAGTGAGTGTTATCAAAAGTGAGAAAAATAGAGAGTTGTAACTATCCCCCCACACACACTGTTAAACCACCCAAAAACACCATTCTAATAAGAATTTTGAATTTTCAAATTGAGAATTGAAAACACACCTCCCAAACTTGAGGGTGATCAAAAGGAAGTTTAGAAATCAAAACCTTCTTTGAAAGGTAAATTTTGCACACTTTTCATTTTCTTTTACTTTCTTGCTTTTTCTTTCTTATATTACTTTTCTTGCTTCAATTTCATGTTATAAACCTATTGTAAGCTAACTGGAAGTGGTTAGTTAAGCCACTTGTATATTTTCCGTTTGTTTTTCTGGTATTTGAAACAAAACTAAGTTTTTGGCCGGCTAGCTAAAAGGTAGCCTGCCGGCCAGCTCATTTTTTGGCCGCCCAGCCGGCTACTTTTTCTTGGACAAAACTCAACAGCCCCTCGGTGATGAGCAAAACAGTATCCAAAGATCTCCAAGGCCTCCCTAAAGCTCCTGTTTTTTCTATTTTTCTTTTAGTTTAAGAGAGATTTGTGAGGATATTTTGTTGTATTTTTTTATTCCTCTCCTCCCCTATTCGGATTTCTAATATTCAAAGCGTTGTAACAATTTTCACTCCCGTTTCTTTCTGTCCCATTCTTTTACTCACTTTCCCTATCTATACATATGTAATATATTTTTCTTGTCATCATATCCATGCTTTATGCCTTAAGATCCAGCTAAATTTGCATCTGTGGGTTTAATCGACTATTATGTGATTTTGTGTGCTACTTCATTGTCATGAACCAAACCCGCCCCTATAGGTTTAGCATCTTAACCGCCAAGTAATCCGTAGATTACCAAAGGCCTCTTAAACAGAAATCAAATTATTAGGGGCTAGCAGAAGCAAATAACAAATATACAATATCCATTGAGCTATGCAGACATATATGGGATAGAAAATTTTTAAAGTTTATATATATATATATATCATACATCACCCTTATGTCATCACATTTATACGAATAAGACAAAAAGGGACTTAGCCCTAAGTACAGAATAAACAAAAACTTAAACTTTAATCAAATAGCCAGAACCGCTTGACATATCCGGAACCTCCACGGGAGGCACATAGGTTGGCTGACAAGACAGAGTCCAAGCAAAACCTCTAGGCCTAGTCACGCGCCTGATCACCTACGTGCATAAATAATACAGTGAACTGGAGCACAGTGAATAACAACAGAGTAAAGGTTTTGATGAATGATGTCCATAATAGATTTAGAAATCAGAACACAAATCAGAAACATATTCTTATACACATTCAAATTTGTAAACAGTTATACGTGGTACATCCATTAGCTAGCAGATTAGATTTGCCATAAAGACCAACATGCAGAGTAACAAATCAAATTGACCCACGTGCAGAGTAACAGATCAAATTATTCATAAAGACCTACGTATAGAGTAACAAAGCAGATTGGTCATAAAGACTCACGTGCATATCAGATAGTTGATTATTCATAATCAGTTCCATAAATGGAACCCATGTGAAACCCTAGTACTAGGTAACAGATAATAGATACAAATAATACTAAGGATGTCACGATTACATTTCAGAAAATTGGACATTCATTCACGATTCACAAAATAGCATTTCATAAAACAGATCATATCATATCAGTCAAAAAATACTTGTAGTCAAACATAGCTTTACAGAGTTGTTACTCATAGATAGCTCCAAAAGCAGATTAGACCAACGATAGCGCGTGACCTATACAAACACATAACATATACACATTGAAACACAATATCACTTCATTAATCAAACTTGACTTCTCTTGTCTTTTTCTGTCTAAGTAATCCGAAGTTTTACTACACTTATTCTTTCTTTATTCAAATGAATCAGGTTCTCATTTCACATATTCTTTCATTACTAAATCATTATTTTCCAAATAGACTGATTTCTTACTTGGCTTCTCAATCAATTACTACTAAATCAATGATTTATTCTTTAACCAACTAATTTATGTTGATTTAGCTTATTAATTTTCATTTAGTCATAATTCTTGCGTAGAAATGTCTGGGAGGAGATGAGATGAAAATATGAACAATGTGTGATTTTTCAAAACATGCTGAAAATAGCCTGACCGCTCAAGCCACCACTTGGTCGCTCGAGCGGACTATATTGTCTGTAAAAATAGTGGAAGCTCGTAATGTTTGCTCGAGCTACCAATTGATCGCTCGAGCAGTTTGTAAATTTTTCTGGATTTTCAAAACTGCAGATTTAGCTTCCAAATTTCATTTCAAATTTAGATTCATGCATGACTCAATTTAAACATGTAATGTCATTAATAAATATGAACACATGACTAATTTCCAAATCTTAATACAAAAACCTTCTTAATTTGTCCAAATTTAAATTTAATTCATTTCCTTCATATCAAACTCAATTTCAAACTCATAAGTTCTAAAATATGAATTAAGCTTCCAAAATATAATTTCAAAAGTTAGGTTTAAACATGGCTTGTCTAAAAATATACAATTTTTTAAATAAGTAGAAAACTTGATCATTTTTAAACCATTTATATCAAAACTCCTTTAATATAAAAATTAAGCTCATTCTTCATAGACTTATAATTTTTTTCAAAATTTAGTTCTTGTTTCATCAAGACATGGAATCAATTCTTAGAAATCTTTAATGCATGTACAATTAGAGTATCAAAATTTGTAGAATTTGTTCATGCATGCAGGAATTAGACTCTAACTCGTGTAAGATATTCACAATCAAATACAAAATAATTAGTTTTCATAATCATGAACATGCATGTAAAGAATTTTTGAACTTCTTTTTCTTTAAAGTACAAAACATAAAATTGGGTATATAAACTCATAAATTTCTAAAACATTTAACAAGATTTAAGCTTCCATGCATCTAACTTTGAAATTCAAACCAAAAATCATGAAAATCATCTTTCATGAACATGAATCTGTCTTAAGTTCTTATTCAAACCCATTTCCTTACAAATCCCATGAAATTGATTCCATATCTTTCTTAAATTAAACCCCAATTTCAGATTTATATGTTTAATCCATGCATAGAAGATTACAATCTTTAGGAAAACATTTGTCTACAAAGAATTTGGAGATTAATAGACTTAAAACATACTTTCCAAGAAATTTTCTTGAAACTCATCGGAACTCAAAGTTTCTTCAAATCTTTATTTTTAATTCTTTCAAAATCCATCTTGAATCAATTTATGTCTAAATTATTTAAATAATACTAGAAAGAGGATGTAATTTCCTCCTTATAATCTTCAATTTGGTGAATCCCCTCACAAATTATTAAGCCTTCTCCTCCTCTCTTTTTCCCTCCCAGTTCTCTCTTTTTCTTTTTCTTTTTTTGTTTTTTTGAGCTTCTCCTCTGCTCAAAATGGGTACAATGAATTGCAAAATCTAGACTCCCAACAGATTAGCATATAATTAAATTAATCATAACTAATCACAAATCGCACATAATTTAATTAGTCTAATTTGACTTCCATTATAGCTCAATTAATTATTTTTAAATTTATCAATCTGAATTAGATTTTTAATTAAACGACCAAAAGGTTCCAAATATCAAATTAAACTTATTTCTATCATCAATTTTGATTTTCTCAAATCTTTAAGGTCTTCAATTTCATATCAAACTCAAAATTTCTGTCAATAAATTACATATTCAAATTGAACACCTCATTAATAAATTTAATTCATAATAATTATAATTCTCAATCCTCATAACCACCTCATACCTTAATTAATCCCAATTGGGACCCAATTAATCAAATCTCAATTTTACTAAACTGAATTGAATGTTTAATTAAACTCCCATATGGTCTAATACTCGAAATTGAACCAATTCAACTCATCAATTTTATTTTCTTAAGCCATTTAGGCTTTTAATTTCTAATTCTAAAATAAATTCTTAATCAAATCATAAACGAATCAGACTCCATAATTCTCATAAATCTCAAATTAATTCAAAATAATGGACAATTAAAAACCCAAATCTCCTTAATTAGTTGAATGTCATTTGTTATACGTAGTGGGGTCATCACACTCATGTTTTGAGATGTTCCACGTGCCATATATTAGAAGGTGGATCTTTAGTTACATTTCATGAGTGAATTGCATTAGGATCTTGTACATAGGATCATGCATGTTTACTAATTTTGTTTTTGTGCCTATTTGCAAGACGTCAGTAAATATATAAGTTTTTGTATTTTAGCATCCTGCTTGTATATTTTTCCTATTATGTTTAGCATCCTACCATGCAGCTATTTTCTTATTTGATATAACTCTATGTATGCCAATGGATGAAGGTTGTGTTATTTAATTTGGAATGAAATTGATTTTCATGATTGTACTATTCAAAACATTTTCAAGATAATGAAATCAAGCTGTTACAAAATGGACAACATGGTTTATATTTGTTTGCTTTACATAGTAAATTTTAGGATTTATTAAATAAATCAGAACATGAACATATAAAGTAAATAAAGATCATATCATGGTTTAGTAAAGGCTAATTTTTTGATCGGGTGAACGGGGGTGCTCAATTAATGACCTTCCTCTCTCATGCCTAAGGTTCTGAACCAGGCATCCTTAGTTACGACGAACAGTGGCCTTGGCACGAGTCATGAGTTTTCTAATTTTTTCAAAATATTAGGTGGCGACTCTGAGATCTGATGACGCAATCCATTTATGGCAAATGTTTTTGTAATAAAATGGATTTTTTTATAAAGTTGTCAAATCTAGACTCTCATCTACGTTTTCACATTACACTCGTGAGACTAGATCGAAAAAATCGAGAGTCCGAACTGTTTAACGCGTACGTGTACCCCCAGTAGTGTAACAAGTTGGTATTGTTATGTGAGGAATACTTGATTATTACCAACCTTGGAATGTGGTTATAATTGTGGACGTTTGTAAAAAAGGGTTGACGTTGGTGCTTGAGATTAGCATACATGAATTCCACATTAATGTATTGGATTTTCTTATGATTGAATTGAACCTTAGTTGACATGAAACATTTTCAAAACTCATGTATGGCATAACATTCATGATTATCCATATGATGGTGCATTTGTTGCTTGTTGAGGAATATAAAGAGGAGTTATTGGTGTATGAGTCTTGATAATAAAGTTGGATGACATTATTAAGTCATGTATTGTATTGGTACTCACACAGGTTGTTTAGGTGACCAATTGCTCTGTCTTGAGCTTATAGCCAGATTAATATAGAAAATATTTTTGGGTGTCCACTAGTTCTGTTGTATCAAGCCGAAAAATGTGAAAAAAAAAATGCTTTTGGGTGTCTACTGACCCTGCCATATGATGAGCCAACAAATGTGGAAAGGTTGTGTGAGATTTAGGTGTCTATCACCCTGTCGTATTGTGAGTCGGCAAATATGAGAGTAACTTAATGATGTTTGAGTAACTGGACTTGCAAATTCTTGATATGAACTGGAAATTCTTTGCATCTTGTTTCTTGAAGGAAGGAATGAAGGAAAAACAAATGTTTTATCTAAACATGTGCATAACATGATCATACTCATTTCAAGCATATATATATTTTGTTGAATGTATTCCTACAAGGCAACTTTGCTCATCCCAACCATTTACCTTTCAAGAACAGGTGATTTGTTTCCACCAAATTAAGGGACGGTGGTGGTTACTTTTGATGGAGCACGAAATGCTTGTTGGATGTTGATTGTGCTCAAGTTACTAAGCTTAAATGTTTTGGGATTGAACAATTTTATATAATCAAGACATATGTCTTGAAATTTGTGAACCATTAGGGCATTTTTTTCTTCTTTTTTGTTGTATGACTCTAACTCTTTGAACTGTATTGTAAAATTAAATGCTCATTATGAAACAATTATGTAATTGATGGGGAAATGGTTTAACAAGAGAGAGTATGTTGCATGAAGGTCTTATGCGTATTTTATCATCATGAAGAATTATATTGAGTATATTGTATTAAAATATTGGGACGTTACATAAATAGAAGAGTTTGTTTTATAACAATTAATCATGTAGCATAACATGTATATATAAAGGAGAGATAAATTCATACATAAGAAAGAAAAAATATGGAAATTGCAACCCTAACTCCTCAAAACCTCAATGGATCAACTCCATGTTTCCCAATGAGCATGTGACTAATCTTCAAGACTCACTCAAACTTCCACTCTCAAGCCCTAACTCAATAGAAGAGAGAGAGAAAAAAAAAATCAAGCCTTATACGTACACACCACAAGGGATGGGGGAGTGTGCCTCACTCTCCCACCATGAGAGGACACCAAAACTAAAAGTAAGACTGGTGGTAGTTGGAAAGATGGTAAAATTACCAAAGTGCGGCTAATTCAATATCATTTTTTTTCCTACATATGATTTGCAAATTTGTTCATGGGTTTTAGTTGATTATTTGATTGAATTCTTGAAAGTTAGATTTTTATTTGTTGTGGGATTTGAAGATTTGAGATTTCTTTCTTTGAATAAAATTTGTAAATTTGATTTTTTTCCAGATATGTTTTGTACGAGCACGAAATAATTCTTCTCGTATGATCCTGTTGATCAAGTTTGTACTCCTCTAATCAACGTTGCTTTGCTACCTGAAAACACAAACGTGAGCTAACCGACGGGTGTGTGCCGGAAACCCTTCTGATGCCTAAGTCAGCAACTAGACAATAGACAATAAGCTCTGTGTATTCTAAAGTAAGAATTGGGATACCTGTACATAGGTCTGGTCATGAGCTTTTATAGATTCTGCTTGGCACAATCCTAGTAGGATTCCAACTCTCCCTATGAGAGTCCTCCTAGGAATCACACACCCTACTCACTACCAACCAAGTGAGATGGTTTGCACAATCCCAGTAGGACTCTAACTCTCCTTAGCAGAGTCCTACTAGGAGTCTCATGCCCAAGGATAATGCTTACCCTTATAACACCCTCATCACTGCAAGCCAAGTGAGATGGTCACTCCTTCTACCTCAGTTGACACCTTTTTCTCGGCTGACCCATTTACCTCGGCTGACATTGCGGTCAACCAAGTTGTTTCGGCCCTATGCTCAACTAAGTAATGGAATAGAAACATTGACCGAGCTACACCTAGCTCGGCTCTCCATCTTACCAAACACCTCGGTAGCTCGGTCAACGCCTTTTCCCAGTTGGTACTCAAATAAAAAGGGACCGAGCTACTCGATGTCCACACTCCGGCCCTTTAGTTCGGCCCACAACAGAAATCAAAGGATCGTGGCTCGGCCCAATTTTTCGTTATAAATTACCCTCTCAATTGCCCTATAATTCCGTCTGCGTAGCATAATTGGGATTATTTTCCTCCAGCCGAGCTAATGAATGCCCCACTCTGCCGAGCTAAAAAAGTTGTTTGGTTTCACAGCTCGTTCGGCCCCAATAAGCCTTGTCAGTTGCTCAACATGTTCTTCCACTAATCTGGTATGACGTCATTCCCAGGATACATGGCGTGCCCCTATTATCCCCATTCTCCTGTTACAACCGTCATGCACCTTCAAAATTTTGAACAGCCCTACCTTTTTGCCTTCAACATTTGTACCCTTCGTGGTTGCAATCGTACAAGAAGGCATTCTTTCTGTGTAACTGGGCTATATGTCCCACCTTTTTGTAATCATCTTCCAATTAATAAAAAATTTTGATCTCTTTGCTCGGTTACTGTGTTTCTTTTTCAATGTTTTGCATCATTCCGACCGCATGCCTAGCCAAACTAATTAGCTTAGCCTTACCTGATCCTGCCAACCTTCTTTGGCCGAGATACGCATCTCAGCTGAAGAATCCAAAAAACTTGTTGGTCAAACCTGCCAACCTACTTTGGTCGAGGTAACTGTCATCCCGGCCAAAGTGTGCAAAAGTTTTGTTGGTCATACCTGCCAACTTCCTGTAGCCTAGATTCTTATCTCGGCTTAGGAGAGCTAAATGTTGGTTATTCCTGCCAACCTTCTTCAGTCTAGATCCTTATCTTGGCTGAAGAGAGCTAAATGTTGGTCATACCTGCCAACTTCCTGCAGCCTAGATCTTTATCTCGGTTTAGGAATAAAAAAGGTGTTGGTTTGTCCAGCCAACCTCTTTAGTCTTGATCTTGATCTCGGCTGAAGAGAAGAAAGTGTTGGTTTTTCCAGCCAACCTCTTCAGCATGGATCCTTATCTCGGCTGAAGAGAGCTCAAAGTTGGTTATTCCTGCAAAACTTCTTCAGCGCAGATCCTTATCTCGGCTGAAGAGAGCTCAATGTTGGTTATTCCTACCAAATTTCTTCAGCGCGGATCCTTATCTCAGCTGAAGAAGAGCTAAATGCTGGCCAATCTTACCAAGCTTCTTGGTTGCCCCCCAGTCAGGCAAAGACTTATTAGAAAGAGTTGGTCAAACCTGCCAACCCACTTTGCCCCCAGTTGGGCAAAGACTTTTGCGCGGTCGATCCTACTTGTCAACAGTGTTAACTCTCGCCAAAGGCTTTTTGTCTGGTATCGCTGTTGTACCAGGCTCTACCTTGGTGCGCACCCCATCTTCCTCTACCCGAATGTGTTGGTGCACTCTCTCCATTAGAGCTTCCATAGTAAGGGGCGGCGTCATTGTCATTGAATCCCTCAACTTATTGCCAACCGGCAAACCTCGTTTGTACTGTGCGATAGTTAGGTTTGTAAGGCAATCTCCAATCTGATTAAAAGTCTCCCAATACCGGTTATTGTAAGACCTCAATGTTTCTTTCTCACCCATGTCTATGGAGAGAAGCTGGTCAATCTCCACCGGTGTCTTGGTGTTCGTTCTGAATCTGGTCACAAATGCCTCCGCTAGTTGCGCCCACGAAGCTATGCTACCTTCTGGCAACCTTTCAAACCACGTTAAACCCAAGTCACCAAGGCTAAAAGGAAATAGGATACACATTAGAGCCTCGTTTCGCCGATACACGGCCATAACCTGGTAAAAGTGGATCAAGTGTATGTAGGGGTCCGACTTCCCCTCATAAGTAGTGAATTTGGGTTGGTGGAAGCCTAAGGGTAATGGTGCGTTCTCTATTATCGGAATGAACGGTGAGCTCTGCAACCTTGCTAATGCTTTGTCTGCTGGTTCATAGGCAAGGCGTGGCTCTGAAATTCCAACCTCGACACTCCCATGTGTTCTAGGAACCAATCATTGTAGTGCAGAGACTCTGCGGGGGTTGCGAGACTGAGTGTCTTCTCTCCTTCGAGCCCTTTCAGTCCTCATTCTCTCAGGCCTGGAGTAGCGTGTCCTGGAAGTCTTTGATTGTGTATCGCCCGATCTGAGGTTTCTATTTTCAGTTTGTGATGGTGTGACTTGTCTGTCATGATCTTCTGAATGGCAATAGTGTGTGTTGCCATTGCGCCCCTCTTTTGCTGCCACCCCTTTGCCTTTTATCTGGCTCTTCATAGACTTTATGTCAGCTGCCATTCTTCTTATTACTTCGTCTTGCTCCCTTACGCGATCTTCGAGAACCTGAGGATCCATCTTCCACCTTTGTCTATCAGGGCTTTGAGAGCGGTGTGGACTTGAGCCCCGTCTTTCTCTCGCTTCTCGCTGCAGATTCCTTCGCTGGGGATCTAATTCCGCTATGGGTGGGATAAAAGGTAAACCTTCGCGCCTCCCACCCCCTTCCGGGGTTTGCCCATCTATAACAGATTGCGAAAAATCTTCGTTGTGCGCCATTGATTTCAAAAAACTCAATCAAAAGGTTTTGTTCTATGTGTAATTCCCACAGACGGTGCCAATTGTACGAGCACAAAATAATTCTTCTCGTATGATCTTGTTGATCAAGTTTGCACTCCTCTAATCAACGTTGCTTTGCCACCTAAAAACACAAACGTGAGCTAACCGACGGGTATATGCTGGAAACCCCTCCGATGCCTAAGTCAGCAACTAGACAATAGACAATAAGCTCTGTGTATTCTAGAGTAAGAATTGGGATACCTGTACATAGGTCTGGTCATGACCTTTTATAGGTTCTGCTTGGCACAATCCTAGTAGGATTCTAACTCTCCCTATGAGAGTCCTCCTAGGAATCACACACCCTACTCACTACCAACCAAGTGAGATGGTTTGCACAATCCCAATAGGACTCTAACTCTCCTTAGCAGAGTCCTACTAGAAGTCTCATGCCCAAGGATAATGCTTACCCTTAGAACACCTCCATCACTGCAAGCTAAGTAAGATGGCCACTCCCTTTACCTCGGTTGACACCTTTACCTCGGCTGACCCCTTTACCTCAGCTGACATTGCGGTCAACCAAGTTATTTCGGCTCTGTGCTCAACTAAGTAATGGAATAGAAATATCGACTGAGCTACACCTAGCTCAGCTCTCCATCTTACCAAACACATCGGTAGCTTGGTCAACGCCTTTGCCCAGTTTGGTACTCAGATAAAAAGGGACCGAGCCACTCGATGTCCACACTCCGGCCCTTTAGTTTGGCCCACAACAGAAATCAAAGGATCGTGGCTCGGCCCAATTTTTCGTTACAAATTATCCTCTCATGTTTGAAATAGTTAATATGTTTTAGTTCACTTTAAGATTTAACTTTTTGATTGAGGTGTATATGATGTTTGAGAATTTCCAAACAGGTGTATATGATATATTTATCTCAAAAGTTACGCTCTTTGTCTTATTTATTTATTTATTTATTTTTATTTTGTTGAGAGTTGATATGCATATTGGTTGAGAGTTCATAATATACGTACACTTACGATGTTTGAGGTTAGTTGAGTTTATGATTATGATTAATAATTAAAATACCAAGTAAGAAAAAATCACGTGCACTAAAAGAATGTGTTAAATAAACATCGTATACTTAAATTATAAGTCTCAATTTTTTTTAACACTAAAATTTAAGAAAATAAGGAAATCTAATGATGCTTGATTTATTTTTTTAAAAGCTTGGTAAAAAATTCCTCATTGAAATTGCATCTTATGAAATGACACAAAATATTTTAAGACAAACTTCACTTTAGCCCCTTATTGTTTGGACTATGTGTAGTTTACTTGCTTAATGTTTGGAAATGACCACATAACTCCCACATGGTTTGTGGACTATATAGTACACTGTTAGGTCTGTTAACAATTTAATGGAAAAGATTAAAGTACCCCAGTATATAAGTAACTTAAGTTGTCGTTTGGCTAGAACTTTTTTAGTCGGCTTTTTTGAGTTGGAACTTTTTAGCTTGGGACTGAAAATTTTATTTGGGTTGGCTTTTTTGACTTTTGTGAGAGAAAAAATATAATGATTATAATTATAATTTAGATGTTACATTTTGTCTTATTGGCTTATTTAGTCTATTTTGTCTTTTGTGTTTATTTAGTCCCAAAAGGCTTAGCCAAACAAACTACGGATATTTTCGTCATTTGTTTGGAAGACAAAGTGCACTTTAACTCCCTGTGCTTTATTCAATGTTCGATTTATCCCCTTGAAATTTGAAATGAGCATATAACCTCCTTATGTTTGCTACGTGGTTCACACTTGCTGTTAAGTTTGACGAAATGTTTAACAGTACATATCAATCCACAAACCACGTGGGGTCATGTGGTCATTTCTAGACGTTAGGGGATAAACTGCACATGGTCCAAACCATAAAGAGGTAAAGTGAAGTTTGCCCAATATTTTATTAGTTTGTAAACTCCTCCAAATATAGGTCTCATGCAAGACAAATGATTTTAAAAGTAAATTTTTTTGGACAATTTTGCCCAGCGTTATATGTTGTAGCGATTTGATTCAAATCATTGATTGCATCTTATACAACTCTCTCTCTCTCTCTCTCTCTCTCTCTCACACACACACACACACACACACACACACACAACTCTTTCTCACAAATCTTCACCATGTTCATTGATCGTCTCTCATCACCACTACCACCACTATCTTCATCATCAATCGGCGCAGGGGCAGAGGGACATTGGGCTCACGGGGGTCACGTGCCCCCCTGACTTTTGAATTTTTTTTTTTTTTTTGGGTTTACGTGTGGTCTGCCTTTCACACATAGATTGTGCCCCTCCTAATACACAATTTCAAACCCACTAACCCACTAACACACCACACGCACGACGCACCCACGTTTGTATATATATATATATTTTTGGAATCCCAATCCCAATTAACAATTGACACACAACTTTTTTTTAGGTGAGTGCACACAACTCCAATTATAGTAAGGTTAAAACTCTAAAACCCTAAAAGTGTATGAAATTCTTTATTTTTTTATTTATTCACAGTGTTTGTGAACTATATTCGTATTTTCTTTGTCTTCTTTGTCTACTTTTGTTGCTTTGCAATTTACCGACTCGCGATTCACCAAATTAGGATCACACAACACATATTTGGGACCACATTACAACCTTGGTATCTTCTCTTCATTGTTTACAAGTAACTTTATTTTTTTTATATACTTTTAAATAAAAATTATGAGTATTAATTTATAATTATTTGTTAAGTTTTGATTTGTAAAATTTTTTTATTTGTTGTTATTTATGTTAAAATAATAGACTTTGATATGCTAAAATTATGAATCTTAATTGGTGGTGATTTATATTAAAATTAGGGATTTTAGTTTGTTGTTGTTTGCGTTAAAATTAGGGATTTAATTTGTGCTAAAATTAAAATATTAATTTGCAGTGATTAATATTTAAATTAGGGATTTTGATTTATTATAATTTGTTCTAAAACTAAAAATTTTTTATTTGTTGTGATTTGTGCTAATTTCAATTTTTTTGATTTGTATTAAAATTGGAGATTTTGATTTGTAGGAGGTTTGAGATTTTGATTATGAATTTTTATTTTGGTTTTTAGTTTTTTCAAACAGTCATGGAGAAATATTTCAAAAGAAAATCAAAGTTGGAATCATCTCTTTCTCAAGAAAAAGATTATAATTATTCTTCCGCAAAACAAAGTCACATAGAAATCAACTTAGTAGACCTTCCTGCAGATCCAGGACTACGGCCTCAGATTATGGACTATAATGCTAATGATCGAGACCAAATTCGTAGGGCATATCTACAAAAAGGTCCTTGTCAACCTCGTGATCATAATTTTCCACAAAAATCATTTGGACAAAAACTTCAGCGATTTAATCAAGCTTGGTTTAGTGAATTTCCTAATTGGTTGGAGTATAGCGTAGCAAAAGATGCAACATTTTGTTTATGTTGTTATCTTTTCAAACCCGATATTGGAAATCAAGGTGATGGTGATTCTTTTGTTGGTGAGGGTTTCTCAAATTGGAAGAAAAAAGAAAAAATTCAGTCTCATGTTGGAGGTCCCAATAGTGCTCATAATCAAGCTTCAAGTAAATGTCAAGACTTGTTATTGTTAAACCAAAACCAAAACCAACATATTGAAATGATTTTTTTCAAACAATCTGATCAAGCTCGAATTGAGTATCGAACCCGTTTGAATTCATTGGTTGATTGTATTAAATTTCTTTTAAGACAAGGACTTGCGTTTCATGGGCATAATGAATCTAAAAATTCAAGTAACCAAGGAAATTTTCTTGAACTTCTCAAGTTTCTTGCTGATTGTAATGAAGATGTCAAAGTGGTTGCATTGAGCAATGCTCCACAAAATCTCAAGTTGACATCTCCTGATATTCAAAAAGACATTGTAAATGTGGCCGCATTTGAAACTATCAATGTGATTATTAGAGATCTTGATGATGCACTTTTTTCTATTTTGATTGATGAAGCCCGTGACATATCAATCAAGGAGCAAATGGCAATTGTAATGTGATATGCTGACAAAAAAAGACAAGTGATTGAGCGCTTTTTCGATATTGAGCATGTTGCTAATACGAATGCTCTTTCACTTAAACAATATAGCGATCCTGGTTTTCCCTTTCTTGTTTAACTGTAATCCGGACTCGGTTCCGTAAATCTGTTGTGGTCTTATCCTCATTTCTATCCCTTACTCTTTGTTTTAGAGTTTTGGGTTGTGTTGGGCAAGTTGGGAATAAGTTGGTTGTGTTTTAAAACTTAGAAGTTTTGCCCAGTTTTTGGTCTCTCCGCTCGAGCGGGGGTTTTGGCGCTCGAGTGGGAAAATCCATCTCCCAGTATTTTTTCTGCAGTGTTGGACGCTCGAGCGGGCGTTTGGACGCTTGAGCGGGAGTTCGTGTGTGACGCTCGAGCGGGAAGCTTGACGCTCGAGCGAGGGCCTGTTCTGCAAAAGTTCTGGAAGCGTGCATCTGCCGCTCGAGCGGGGGTTTGGCCGTTCGAGCGGGATCCTGTGAGTGACGCTCGAGCAGGGGTTTCCACGCTCGAGCGGGGCGTCGTGTATATCAGTCCGAGACTTAGCTTTTTGGATCACCTTTTGATTTTCTTTCTCTCTCCTACTTTTTCAAAACTTCCATTGGAGAGCACCTCACTCTAAAACCTAACTTCTCTCTTAGGATTGATCTAGCTAGAGTGTTTTCCTACCCTTTGGCCATTGTAAGAAGTGTGTTGATCGTCGAGGGCTTCGTTGTGATCCAAGAAATTTGGGATTTGGAGCACTTTGATTTCGGGTCATCTTCTCCATTTGAGTTCTCCATTTGAGGTAGGGATTCTCCTTGTTCTTTTTCAATACTCCATCTATAGATAGACATGTGGTAGTTTTTGTATTGCATGAAAATTATATCTTGTTGGATTTGTTTGAAAATCATGAGATAAACCTAGGGTTGGTTGTGTTGAGAATGGATTTGGCTTCACTACTTTTTGTCTTGGCTAATTAGAATATAAATTAGCTTGTTGTAGTTAAAGGAAGAAGAAGCCCTAAATTATATTTTGATTGGGTAAATTAAAATAAGGGTTTGTTGACCATTGTGTGTAAATCTCTTTTGTCAAAATGAGTATGGTAAGGGTGTTGATGCCTAAGGGATTAACCATGGCTTTGGAGTTGATTTTATGGAAACAAGATTAGTGGAGTTGGTTTTGTGATAACAAAAAAAGGAAATGGAATCGTTTTTGTGAAAATGAGGGAAGTGTTTTCGAAATAAGTTTGAGAATTGGATTGTTGTATCTTGAGTGTTGAACACACATGTAGAAGTTGTATCTTTAACTACCATGTTAATATTGTTGTTGGGTTTGTGATTCATGATAATTGAGTCTTCAATAGATGTACTAATTATATGCATCTAGAGGTTTTATCCTTGGTCATCGGTGGAGGATGACACGGTTGTGTATAATTGTCGGGTATGCATTTTACCATTGATTAATTGAACATCGTATGTGATGAAGTGCTAGATACATTATATATATGTATATTTGCTCGGAAGGAGATAGTCATGTGTTCATATACTTTAACACATTGCCGGTGTCTTGATAGTTTATGTATATGCATTACACATGTTGGTTATGCCTTGATGTGCTGTGATTGTTGGTGTTATACCCTGCGCTTAGAATCAAAGGTACCGTTACCTTCCAGCTAGCGCCTGGAGAACTGACCGCGCTAATAATCGGAGGCACCATACCCTTCCAGCTAGCGCCTGGTAAACTGGCTTGTAGTTAATGTTGTTGAGTGGGGTGTATTGTTGGCTTACTACGCACATAGCTAGTAGAGCGAAGTTGGTTGTAGTTATTTCAGTATATCTTTGGCTTACTAAGCACATAGTTAGTAGAGCAAAGTGGGATTGTTGTTGTTTCGTTGTAACAGAAAATATCATGGATTTGATTGATTACAGTTTGGAGGACCGAGTTACTCCATTGGTTGATTGTATACATGTTGGTGGGTTGTAAATTTATATTTTTTACAAAGATATGCATGTATAGTTATGATAGTAGTGGAAACGAACCAAAATGTCATTTTTTGTCTTTTGGAAAGTGTGGAGGAGAACGAATGTTTTAAAGATAAACATGTTTGAAATGGTACATCTGTGTATGTATTGAAAATGGAAGAGAGTATCGGGCTTGGTGTGATTATTTCCTAAGTAATTGTTAATGTTATGAAAGATTGGGAATGGGGGTTAATGAAAGGAAAAAGGAAAGACAAATCACTTGTAGCGTTGAATGAAACGGTTGTTTTCGAGAAAAGTTCACACATATATATATTGTATAAACTGTCACATTACTATTCTAGTATGAGAATGAGTGTTCATGATCATAGCTATCTGTAAGTTGTTATTGTTGAGGATCATGTTGAGTTCCTTACTGGACTATATGTTCATCCCACGTTGTTGAATCTTTTTCAGGTATTAAGCAAGTTGAGCTGCAAGATTTGGATCTACTTATTTACTGGCCACGGGGCCTCTGTTATGTTGGCAGAGTGCCATTGTTGTGAAAGGGTTACACCCTTCTCCTTGTACCTTAAGTGATGTAAGCCCAAGGGCAACTTATTAAAAATGCTCATGTTATATTTACTTTGCATACGAATGTGAGTATTATTGTTCACTTCTACGGATTGAATGTATGAGTTTATTTCCGCATGTTATCTCTGAAATTGAATTAAGTTAATGAACTTGGTAATGACTTCGAGTATAAAAAGTGGGCCGTGACAAACAAGCTGTGGAAAATTTATTCCCCAGGCTTGGATTGAGTATTTCCAAATTACAGGGTCAAGGATATGATGGGGCTAGTAATATGCAACGTGAGTTCAGTGGTCTTAAAACACTTATACTGAAGGAGAATCCTTGTGCATATTATATTCATTGTTTTGCTCATCAATTGCAATTGGCACTTGTAGCCGTGACAAAGAATCATATTCAAATTGCTTTACTTTTCACTTTGGTTTCTAATGTGGTGAGTGTTGTTGGAGCATCATGTAAACGCCGAGATATTGTTAGGGAGAAGCAAGCTGCAAAAGTTGCTGAGGCACTTAATAATAGAGAGCTATCTAGTAGGCAAGGCTTAAATCAATAAACTAATCTTAAACGTGCTGGTGATACACGTTGGGGTTCACACTATGGTACTTTAGTCAGCTTGGCTAATATGTTTTCAACAGTGATTAATGTGCTTGAAATGATTTCGGAGGATGGTTCAAATTCAGAACAACGAGCAGAAGCAAATGTATTGCTAGACTCAATTTAATCATTTGAGTTTGTATTCAACCTTCATTTGATGAAAACAATATTGGCTATTACAAGTGAGTTATCGTAAGCACTACAAAAGAAAGATCAAGATATTGTTAATGCCATGAATTTAGTTCAAATTTCTAAAGTAGGTGGGTGGACATCTTTACTTGATGATATTTTATCTTTTTGTGAAAAGTATGAAATTGATGTTCCCCAAATGAAAGATATGTTTGTAGCTCGAGAGAAAAAAAGGCGCAAAGCTCAAGAAATTACAAATTTACATCACTATCGCGCTGAGTTATTCTACATTATTTTGGATATGCAAATTCAAGAACTAAATGCTCATTTCACTGAGTTAAACGCTGAGTTGTTACTCTGTGTGGCATGTTTGAATCCATCTAACTCTTTCTCTAGTTTTGACAGGAAAAAGTTAAGTCATCTTGTTGAATTTTATCCCAAAGAATTTTCTTCAGTGGTGCTCATGGTACTTAATGATCAACTTGATACATATATTATCACTATGCTATCCAGTAGTGAGTTCTCAATGTTGAATGGAATTGCCGATCTTGCTAAAAAAATGGTATAGACTGGAAGAGACAAAGTATATCCATTGGTGTATTTACTCTTGACTTTAGCATTAATCTTACCTATTGCAACTGCTACTGTTGAGAGGGTATTTTTAGCTATGAATATTGTGAAGAATCGGTTGCGGAACCGAATGGGTGATGAATGGATGAATGATAGCTTGGTTATCTACATTGAGATAGATATTTTTGATGGCATTGACAATGATACTATTATGGAAAGATTTCAACAGAAGAAAACTCGTCGGGATCAATTGTAAAAGTTTAAAATTTAAAACTTTTTATAATGAATATTAATTTTTAATGTTTAACATTAGCTCGAAAAATTATTATTCACTCTATTTGGTTTTAATTTTTAAAATTCACTTTTCAGAAAATTCTACTTTTTTGATTTTCATATTTTTTGGTTTTCACTGAATTTTTTTAATATTTTAGTCTTTTTTTTTTTAATTTTTAGACACACCTAATACAAAAATACTTAAAAGTATAATATTTGTGAATTTTTTTAAAAAAAAATTCATTGAACACCAAAAATACAATATATATATATATATATATGAAAATTCAGTATATTTTGTGTATTTTTGCGTATTTATTAATTTTTGAAAATATTTTTTCACAAATATTTTATTTTGTAGATACATCTAAGCAAGGTGCATCTAAAGAAGTAAAAAAATTGCTTAAAATTTAAAAAATATTCACAAAAAATAAAAAACATGAAAAATAAAAAACTTAATTTCCAAAAAATTGAATTCAGAAAATTAGGACCAAACGCACTGATTGTTTTGAAAGATTTAGGATTTTAAAAGATTAAATCAATTTGATTTTAAAGATTTACATACTATGGATGCCATTGATTTGGAACAAAACAATAATGAAAATATCAGTTTACTTTGTTATTTATTTTGTTCGTGTTGATTTGGAACAAAAGACCATTTGTTCATTTCTATAATAATAGCTTATTTGTTCTATGCGCACGTAAAGTTGAACATTTACAAAATTTTCAATGATTGATATTTGAATAGAATCATTTTATTTATATTATTAAAACTAAACAAGTATTAAATGTTCATACCAAAAAAAATAAATAAATAAACATTTTGGTTTAGTTCAAATATAAATTTGTGAACATATTAAGTTTTTTCAACACTATATAAACAATACCAAAACTTTTTTCTTTTTTTTTTTTATAAATTTTTGCACAATACCACACCAATTGCTTCGTCGCCGTAAAATTTCAACCTCTCATTTGCTCTTACGTTGATTCCACAGACTCAACACAAATCGGGAAGAAAAAGACACAAGAATCTAAAATTATCGTGAATTGCATTTTAGACCTTATTGTCTTTTCAACTTTAATAGTTTGTACATTATCTTATATTACGGTGTGTATTGTATTGTGTGTGTTAGGCTAAAAAAGTAATATTATAGTGGGTGTCGAGTGAAAAATTAAAAGTTCAAAATATTATTGATGTTAAGTAACGGTGTGTACTGAAAGGATTAATGGTATGTAAATAGAATCACCCAATGTAATAATTGTACTACCAAATGGTAGTTTTGAAAAATTAATATTTTTGAAATGTAATAATTGTACTACCAAAAAATTTGGATTCCCCAAAAGGGATTGATATTTTGGGAGGGATGGAGTATTACATATTAATGAATATTTTTATAATTTTAATTATTAATAGGAAAATTCTACCATATTGTAGCTCAATTTTTTCGCATCCCCCTTTCGGAAGTTTGAAATAAGCCCTACAGTATCGAACTCTCGCGGTTCTGAATTTAATCTCACAAGTGCAATGTGAAATTGATAAACACCAAAGAGTCCAAATTCGGCAAATCTTTTGGAAAATTGATTTTGAATCAAATTGCCAAAAATGGACTGCTTTGCCAAATACAAAGTCGCCGCCTAAATATTTTATTTTAGAGAAATTTAGAAAACCCATGACTCGTGCCAAAGGCCATCTGTCCGTCATCACCAAGATTGTCTCGGCTCGGGAACTTAGTTACGAGAGGGAAAGGTCATGAATTGAGCATTCCCGCTCGCCCGATCAAAGATCGGCCTCTACTAATCATGATATGAATCTTATGTACATTATATGCTCTTGTTCTGGTTATTAGGCTAGCATTACTATGTGATGCACATAAACAAGTATAGACTAATTAGTAAGAATTGGAACACTTGATTCATATTTTTTTTGAAAATTGTTTCGAATATGTACCACTTGAAAAAGCGATCGCATATAAACATTGCTCAAATTATTCCAATTCAAGCAACAAGCTTTCATCCACAGGCATTCTAGAGTTATAGCATTTAAGCATTTAGCCTAATGGTAAGCATGCTAAACATAGCAACAATCACATTCACGCAATATACTAAAGCGAGTAAAGGCTCACCTAATACTCCAAGCCAAAATAAACAAAAGAGTTAGAAAAATGCATGATCCTAACTTTATGCAATATGACTAATACAACACATGCGACATGCAACTAGTAGGCTCGGCTACTAGTATGGCATATGAAACAATTTGATAACATGCAGTCTAAGCACGTATTCAAAGAATGTTTAAACTAACAATGCAGTTAGAATAATGAATCGAGCCTCGGTGCATGTAAGACAAATGGATGCAAGCATGAATAATGCGAAACAAAACATGATGTCCCTAAACTAACCATCATAAGCTAGTAAATAAAAGGAAGAACGATGTGCGGTTAAAAGACATACACATTATAACATTAGGCTCTCACGAAAGAGAGTTCGACTAAATAAACTAGCTAATTAACTAACTAATTAAAGCTAAGCTACTTAAGCTAACTATTACAAACAAATTAAATTAGCTAAACAACTTAACTAATTATTACAATAATGAATTAACTAACTAGTTAACTAACAACGAAATTGAATAACTAGTTAACTAACTAATTAAATAATTACAACACAAGTGCAATTAAAAAAATTAAGTAAGCTAAACAATCTAAATACTACTCCGCCTGGGGAAGCATGGGATGTTTATGCGCATTCTTAGTTTTCACCCGAAAAGCCACAGTTTTGCTTCCGAAGAGCCTCTGTTGTGCAATAGAACACATTCACTGTTGCCCACTTCCAGAATAACTCTGCTCTACCTTACAAATAGACTGTTGAATTTTGTATCGTTGGGTCGGGCGATGATGAGTGTTGACCACCAAGAATGGTGGGCTGGCCATGGAAAGTGGCCTACCAACCACTTCTACCCAGTTCTCCTTGTTGCAACAGAGAACAAACAGAGCAATGCACAGGGTATTTCAAAGGTTTGTTTGCACAACTCACCCTTCCTTTTCATGAACAAATCAAAGGAGTAGTGAGCTTAAGCCACAAACCACCAACTCAAGCAATTTCATTGCATGATGGCTTGTGAAACCAAGTGTGCAAGTTCAATAAATGCAATGAAACAAGACACAAAAAATCACCTCCCTATCATGAAAGATCAAGGGAAGTGATGACCTTGGAGACTTTGAATCATTTCATCACTAGTAAGTATGAAATGGCCCAAGTTTCATATGTTCAATTAACGTCCAATTGAACACAACCAAATTATTATCTTTTACCATTTCAGTTCCAATTTTATTACATCATTTTAGTTACATTTCCATTCTTTGATCAATTGAGTCCAAAGGGTGAGTTTAAGTCCTCTAATGGAAAGAGGGCTCAAACCAAAAGTTGTTTTAGGCATGAAAGAGGCATCATACCGTTGGTAATGAACCCCAAAAGGATTAAACCATTAAGCATGACATCTCAATCTCATGCTTTAAACAAACAAGTAGTTTGAACCACTTTCAAAGCAAAACAAAAAAGCCAAGAAAAGATGGAGCTTGCAGAGATTATTAGTGCTGAAAATAAGTGAGAAAAACATAAATAAATGCTATCAACTCAAATGAGATGGTGTCTAAGGCCTAAAACACCAAACTCATGAGGACTATTACACAAAAGCATGCAAAACAAAGCTCAAATGCAACTAATAGCCCAAAATTGTGCTAAAACAGTCTAAAACAAGTCTTAAAACATGCTGGAATTAAGACAAAGATAGCTAAATTAATATGCTAACACATGGCACAAACTAGGCTAGTAAGCAAGACACAAGGAGGGAAGGCTAACCCCTCCTTGATTTGGATTTCAAAACATGATTTTGGCCACTGAAAAAGCTCTGAAAAATTAGTTTTTAAAAGCTCAGAAAAAGATAGTAAAAGGATGGGAAACACAAGGGAAAAGGCCTCCAAAACAAGGTTCAAAATAGGGTTAACAACCCCTTAACCTTTAATGGCCTTAGAACCCAAGTTTCAACCCAAAAATACATAAGTTTTACAGCCCAAAATCAGTTGAAAGACAGTAAGAAAAATAGTAGAGAAAGCAAGCAAAGAGACAAAGCCTTATACCTCTTGAAAAGAAGAAGCAATTCAAGCAACAAAACCAAGTGAAAAACACCCTAAAGAGCTCAAACCAAGCACAAAAGTACCTTAGCTCAAAGATGAGAAGATTTGGATAAGGGTGTATTAGCAAAGGTTGAGAATGCATAGGCTAAAGTGTAGAAATTTTCTAGAGAGAGAGAATTGTAGAGAGAGGAAAAATTTTGATCTCAAAATTTTCTAACCTCAAAACATGAGAGAGGGGTCTTCTATATATAGAAAACATGAATTCCCTACAAGGATATCCAGCCCTACACGTGTAGACAGATGCATACATCTATGAAAACAGCTGGCACAACTGTCATAAAATATCTACAAATGAAACTGGTGACTGGCAGCCCAAAAGTAATGGCCGGCAGCCTCAATAGGTGGCCGACAGGCCACCAGAAGCTGTAGGCTTGAAAGACTAAGGCCTGGTCCAAGAATAAGGCAACAGGGGTGTAGGACTTGAAGGTATTCCGTTGAGGACTTCGAGCAATTGATGAGAAAATAAACTCATCATTGGGTGTGCATGTGATGGCATCCAAGTCGTAAGGGCCGTCAAAAATGGGGTGTCTATAGTTGTCCTTCTTTGATAGAACTCGGAGTCATGAAATGATGTGAGTGAATGTCAAAGCACAGAGACAACCCATTTTGACAAGGCCGTAAGATTTGGACAAACAATCAAGACAAAAATAAATGGTTACGCCCACAGGCTGCCTACGTGTCCCTTTGCACAGTATCAAACAAGCATAGTTCTGGGGCAAGATGCAAATAATATGCACAATCACAGGCTACGCGAAACTGGCTATTTTGAAAACTCATGATCATGCGAGATGATGCAATAAGCGATAACAAGATGCGAGATAATAACAAATGAATGAGCAGCTTCAAGCTTAAAACCAACACAGGTTCCATTCAAAAAGATAAAACCACACTCTAACCACACCAAAACAAGAGACGAGGAAAGAAAACAGCTCAGGGTTGCGTTTCATGCATCTTGAGAAATTGAAAAAAAAAAAACGGCTCAGCGTCGTGAGAAACTGAAGAATGAAAAACACTCGGGATCGTGTTTTGCGTATCCCGAGAAACAAAAAGACTGCTCAGGCTCGCGCTTCGCATGTCCCAAAAAATAAGAGAACCCATTCAGACTTGCGTTTCACGCCCCCTAATAAACAAGAGAACCCGCTCGAACTCACGTTTCACGCCTCCCAAGAAATAAGAAAACCTGCTCGGGCTCATGCTTCACACATCCCGAGAAATAGAAAACTGCTCGGGCTCTTGCTTCGCACGTCCCGAGATGAAAGAAAAACCGCTCAAGATCGTGTTTCACACGTCCCGAGATAAAACCCGTCCAAGGCCGCGTTTCACACGTCCTGAGATACAAGAAAAATCGCCCGGGCTCGCATTTTACGGGTCCCAAGATACAAGAAAAATAGCTCAAGCTCACGTTTCACGCATCCTGAGATGAAACCCGCCCAAGGCCGCGTGTCACACGTGCTGAAATAAAGCCCGCCCAAGGCCGCATGTCACACGTCCTGAGATGAAACCCGCCCAGGGCCGCGCATCACGCAGCCTGAGATAAAAGCTACTCAAGGTCACGTTTCACGCGTCTTGAGAAACAAGAAAAATTGCTCGGGCTCGCGTTTCACGCGTCCCGAGATAAAACCCACCCAGGGTTGTGCGTCACGTGTCCTGAGATAAAATCGCTTGGAATCGCGCTTCGTACATCCCGAGATGAAATCCACACGGGACCGTGCGTCACCTGTCCTGAGATAAAATAAAGTGGTGTGCGATAGATGCACAAAGTGAACAAGTAGGTTCTCCTACCGAGACACGAACGACTTTACGTGGAACTCCTCCGAATGAACCGTACATACAATATCGTTTGCTTGTGTTGGCAAAGGAAGAAAGAAAAGAACTTTCCTGTTTGCAAAAGCATAACTAACATGAACAATGTGCGATACAGTGTCAATGCATATTCTATGCAAGATAAACAACCGAGATATGAAGTTAAGTGAAGGCATGTTCTATGTAGGGTACAAAAGGATGTTCTATGCAAAATTGGACAGCATGTTCCATGCATGACACAAAAGCATATTCTATGCATGAATCATAACTGATGCAAGACGCGCATGCAACATACGTATATGTGAAATGCATATTCTATGCAACAATACATGTGAGATGCATATTCTATGTAACAAATATGTGAAATGCATATTCTATGCAACAATAGAGAATGAAAGGAGAATTAAAGGAGAACGAAAGCAAAACGAACAAAAGTGACATTTGATGGCACCTTCCGATTTACCTCTCGGAGAAATTACAATATGTTTAAAAAAGATACACCTTGTTCATGTTGACAAGTGATGAACATCGTGCGCCGAAAACACAGTTTTGAGCTTCCATAAAGACAATCTGGACACAACAATGAACTTTTCTTGCACTTCTTGGGAAACAAAGACACAAAACAGCATCAGGACTCAAAGGGAGGCTGCCGGCCACCTGCCGACCACAGGGGGAGACTACCGGCCACTTGCTGGCCATGAACAAGCTTTGCCAGCCACCAATGAGCCTTGTCGGCCACCTGCTGGCCACCGATGGCAATTCGGGGCAAACTTGTCTTTTCACGCACGGGTCTTTAAGTATAGGCTTCCATACTTCATTTCCTCATAACCCCATGTCCGAAAATGCTCCCTCCCTCTCTCTAGACACTCCTTATCTCTAGATTTGTGCTTTTTACGCGTTTTCCAACACCCCATGCAAACTTTATTCGCTAAACCCTCTTAGTTCTCTTCACTTTGAATTGATTGAAATTTGATTTCAACACTTTTTTCCTCATTTTCACCTTTCTAGGCTTGTTTCCCTCGAGTTTCTCTCAGGTTTGGTGAACTTTTCCCGACTTTGACTTTTTCTTCCATTTTCTCTCTCTTAGGTTTGACTTTTTCCAAGTTTACCCTATTTTCTCAATTTTTCTTCATTTTTCGCCTACTTCTCATCTATTTTCCAGATGGAAGATGATTCACCACATGATGGGGCTCCTCCGGAGGTTCCCTCCATATTTTCACCTGTTGTTGAGGCGGGGGAGCCGGTTGCTACAAAGGTTGGCGAGGCAGCTCAGGGCATTGAGGTCAAGCTCGAGGCAGAGTTTGAGCCTAAGGTCGAGCTGGAGCCATTACTGTTGAGGGTACGCCCTTTTGATCCAGCAAGGTACCATCCCTGCACACACATCTTGCCAGCCGATGGCATTAGGCGTTTTAGCGACTTCATTCTCGGTGTACCGGAGGACCTCCTGCTGAGGGAGCTGGTTTCTCACCTTTCATCCATCGCCATTAAGGTATGAGCTCTATTTTCATGCATTCATGCCTTTCTTTACTTACATTTCTTGCACTGCCTTTTATCTGACTGTACTTTCATCACTGCCTTATTTAATTCATCCGTTCTTTGCCACAGGGCGAGGCTCATGCCTTCAGAAGGTACGGAGCCACGATTGCATGAGACTGGTATAACGAGCTCCTTGCTGGAGTTCGTGACATTGTGGACGAGACTGGCTTCGGTCTCTTCTGCTCTAGCCTGACGCGAGTCATTGCTAGCCGTCCTCTTCTAAGAGCACTTGTGGAGAGGTGATGGGACACCACTAACTCCTTCTACTTCTCCACTGCCGGGGAGATGACGATGACTCCTTACAACTTTGTATGATCACTAGCTTAGGAGTAGGGGGATGATCCGATCTTGTTCGACATAGATATAGGGGAGTGAGAGGCCGCCTAAGTCGAGCTGCTAGGAGTAAGTCC
This sequence comes from Camellia lanceoleosa, assembly GCA_025200525.1. NCBI lineage: Eukaryota > Viridiplantae > Streptophyta > Magnoliopsida > Ericales > Theaceae > Camellia > Camellia lanceoleosa. The sequence goes on along the minus strand of CM045762.1, from coordinate 113,773,148 downwards.
ACCCTTGTATCGAACAACTATGGTCAGGTATAGCTGGTTCGCTAAGCAGTTCAGAGGGAGCGAGCCAGAGACATTAGAGGAGATGGAGCAGTACACCAGAAGCTTTTTGATATTCATCCTCGGTACCACCTTGTTTTCGAACAGGTGGAACACCATGGGCTTATATCTGCTGAGTGCCCTAGTGACCCTTCATCGGGTACGCTTCTACGATTGGGGCGGAGCTGGCTTCGCTACCCTCTATAGCTACATGAGCTCTACCTCTCGCTTGAGAGGAGAGCTGATCGGAGGCTACTGGCGAGCCTGAGAGGCATGCATTTCAGTTCCCTCTTTGTACTTTACATTTTCTAGTTTATATCTATTCAATACTTGTGCTTTCTGCGTTGCACTTTCTACATCTGTTCATATATTGTGCTTTTTGCTTTGCACTTTCTATATCTGTTTATGTTGTACGCTTTCTGCTTTGCACTTTCTATATATGTTCATGCTCTATTGATCACATATCACTGCACTTTTCTTGCAATTATGGGTTTATGCTTATTTCTCAACTCTCGCCCTAGAGCCCATGGAGAAGCTCCCTCTGGCAGTCCTTTATTTGAGGCGGTATGATGGCAGGTGCCAGCGTCAGAGCCGCGAGTTATTCATATTCTTCCGGCATTATTTTGACACAGTGGTAGCCCATGAGGTAACCCAAAACATAGTCATTTTTTATTTACAATGTTCTGATTCACATTTTTGCAACTGACAGCAACTAACAATCTGTACACTCTATTTGTAGATCACGTGGTAGCCTTGGGCCATGATGCCGGTTGGGGTACGAGACCAGTATGCCTGGGCCTAGGCTACTTCTTGCTTCCGTATTTAGCTTAAGGACCTAGTCTATCGGGCCTGGTTTCTGAGTGAGTGGTTCGTTTACCAGACGGCGGGCTTGCCAGACCCGATTATTCCGATGGCACCACCTGAGTCTATGAGATCAGCAGATAGCCTATCCATGGATGTAGTTACTCAGTTTATGGTGGGCTTGGATGCTGAGTACTTCAGGGCAGAGGGCGACTACGCAACCTTCATTCAGACCCATCTCATGCCACCTCTGACCGGCATTCACGGGGGTAAGAAGGCAAAGGCTCTTGTAGTGGGAGGGGTGCGTAGGGTGACCAGGGCGACCAAGGCCCGTGCTAGTGGGGCTCTTCGTGAGGGGTAGAGGACCCGTTGGCCAGAGCTTTCTACCACACTTACATGCTGGCGGCATACCGGGGCAGCTTACCAGGTCCTGATTGAGCCTGCAACGGCTGAGCATAAGCTTGTCAAGGTTCGAAGCCCAACTAAGGTATGGACCATACTTTACAATTTGTACTCCACATTTCATTTCAGATATGTTTATTACAAACACTGATCATCCAAATGCATTTACAGGCATCGATAGAGTACATAGGAGGTGCTCTCAAGTTGATAGCCTCATTGATGGGCATTGTACAGAAGAGGGAGACGCTGCTCAGCCTCCACGGCGTCCTGATAATTTCTTCAGTTTGCACTTCATGTTATCATCTTTCCACTGATACACTGGCGTTTTAACTGTAGTCTGTTCCAAACTACGCTGGTCCACTACATTGGCACACTGCACTAACTCACTGTACTAACACATTGCATTTGACTCCGACATACACTCATTTTGCATATTATGCTTGCATCTGATACACACTGTAGCTTATACTTTGACATCTGTCTTTTCAAATCCCAGCTATACTGATTGCTCCGGTAAGTAGGCACCACCAAAGACAAGTACCCTCTCTAGCAAGGGAAGAGAGGAGAGAAGGGGTCGGGGCGAATAGTCCTCCAGAGCCTACCTTCAGCGATGACAATGCTGAGACCAACGACTCTAAGGAGGCAGCGAGTCAGCGTTCTGAGTCGTCCAAGAGTGGAGACGAAGTCGACTCAGGTCTAGAAAGCGGAGGTAATGATGCTGAGGAAGGTTCTAGGGCAGAGAGCGGAGACGATGCCTGCTCTGGTTTTGGCTCAGGGACTGATTCAGACAGCGGCACTGATGGAGATAGTGCCCCAGAAACATGGTGCTCATGATGCAAAAGTAACAACACTCTTTTCATAAAAACTGCGAGGTTTTATTCCGATCATGGTTTTTTACAAAAAAAAAAGAGTACAAGTTTTAAAGCAAATAAACCTGTCTGAAGTTATACATGTGCTAATGCTACTATTAGAAAAGAAACTAAGTAAAATAAAAAAATTAGCATCGGTCGCCTCATGATCGAGGGGCCCTCTTCATTCTCTTCCTCGGAGTAGAGGTTTGCATAAAAATAGACATGGAATTGAATTGGCCAAGGGCACTTGATTGAAACAACGTTCTTAATCGAGTAATGAACCAACCAACAAACAAAATACAAAATGCAAAACACAACTCGATAAGTAAAAGCAACTTGATAAACAAAAACAACTCGAATACAAATAAACAAACCTGCTAAAATCGAAAAGACTCAAAACAAGACCTTAAAATACTTGAAGATCAAAACAGAACACATGCCTTCAGCATTGCACAGCACATAGGTGGATTACAGACCCGAAAAGAAGGATACCGGCCAGATAGGGAGCCTGCCAGCCATCTACCGGCCACAAGAGGTGGTCTGCCGGCCATCAAGGTAGCTTGCCGGCCACCTATCGACCATCAAATGCAAGAATGGCTAGATTGTTGACAGCTGGCTTCCACTCACTGCCTTATCTTCTACAAAAGGTCCAGCTTCATGAATTCTTCTCCAAAACTTCATTTTAGTTGCAATTTCTTCACAAATTGAGCCATTTTTTGCCCAAAAACTCTCGGACTGGATTGCGACTTTAGACGACTCAGAAAAGGTAAATTTTCGGGGTTTCAGCATAAATGCACTTTTTCCATTGAGCCGTACTCCACTTTATATTATGTTCCTTCATGCCATGGCTAGATGCTGGGACCCAATTACATACGTCTTCAGCTTCGGGGGACAAGAAATGTGCCCGACAATTGAAGAATTTCAGGCGTTAATGAAATCCCGACGAGATGAGAAAATCATGCCTCAACCCCGTTTTGGCCACGCCCAAGCTTTGGGACGGATGTGTGGGCTCACTTTGCACGAGGCTCGATCTTTGGCCTACAATGGAGAACTAGACATTCTCAGTTTGATTCATCGATTTTCAGACGTTAGTGACCAAGGCGACCTCCTCTGGCGAGGTTTCCAACAACATGCCCTCTACTTATGTATGCTTGGTCATTTCCTTCTTGCCCCTAGTTTCGACGGGTCGAGCATTTAATTGATCGAAGCAACCCAAGGTTTGAAAGATGGTAAGAGTTGCATTGGCTTGGTGTTGGCCGAGACTTTGATGGGCTTAGACGCCTTTCATCGGCGGGAGACTACCAGATTCATAGGAAGTCCACTACTTCTTCAAGTAATGTTTCCCATCGTTTCTCATATGTGCTTCTCACATTGCTCAGCACTCATGCTCTATTTTTCTCTCAAAACCCTTTTTCACTTTTCTTTCAACATACATCTCTCTATTCTTTAATCTCTCTTTTCTTTCATCCCTCTCCAGGTGTGGCTTCTGGATAAGCTGAAGGTAGTAGACTCTTGCCTTGAGTACTCAGCTCGAGGCTATTTCTTCCGCCACCATCTAGTGGATTTCCCGAATGAGGGATGGTGGTGCCACTGGATATGCAACAAGTCTGCTACTGACATAGCCTGGCGTTGTCCCTGGTTTAATCTGACTGAGATGATGTAGACATCCCATTTTTTACTGTCCTCAAGACTTGGACGTCATCATTTGAACACCCGATGATCATCCATGCTCGTGTTCGTTTTGAGTTTCTAAAGGTCTCAGCTATGCACCTTGCCTTAGAGCCTCTCAACTTGTCAGTTTTGTGCTTGGTTATGGACCAAAAGCTTATGGCTTTGTTTCTAAGGAAAGGAGGTGGCCTATTGGCCAGCCCTACAACCCATCGGCCAGGCCTCATGCCCATCGACTGTGCCCTCTTTCCATCGGCCATCAGTGGTGGCCAGTAGGCTTCACTGATGGCCGGTCGGCACCTTTAATAGCCGGTCAGCCATACTTTTTGGCCGAGACCCTTTTCTTTGCTTTTTCAGATATTTTTATTGCCAGTTGTGCCAGCTAGTGAGCATAGAACTCATCCTCCATACACGTGTATGGAGGGATTGCACCAAGCCTCTAGCTTGTCCAACAAGCTTAAGACTTGGATTTCTATAAGAGGGGAGGTCCCTCTTCCTTTCCAGAGGTTCAGAAATTTGAGGTACAAAACATATCCCTCTCTCTTTATATTTCTTCATCTCTCTCTATATTTGCACTTGTTTGTGCCTTAAAGTGGTTTTTCTTCACACTTTTGCACTAAAGCACCTAGTGAAACACCTTCACTCTTGAGCTGAGGTTCTTGGAGGTTGCATTTTAGTGGTTTAAGCTTGGTTTTGCCTCAGAAGTGGCTACTTTGAAGTTGTTCTTCAAGGGTGAGTCTTCACTCTCTTTAAAGCTTTGTTCTTTATCCTTGCATGCTTCTTTTGGCTTAACTTTCAACTATAAGAAGTTTCATTTTTAAGTATTAAGAATGGTTGTTTGAGGCTTCGTTTGAGTTAGGGGTGGTCTACCCCTTTTGGTGGCTTGTTTTGCTTTGTTTTGTGCCATCTCTTTAGGCCTTTGATATCACCCTCTCTTGGCCTTTTAACCACTAAATTCCAAAGGAATTTTAGTGGTGGAAAGTGTGTTTTGAGGCCTCAAATAGGAGGGGGTTGTCCCCCCTCCTCTTCTCTTGTTTGCTTGTGTTGGTGGCTCACCAAAAGAGCATGTATTTCTATCTTCTTGAGGCTTTGTTTGAGCACTTTTTTGTGATTTTTCAGACCTTCCATGACTCTATTTTTGGCTGTCTTGGTCACCTCTTGCATGCTTCTTGTACTTGTAGTATAATCCTACTTGTAGCTTTGCAAAATAGCATGTCTTTCTAGCATGTTGAGGCTCTATCTTAGCATGTTTTTGTGACTTTTCTAACATGTTATAACTCTGTTTTAGGTTGGTTTGATCACTTGTTGCATGCTTCATGTACTTGTAGTGCAATCCTCCCTATAGCCTTAACATGCATCATGCTTTGGACCATCATTTTAGCATGCTTTTGGCTCCACTCTAGGAAGCTTTTACTCATGTTTTTCCATGCTTAAGCTCTATTTTAAGTTGTTTTGATCATGCATGCCTTGCTTTGTATAGCCATAGTGCAATCTTGCTCACTAGCTTTGGGTTTCCAAGTCATTAGCATGCATTGCTTGATTTAGCATCATTTGATATGTGATTTCAGAGCATGTTTCACTGTCATGCCCTCACATCTTTCACTCTTTCAATGCCTTGGAAAGTTATGATTTATGCCTTAAACATGGGCCAATATGTATGCCATCTTGCCTAAGCTTTTGGGCTACTATTTCAATGTGTTTTGGGTCTTATTTTGCCATGATACAACTCTTTTTTTGGTTGGTTAGAGCATCCCTCCTTTGCTTCTTACACTTGTAGTGTAACCATGCTTATTGGCCTTGCATGCTTGGTGCTTTGGCTTACCATGCTAGCTTGTTTTGGCTTCATTCCATGCATGTTTTGGCATTGTTTCGACCTGCCTTGGGACTGTTTTGAGTCACCTTGGCCCTTTGGGACTTGCTTGATATGGCTATGGTGCAAGTACCTTTGCTAGCCTTAAGCTTTGAGCCTCCTAGCATGCCTCATTTGTCATGTGTGCATGTTTTGGCATCATTTGGAATGATATTTCAGAGCATATAGTGTTGTCACACTTCCATGTTTTTCACTCTTTAAGTGCTCTTAAGAGTTGCACCTTTATGCCCTATTCATGGGCCAATGCATGAGCATGCATTTTATTGCTTTCAATGCTAGCATTTCAGAGCATTTTGGCCATTATTTTGGCATGCATGAGGACTGTTTAGGGTTGGTTTAGTCCATTGAGCATTGTATTGCATGCCTCTTGTATGATGCTCTTTACTTGCTTTGATGCTTTAGCCTTCAAACATGCCATGCATGTGTTGATCACATGATAGAATCTTGTGCATGCCATTAGCATTGATAGGTTGATCATGTTGTATGTGTTGCATTGTGTATGGATCGAGCGTTGATCTAAACACAAAGAATGTGGCATGTTTCGTACTTGAAGTGACGAAACGTGTTGCGTTTCTTGGTCGCCGACCCTCTTGATCAATCATGATAGAGGTTAAGGCCCTTATGTGTTGTTTATGCATTCATCAACATTGTGCAAGCTTGACTCTTTAGCCATCATGCATTGAAATGCGTGATTGGTGGCTCGAGAGCCAAGCACTACACTCTTTTAAGCTTGAAATATAATAAGGAGTGTAGTTGCACACACATTTTCTTGCAAATACACTGTCATGCCTCTGTTTGTGCTCTGTTGCAGCAAAATGAGAAATTGCAGAAGCGATGGCCGAGCCATCAAAAGCCGCCAACCACCAATCTTTGTCGATCGGCTATCAGAAGTGGCCGATGGCCGTCAACTTTGGCCGATGGCCATTCCTCTTGGCTGACCATTCCTCAACATGTTCCTAAGGTGGATCAGAAGTATCCTGGAAGTTGGCACAATTTTCAGAAATCCAAAAGAGTGCAAACAGAGGCATCATGAGGCACGGTAGTAGATTTCCGAGCAAAGCCGACCGAGCATGCATATCCCCCTCGCTTCCCGAGGCCATTTGTTTAAAATGCTTAGCTAAACTAGTTCATTAGTTTAGTTATTTTGTAATTAATTAGTTAAGTGTTTAATTAATTAATTTGTTTTGTATTTAATTAGTTGTAGCTAGTTATTCAATTTTTGTTGTGTAATAATTAGTCTAATTAGATTATTAGATTAGTTAAGTAGCTTAGCTTAGCATAGCTAGCTTGTATTATTTATTCGGACCGTCCGTCGAGAGGGCAATTTTGTAATAAGGGTTCGTGTGTGTGTGTGCATGTCTTCCAACCCCCATTTCTTTCTTCCTTTTACTTATCAGCTTTTAATGGTTAGTTTAGGGCATTTTTCAATTAGCATCCTTATGCTATGCATGTTTGCATCATTCATTTGTATTGCATGCACCGGGCTCGGTGCATCATTCAAACTGCATTGTATTTCAATTCCTATTTGAATACATGTATCGAGTGTTGCATTCATATGCCATCTTAGCTAGTCGAGCCTATTTTAGTTTCATTTTGCATGCGTTGCATTAGGCATCTTGTATAATTAGGATCATGCATTGATTTCTAATTGGTTTTTGTTTTGCCTCGGAGTACACTGTAAGTGTTTATGCTTTAGCATCCTTGCATGCATGTAAGTGTTGCCATGTTTAGCATGCTTGCCATGAGGCTATGTGCTTCACTGTTATAACTACTTGAATACCTGTGGGTGGAGGCTTGATTGCCTGAATTGGGATAATTCATCAAATGCGAGTTTTAAGCCCACTTTGCGGAGTGGCAAAATCATGTTGTTTTCTAAGCCCACTTGAGGGTGGCAAATCTGTGTCTTAGCCTACTTGCGAGTAGCACTTTCAAACCATTTTCGAAAAACAAACATGAGATATTTTGTTCCAACTTGAGCGATTTAGTCTATACTTGTATGTTGTGCGCATCACATAGTAAGCTAGCTAATAAACCGGAATAAGAACACATGTGTTTTCAAAAACAACATATCATGTTAGTAGAGGCCGATCTTTAATCGGGCGAGCGGGGGTGCTCATTTCAAGATCTTCCCCTCTCGTACCCAAGTTCCCGAGCCGAGGCAACTTTGGTGATGATGGACACGTGGCCTTTGGCACGAGTCAGGGTTTCCTAAATTTCCCAAAAACAAAATATTTAGGTGGCGACTCTGAAATCTGGAAAAGCAGTCCATGTTTGGCACTTTTTGATTAAAATCGATTTTCCAAAACGATTTGTCAGATTTGGACTCTTTGGTGATTTATCAGTCTTACATTGCACTTTGTGAGATTAGATTCAGAACCATGACAGGAGTCCGAACTGTAGTAGCTAGAACCACAATTCGCGCCCTCGCGCGCAGAGTAGAGTTCGAGCGGTCTACAGATGAGCTACAGCATGGCTCGGCAACCTAGCATACAATTGATCGGCCTCAGACACTGTGTGTTCTATGTCCTTTTCCAGTTCAAATGTCAGTTTGGACATGATCAGACTTGCCCAAAGGAGGGGGTAGAGTACCCGGTTTCATTCCCTATTTGTGGTTCACACTTGGCTAGGTACCTCACTGCTTGGAGGACGAGAGAGCTTCTGGTCCCTGCCCCGAGTTTTAGTTGCACCCTTTCTGGTGATTACTTGCCTTGGCTCGAGGATGAGGCACAAACTGGGCCCACTTTGGCTTCAGAAGCTTCCACAAGCACAAGCGGGGGATGCAGGAGCACCTGACTCACCTATACCCCTAGTTTATTGCTTTGGCCTTTCTTTTCAAGTTTTTTTGCGATGTAATAAAAGAAACTTTGATTTGTATCACAGAGTTTGAGAACTTTTATGTTAAAATCAATGAAATTAAAGTTGTGAGCATTAAAAATTTTCTTTTTGGTCCAAAAATGGTCTAAGTTGTAAAAGGCAAAAATTTGAACAAAATCAACTTTTATCAAAACTTTCTAAAACCATTTTCGAAAAGGATTACCACTTGACACATACGGAATCAATCCTTAAAATATACAACCTCAAATGAAAAGATCACAAATTGCCCCTTGATTGAATAGCATTGCTCAACATTGTAACCAGCTCTTCTCTCAGAGTGAAGATCACAACCGAACCCTTAGGTAAAGAATAGACAAAGATGATCTGATCAGACACATGGACAGTATAGTTGACTTTGAGGTGTTTACGGCCGAACTTTAGGATGAAGTTGCCTACGAATCCCGAAGATGGGAATCAGGCCTTACGTAGTTTGGTTTAGGTTCACTCGAGTATTAACTCTCTCCTTTTGCGCTCTTACTTTTGCTAAGGCCTCGCTTTCATGTTTTCAACCTTGCAAGCTCAGTTTTTCTTTATTTCTAATTTTTCATGCTCTAACTTTTGCCTAGGTCACCCTTCTGGGTTTTCGGCCTAGCGAGCCTCTCAAGGATTGTATTTCTTCAACTTGTCTATATTGATCGGTTGGGAAAATTCTAGGCCATCCAGGTCCATGAGAATAACAGCTCCACCCGACCAGATAGTTTTAATGATGTAAGGACTAGTCCAATTGGGTCTGAACTTGCCCCTAGGGTCATGGATGGGAGCTCAGTTGTAATGACCCCAAAATGCGTATAGAAAGTCATCCTCATTTAATTAAGGGTTAATGTGTTTAATTCACCTATATCTATTGGAATTGAGAATGTTTTTATTTTATTTTGGGATTTTGGTTGAGGTGGTAATAAGATGGTAATGTAAGATTGGACCAAAGAATTTAATTTGGATAGTTATTTTACGACCAGCCGCCACTCTTTTGCCCTTTTCTTTTTCCACACTTTGAATTTGGATGTGAGGTTAGAACCATTGGAAAGCTTATTTTCGGGGCTTCGATTTGGACACAAGAACGACCTAGAACGGAGTCCCGATGAGAGAGTTATACCCGTTTGAAATTTTCACATTT